>CM033390.1:15196022-15717787 GCA_019426215.1 Buddleja alternifolia
GGGCCAAGCCCAACGCTATTTATCTAGCGATGGGCTCGGCCCAGTGCTATTTATGCTGAGCTCAGCCCAGCACTTAATTGATGTGCTAGGCCGAGCCCAGCACTTAATTGATGCGCTGGGCCGAGCCCACCGCTACACATGCAGCGCGCTGGGCCGAGCCCAGCATCACGCGCAGGGTGTTGGGCTTTGGCCCAACACAACCCTAATTGTGTTGGGCCAAGCCCAACATCCTTTCCCCACCTAGCCAGCGCCTTCAAACGCGGACGAGCAGCCACGTGCTGCTGCTGCAGTACGCGCCGGCTTCGAGGTGTCCTGCAGTTGCTCCGACGACACATTTTTCCAAAAAATATGTGATGTTTCTAAACAAATTACGAATCCAATTCAATTTTTCGTTTTACCCAATAAATCCAATTCAACCAAGAAAATTCAATTTTTTACAAATTCGCATGCATAACATAAATTATCCTAATTACATAAGATATGTACATCATGTCTATGACATTAAAACATATAAACATACAATGAATATCATGAATCTCCCGAATTTTGGCTTTGATACCATTGTTGTGATTCGGTCTAGCGGATAATTTTTTTTATCCGAATCACACTAAGAGTCGAATCTGGGGATATTCATGATATTGATTAAAACACAATAAAAATGAATTATGAAAGAGAGTAATCGAATTACCCCTTGACAACAAAATTCTGAATTATCAGCAACAACCCCAAAATTATGCCTCTAGATAATCACGCAGAAGAAAATTTCTCTAAGAAAAGCTTCGGTCTCCTCCCGGCAACAATGGCAGCGATGGCTAGTTGGAGAGAAAGGGAGGGAATTTTGTCTTTCCTATTGCTCTAGGTTTCTTTGGCTCAAAGTCAGATTCTGAAACAATGACTTCAGTGTGTAGAATTCTGATACTGACTAAATATTTATTCACATAAGCAGAACCCCTAGGTATACAGTGAGAGGGGCGGCCGTTAGGCCTAGCTGGGATGGGCTTCCGGGCTTTGTTCCATCTTAGCCCATGTGTAATTAATTAAATCCAAGTCCAATCCAATTAACAATCAATTAATTACTTTAATCTAATTAAAATTAATCTAATTAATTTAATTCAACTTATAAATTAATTTTTAATTAATTTAACTTATGAATTAATCTGATTTAATTTATTTATTTAATCTAATTAAATATCTTTAATTAAATCATGTCATCCATTTCGTCAGTCAATCACATCTAATGTGATTTTACCATACCCTTAGGATGAAAATATTCCTTTTCTTCACATCGTGCGACTCTCTAGGTTTGATTCAATTGGCAATGGGAGGATTTCAAAGGATAAGGTTGTCACCTAGCCAACAGCGTGAAACCAAATCTTAACCCAATTGAATACGAGATGAACATGTCATCACGAACCTTGATTACGACTACCATATGCGTATAAATTCTTAACCGACGTGACCCGATCAAGTAAGAGCCATGGTTCGCAAAACTCATATAACTTGATGTTGTACTCAGTAATCATAAAAATGTGAAATTACCAAACTACCCTTAGTGACCATCACTAGTTCAGTTTATTTGCTTTGGCCAAAGACTGTGTAATTTTTATTACTTATGATCGTACATGTCACATACTCGTTTAATGTCGAGATGGTGAATCTCATATTAGCAGTTATCTTACAATGTCGAATGTACCATGTGGATCGTACGTCGAGGTCGCCCCCACATATCAGGTGATACGAGTCTAACTATTCTGATAACATATCCAATACTACAAGCACATCATAAATAACTCTTTAGGTCTAAAGCTTACACATATTATTGCAATCTTAATCACAATCATTGACTGTCAAAGAGTAAATACCCATGTGATTGGATTAATGCAATTCGAGTTCAAATATGTTAATTCCATTGATCATATTCATGCTACCAACTCCCACTATCTAATCAGTGTATGACTGACACTTCCTTGTCAAAGTATATGTCATACGAGTTGAATTTTAACGTCCAATTAAAATTTCTTAACTCGCGAACTCCTGGTTTAAGAGATTAAGCATTTGACTCTTCCAGTGCCTCATCTTTTTCATAAGAGGTGGAAAGTCTATCTTTAAATTTTATGGACTTATTTAGATTAATATGAACAAAATCAAAAACTTTATTCTACAAATAGAAATAAATAATTTGTACAAATAACTTATCAAAGCCCTACTCAATTTAATTTCTCGTAGGCATTGAGGTATACACCTAACATTATATTGGAGAAGGCAGAGGGCCTTTAATTTACTTTTGGAGTCATGTCCTAAGATTGTCGGGAAAAAAATTGAGAGAGTGGTGAAGTGTCATTTGCCCCGATAGATTTGGAATTTCAAATTCTTTAAAACTTTTTTTTTTGTCTCGCAACACTGTGTAATATGATTATTATTTTTAGACATGCTTGGGCTCAAAGTTTGAAATCCAATTGCTCGACTCAAATTCTACTTATTTGTGAATTACTTTTATTTTAATTTTAGGATTTTTAGCAAATGAAATGCCAATTTTTCAATATATGTGTAGTTCTTATCGTTAATGAATAAACATAGCAAGCCTTTCTTGAATAAATTTTAAAAAATCTCAAACTTTGCATATCACACGTTCAATGTCATGTTTAGAGGTGAAAAACAAACTGCATTATTCAAGATTCACCTTAAACTCAAAAGATTAATAATAAATTTGAGCTTCAACTTCTTAAACATACCAAATCAAATCTACTAATGTATTTTAGATGTTTCGAAGTTGTATTCAAACTCAACTCAATCACACACAGAAATTGCTACGAAATTGACGAGTTTAACGTTTATTGGAGATCATCTTACTAAAAGAATCAAAGCCAATCTAAGTACATTGGCTCTATACCGGCCCATGGATTTGCTCAGCATAGTTGGGGTCATAAAGCCCAACCATCAGGCTCAATCAAATACTTCAACCCGACCCGTAAATATTTTCCAATTTCTTTTCCATTTTCTTCTACAATTATGAATTATCTGTGTATATAATTGGTTTCTGCTGATCACGCTCTCTCTCTCTCTCTAGAGTCTTACTTTCTCTCTCTAGATTTCGATCTGTTGCAAACAATTCATCGATTACTCATTGGCAATTTTCCGAAATGGCTGTGGATCAAGCCGAGCTCTCCACCGAGCAGGTATACCGCGACCTGTACATACACTTTCTATGTATATATATGTACGTATGCACGCACATCGCTCGCACTCGCACAAACATTTTACGGATTGGTTTTCTATTTGCAATGTTCGAATTTTGAAGTCAAAAGCATGAAATTGAATTCCCTTTTTGTATCTGTTTAGGCGCGGATCTAGTAATCAGAAGTTAGTAACCATTTTTTGTAGAAAATTTGTTGTGTCGGAGATTGTTTGATTTGTTGCAAGGTTCCAATAAAAATAACTAATTGTTTTTCTATTTTGTGTGTTGTTGGTTAATTGTGAAGGTTTTGAGGAGAGATATTCCATGGGAAACTTATATGACCACTAAGCTGATCACGGGGACAGGGCTTCAGCTGTTGAGGCGCTACGACAAGAAACCGGAGAATCACAAGGCTCAGTTGCTGGATGACGTAAATGCTTACTGCACTATATTCACTATTTTTGAAACTTGAAGGCATTCAGAAAATGCATATAAATGTTGCTTGTTATATAAAATTTGGCCGTTTGCTTGTTTCTGGATCAGAATATTTAACTGGGTGTAAATAATTGATTTATGTTTCATTATCATAGCTTCGCGCAGTCGGTCGGGTTTCTGGAAATATGAACTCAATAATGTTACTATGTTACTGCTGTTTGGTCGGTGAGGCGGTGAGCTAGTTCTGATTTAGTGTTAGTTGGCACCATGAATTACTAGTAACTTGTGATACTGTTTAAGAAATTCTGTTGTTGTGCAAAGGAACACAGTCAGTTATAATTGTTGGTTCAGTGGTTAGCATCATTTTGATGTGTTGCAATATGCAAATCCCTTACTAGAGGTGCAGATTATCGTAGCTTCTTATTTATTTGTTCTTGGAGTCAAAGGCCAACAAAGTGGGAGCTTGTGAATGGATTTATTAAACACTTGTTGCCACTTGTTGACAAGTGGAAAATTTGTTTGCAGGATGGTCCAGCTTACATTCAGGTTTTTGTTAGCATATTGCGCGACATATTCAAGGAAGAAACTGTAGAGTATGTTTTAGCTCTGATTGATGAAATGCTTATAGGTAATTAACAAACTGCACAAGCTCTTCACTTAAATTTGCAATTTCAAGTAGCTGACCTGTTTCTTTGTCTCATTTTTTTCTTCTGCATGGCAGGAAATCCGAAAAGAGCAAGATTATTTCATGATAGGTCTCTCGCCAATGAGGATGTATATGAGCCTTTCCTAAGGCAAGAATCTGAATTTGCATTTTGGCATGTTATACTTGTCACGATAAGAAATTATCCATTTCCATCAAGTGAAAAAAGGAAACCGTGTGACCAGCACCATTGTACATGCTTGGATGTGTGTTAAAAAGGAGGCCGTCTCTGTTTCTGTTAAAATTTGGATGTGTGTTACCCCAATTTAAATATCTTGATCACAAAACAGCAATCTCCCAACACAAAATAAACATAAAAATTAGAAAATAAATTAACTATGTAAATTTCACATTGTTTATAACAGCCGGTGTTGCATGTTTATTAGAGCTGTACTTTGTGATATCAATATGTTTGATGTGCTTCTGTCACATGTTAGTTTGTGTTGTTCTTTACTTAATTGCTTTAGTTTCATGCTTTCTGACGTGTATCTTCCATGTCCTCGAAATGATTGACAGCTAAATTTGTTTTGCAGATTGCTCTGGAAAGGTAACTGGTTTATACAAGAGAAGAGCTGTAAGATACTTTCTTTGATAGTAAGGTATGAAACACGCTCGTCTCTTGGCATATGCACTACATTATTTGTCTTTTGTCTAATTTTCCTATTTTTTTTCTCTCTTTATAATTCCAGTGGAAGGCCAAAATCTCTCGATAGTGCCGTTGCTAATGGAGCGTCAAATTCAAAAAAACAGATCTCTACTATAAATGATATTTTGAAGGGACTTGTTGAGTGGTTGTGCACACAGGTTTGTGTTTCCATTCCTTATTTCATTAGTATTGTTCCAGGCGATGGAAAACTGTATGTCTTACAGAAGTTTGAGTGTAGTCTGTACTGGGTCTTACTGTGTTGCAACTGAGACCTAAGAATTTCATTGAATAGGAATGTAAATGCCTGTGGCAGTTACAAACTCTACAGGTGGTCATAAATCCAAATATTGCATATAGAATATAGGATTATGCAGGAAATTAGAGTTTTGAAACTAAAACAGGTGGATTGGGAGAAGTGCTCTTGCGAGGAATAATCTTAGAGTTTCTACTTTCAGATTTTTGGCCTGAAACCGATGACTGTGTGAAAGAAAGATGAGTGTTGAGTTTAAAAGAAATATTCACAGTTAAACCAGTTTGTTTTAGTTGGAATCTTGTTGCACAGCTAACCAAATACATGACCTGATCATTGTTATTCATCCTTCTGAGGAAGATGTGCAACTCTATGGATATAAATAACTAATTGACATACAAGATGCTTCCAAGACAATCAAGTAAGTTGCGTGGACCATCAAGAAGGGGTTATTGATATTGTGCACGAAATGGATGTTTAAGCTTCTCAAGTACATTAATATACATGTGAAGACTGCCGAAAATCCAATCTAATAACCCTTAAGGTGCAGAAATGATGGAAATTGAGAGTACTTACAGCTGGAACCATTTTTGAACATCAAAGACATACGAATTTTAGTTCTTAATGTCGTGCCTTTTTTTTCCTACTTGCTTTTTATAATTTAAATGACGCATGTAGAGTTTTGAAAGGTCAATCATAAAACAGTATAATTGTCTAGGATGATTAATGGTCTTATATTGCACACAATTTTAAGAATAAATTACTGATTTCACTAATATGATCTCGCTTAACAGGAAATATTTATATATTTATCAGCAACCTATCCTTGTACTTATACTTAACTAGTTGTGCAGCTGAAGAAGCCATCTCATCCTAGCCGCGGCATTCCAACAGCTATTAATTGCCTCGCAACTTTACTGAAAGAGCCGGTCGTGAGATCTTCATTTGTTCAAGCAGATGGAGTGAAGTTGCTTGTTCCTCTAATTTCTCCTGCATCCAACCAACAATCTATCCAGGTAAGATGATTACATGAGAAAACATTTCGCTTCTATTCCTAAAATGCCCAAAATCAGAATTGATTCATATTAAGTTGGTGTTTTGGGTTCTGAATCTTATCTTATTTTCATCAGAGATTCAGAAGTTGCATTGGCTTTGTAATGTAATGTCTGATTTCTTATCCGTCTGTTGACATCCTTTAATTTTAACCTTCAAACAGCTCCTCTATGAAACCTGTCTTTGTGTATGGCTCCTGTCATTCTATGAGCCTGCAATCGAGTACTTGGCTACCTCTAGATCCTTGCCACGGTTGATTGAAGTTGTTAAGGGATCCACAAAGGAAAAGGTAAGTTCCTTTGTACAAGATTTGTTCCAATAGGCCTATATATTACTTTTTTAATTGGCTATCCATTTGTAATTCAGTTACATCATCGATCTGCCTCCTTAATTTTATTATAGTTTTGAATGTACTCTATCTCCAGTATACACATTACTGACCTTCCTATACTGGAAATTTTGTTTAATTGGAGATTCCTCTGAGATTTCTTTCTATCAACCTATGCTAGGTTGTCAGGGTAGTTATCTTGACTCTTAGAAACTTGCTACACAAAGGAACATTTGGTGCGGAGATGGTAGGCCTGGGATTTCCCCAGCTTGTTCAGAGTTTAAAAGCTCAGGCATGGAGTGACGAGGTGAGAAAATATTTCTCTGGGTTGCAATTCATTATACATATATATATATATATATAAATATAAATATAGATATAGATATGTCGTAATTTATTGCAAAAAAGAAAAAATGTAAATGTAAAATGAACAGGATGTCTCAGACAAGGAATTGTATTTTTCATTACTAAGGACTAATAACAGTACCTGTAGATTTTTTCTCTGCTCCGAGTAATTAAAGGACGGTTAAAATTCATATATGTCTGGTAATACATGTTAAGAGTCATTATCCCATAAATACCCCTCGTGATATGTTTCTTAAACAATGTGAGCCCTTCCAAGATAATAATGTCGAGTGTATGCAAATAGGTTAAAGTTGTCCTTGATATATAACGGCATGCGTGATCTTCCCGATTCTTTGATATGTAACTGCTAAAGTTATCACTTTTCTTCAACAGGATCTGCTGGAAGCTCTGAATCAACTGGAAGAAGGTCTGAAAGATAACATCAAGAAGCTGAGTTCTTTTGATAAGTATAAGCAGGAAGTTCTCCTTGGACATCTAGATTGGTCGCCTATGCATAAAGACCCTATATTCTGGCGAGAAAACATTACAAGCTTTGAAGAACATGATTTTCAGGTACTTCTCCATTTTCAAACTTTTGTTTGCCCTAGAATTTTAGCAATGAATGAAACAATTTCTAGAACACAAACTGCCTACCACACCATAAATTACCTATTCTTGTGGAAAACAATTACCTGAGGGTTTCACTTCGATCTCTCACATGGATCGAGAAATATTGCATATCTTAAATTAGAAATTTGATTTTGAAGTAATTAATCTATAATCAGCAGTTATTGTTATTCCTTTTGTTGTCAATGCAGAAGCAGAAATACATTTTAGCTGATTTCAGAATTTTCATTTATTTAAGAGATAATTACGTGCACACTCCCTCACTAGGATAATTAAAACGAGCTTCCTGAGGTTTTGCAAATTACAAAGACACCCCTGTCACATTCTGATAACTTGAAAAAATGGGGTGAAATTGTAATTTGGTTTTACTTACACATGGGTGACATTGGAATATGCTTTTACTGTCAGGGGAAGTTATAGCAATTTCTCAAATTCCAGAGTGTTTTTAGTAATTACGGTCTCACACGGGGGTGTCCATGTAATCTACCACTTATTTAATTCTCTCGACCCTGTTGTTTGTTCTTATTATCTGTTCCCAAAACGAGTTTCTCAAATAATTATCATTCCAGTTTTCTTCATTCTCGTCCTCCTTTTATTCGAAACAACTCAAAATCCATATTTTTCTTATTTCATTTGATTTCTTTCTTTTTTCAATTGTGGCAGATACTGAGGGTTCTGATCACAATTTTGGACACGTCAACTGATCCAAGAACACTCGCCGTTGCTTGCTATGATCTCTCACAGTTCATCCAAAACCATCCTGCTGGCCGTGTCATTGTGAACGACCTCAAAGCGAAGGAGCGGGTGATGAAATTGATGAACCATGAGAATACAGAGGTTACTAAAAATGCTTTGCTCTGCATCCAAAGGCTATTTCTTGGTGCCAAATATGCAAGCTTTTTGCAGGTTTGAAAGTACCGTTCATGTAAGTTATTGAGTTTTCGAGGCTTAATTTATGAGATTTTTTCGAATAAGGAGTGCTTGAGTGTATTATTACTTGATTATTTCTGATCGGAGCATTTGCATGTGTAGCTTCGTTTAAATCGTTTATATGGGGTGTTCATAATGATCCATTAGTGAACAATTACATGTATTTTCTCATACATTATCGAATAAATTGGAAAAAATGTTTGTATCATAATTATTGGTCCATAATTGCAATTTTATCTATTGCGCCAACATTAAACCTTCCTGTTTTGTACGTTATTTTCGAACTATGTTGGAGAAGAAAATTAATAGCTACAAGAAGTGAAATATTAAGACTAAAACTTTTGATTTCTCGGTTGACAAAGAAAGATTAATCGTGCTATTTATGTGGACAGATATGCTTGGTAACAAACTTCGATCTTTGTGTTCAAATTTTGGCATGAACACTGTCTATATGAGTCTATAAACCCACTTTATTTTATACATAGTACATTTTATAGTTTAAAAGCTAGGTTGAGTGAAATTTGTAGTTGCTATCTCAAACAAAAAGAACATCATCGTCGCAAAATAGTTCATTTTGCCAAAGCTTGTGGGGGGTCATATAGCCATACTTGATCATCGCCCCACCAACACTAAAAAAATAAGCACTAAAAAATAAGCTCTAATCCTCATAGGATCAAACATTATAAATCGAGCATTGCCACTACATGATAGTTGATACATCCACATAGGACAATGAGCTCTAACATGGTGGTGTTTTGTATCGTATAGATAACGTACATACTATAATAGGGAAAATTACACCAACATCTATTGCTATTATAGGTAATTATACAAATTTACCTTTTTATAATTAAAATTATAAATACCCAACCCACTATAATTGAAAATTACATTTACACCCCCCGCCCCCGAGATCAGCTTTTTGATGAAGCCATCGTGTGAACTTCCAGATTTGCCCATATCCAAATGTCATTTAGGAAAAATTATACCAACCTCCCCTCATATTTTTGAAATTACACAAACCTCCCCTGTTATAATGCACTTCTTACAATCATCCCCCCAATGTATTAACCAATTCTTACAATTTAACCATAAAAACCTTACAATTAGCCCCCTATAGAGGAATCTTGATAATTTCAAAAACAAGAGTGATTTTTTGGTAATTACACATTATAAGAGGGGGACGACCGTAAAAAAAATATAATTCCAATTTTTTTTATTTTTTCAAATAATTTAAGTGAAGGGATAAAATATCATTTGAAATTGTTTGACCATTGACCGAAGGTTTTTAAAGGGTAAACGTAATTTTCAATTATAGTAGGTTGTGTATTTGTAATTTCAATTATAAGAGGATAAGTTTGCTTAATTACCTATTATAGCAGTTGGTGTTTTTGTAATTTTTTCTTTTTTTTTGGTTAAAAAAAGTTTAGGTAAAATCTGTTCTGGTCACCTACCACGATCAGGGCATGCCTCCGGGACCATAGGTCACTTTTAGAAGTACTTACAGATTACCCACCAACACAACCCTTACGTCGTTAGAGAAAATCGAACACACAATCTTCTGAAGGGAAATAATCCTTCCTTACCAACTGAGCCAACTTGTGTTGGCTTTGTGTAATTTTCCCTGCTATAATAAAAATAGAAGGAAAAAACAGAAGTGGGTTTTGCAATTGACTGATTCAACACAGAGAAAGTACACAACTATCAAAGAAAACGGAAGGATAAAATGAATTCATAATTGATTATAACTTAAAATGTCATAATTATGAGTTCCAAATTCTGGGCCTTGGTCAATTACAAAGAAATGAGCAAGAGTTTCTTGAACACGAGGCTCAACAAAGTTCCGAAACTTCCTAAGAAAATCATTCAGAATAAGAAAAAACAATATTAGTTTGGGAAAACCAAATGCTCACCATGTGAATGAGGGAAGCACATATGTCGGATACGCCTCGTATTTCGTGGCAAGAGAATGAACAGAAGAATCATCTGCAGCTTCTCCAAATTTACTCAGTCCAAGTTCAGTAGCGTGAATCCCACCAGTGATAAGAGCTGAAGAGATCCCAGCTATATTTGCACCTTTTATATCATGGTGGAGAGAGTCTCCAACAGCAATACAATCACCAACATCAACACCAAGTCCAACCATTGCCATCGCCGATTTGTATATAATCTGTTTCATCATTGAAAATGTCGTCTAAGAACTTCAAGCGACATAGCCCGGATGACTAGTAGTAGTAAGGTTACTCTTAGGAGCTCGGCGATGCAAAGTCTCGGGCGTTCGCAATTATTATCTATATGAAGAAACCCAAGTGGGGTCCACCTAGACTGATGGTTGTCATACATTGAGAGTACGAATCTCGGGAACTACTAAGAACAAACTCCTAATAAAAGCTAGAGAGAAAAAAAAAATCTACATTCCATAACACTTTTCTCGAATTACAAGTTCTTATGACAAACATAAGGCAAATCATCTTCCCTGACGACAACGATGGAAGCAAAAAATGTTTTGGTACACAAGGTTTACTATTAATGTAACATTATACTTGGTCCAACAAATCTTTGTATCAACTTAGCATTTTCGGAGAAACGCTTAAGCCTTGTTTGTTTATGTTTTTGAATTTCATTTTCTATATCTTGAATCACAAAATCCTAAAAAACCACACTACAAACTATATTCATCCATATTCACCTTTTATCAAATTCACTTTCCTTTTTTCCTATATACTACCTATCAACCACTACATCCATCATTTCACACAATCAATAATCATTTACTCCAACTAATACTTTTCTTTTTCTCTTTCACACTTTACAATTTTTAATTTATATTTAATATATCATACATCAACCAATCATTTTTTATTTGACACATTTTATAAATTCCAATCATTTTTAAAAATATAAACAAAACACAACACAAATCACGTCATTTTTACAAGAATCTCCGTATTACGCATTTGCCGAATTTTTTTCAAGACTCTAATTCAAAAATATAAACAAACAAGGCCGGCCTTAATTTCTCTGAATCTCAACTTTTAGAAACTAAATATAAAACCTCACACCATAAATTTTTATTTTCAACATCACTCTCTATCCAGGTGTATTTACTTTTCGGTTTCTTATCATAATTTAAAAGTGTTTTACTAATTGGTAGTTTATTGTTACTCAATTTTATATTCAGATTATCAATACTTATACGAACTATACAGTCAAATGAATATACTATATAGAATTAAATAGATAAAACTTAAACTAGAACTTAAAAGAGTACACCTATCATTATAAAATAAGGTTAATTACACTAACTACCCCTCTAATTTAGTGTAATTACAGTCCAGACCGATTATTTCAACACATAACAAATAACCCCCTCTTATGTTAAAACATTACAATCGTCCCCTTCCGTCAAAAAACTAACGGAATTTGCTGACAACATCAAAAATATTTTCTAAATTTCCTATTTTGCCCTTGAGCTTGTGAATGTAATTTTTTATATTAAAGAAGATGTAATTGTAACTTTCAATTTAGCTTAAATAAACAATTTCATAAAGACTTGTTAATATCTTGATAATGAAGTGCACATTTTGCCAATTCAATTATTTTCTTTAAAATGAAAATATATACCAAGTTTCGGTCAATTTAGTCTTAAATAAATGATTTCATAAAGACTTGTTATAATATCTTGAAAATGAAGTGCAAATTCGATATATGCCAATTAAATTTTTTTTTAATGAAAATATATACCGATTTATTTTAAGAGCAATATCATAATTCAATGCAGATAAATTTAAATTAGTTAGTTGCCAAAAAGTATGAAATCAATTACTAAATATATATAAAAAAAAAAGGTTGAAAGAAAATAAATAAATATATATAAGGTTATAATAAAAACAAAATTAAAAAAGTTATTATGGAAAAAAAAAATTAAAAAAAAAGTAGCGAAAGTTAGTCATAGGGGGGTGAATGTAAGGTTTTATTATAAGAAGGGGTTGTCTGTTACATGATCCAGTAAAGCGGACTGCATTGTAATTATACAAAATAAGAAGGGCGCTAATGTAATTACCCCTTCTTAAATTATTATTTTTAATTTGTAAAAGCAAGGGTAAGATTGAGATTTTTTTTTACACTTTTCGTCGCGTTTGACTAACGGCCGTTAGTCAGAGGGGGGTAAATGTAAGGTTTTATTATAAGAGAGGGGTGTTTTTTTATGGGTCAAATAAGTGGACTGGACTGAAATTACACTAAATAAGAGGGGTACAACCCAAAAAAAAAATTCTACATGGAATCACTCCAATATGTAGCAATTTGACATTTACAACAAAACTCGGGGAACCATTGGAGCATTTCTAAGAACTCCTATATCAATTTGACATTAATGACAAAAAATCGTATATCAATTAGAGCATTTGTAAAAACTCTTGTATTTAATTTAACATTAATAACAAAACTCGATTTACCAAAATGATCTTTACTCAAGCAATTTTAAAGAAGCCAATTGTAGCATTATTGTTTCTCAATTCCTTTTGTATTAACTTAAGAATTTGTTTCTAGCTACAACAACTCTGATTTCTAAAACCAGAAGCCAAGATACAATATAAAGAAACACCAGATTTTGAGTAATTGAGCCAGCAACAAACATGCAAATTTGGCATAATTCGATATTCCTAAAAATCACAAGACAAGCATAAAAATTAGCTGATAAATTCATATAAAGACTTTCCAGGTGTCAATAGAATTACCTCACCGGGCTTGCCCATCCACTTCACTTCCCCACCAAGCTTCTCGTAATTAGCCGCCAATGTTCCTGTTCGTATAAAAGCAACAAAGAACAAACTACCATATGAAGAAGACACACAGAAGATGGTCTTGTGTGTAATGCAATACTCAATTTATCATCAAATTCAGATGAGACTAGACATTGATAGATTAATATTTACCAGGCATCACCCGAAGAGCTCTAGCCTCAACGGTAACAAAATCAGGATTTGCTACAACCATAGGAATCCTTTTAGCAGCGCATTGCTCCAAAATTTTGTTAAGTTCTTCGAGTTTCTTGGGAAGTGCATCTCCAGATGAAAGACCCAAAGCTTCAGTACCATGAGCCAGAACAAATTCAGCTTCTTCGACATTATCCACTACTTGAAGCCCTAAGCCCTAAAGCAAGATGTTTACCGAGCTATTTAAATAATTCCACTATAAGTATGCAGACATCATTAACAAACTTTTTGGAAAGAGAAAATTGTATAGTTAGCCCTCGAGAGCTTTGTACTATTCGTATTCAAAAATTGCTTCACCCTAATAAATATTATGTACAGACACTTGTCAAATTCTATAGAGTGAACTTCCACAAAAGCTTGATGGAAATCTTAGAAATAAAGATCATAGCATTATAGCAGCATCTAGCACAAAGCAGCTTTTGATAGTTGCATGAGTGAGTAATAGTTTCTCTTTACCGTCCATTTCACAGTTTAACCTTTTAACTCGAAGGGCCCCAAAAGTTTCATTCATGTAGTTTCATTTTATAAACCAGACGTTTTAGAACCTCTATCTGCAAAATATTGTAAATTGTTTACAATATATGGTAATTAGACAAAAGAATAAACCCAGATGGATCTAAGCCTCACCGAGTCAGAAATAATCGCAGCTCAACATTAATCAGACTCAGTAGCTCAATCACTACAGATGATCAGATAACAGGAAACAGATGCAGTCATTGAAAACCAGTAAAGAATGAAGAGAAACGCGAAGATATTTGTGCTGGAGAAAGCGTGTTTGGTAATGGCAGCATGAATAGGAATTCCAGGTGGGAGAAGGTTTTACTGAGAAGGAAACCGAAGTTCAGGTGTAATATTGATATCTACAGAGAGACGAAGCCTTTATATTTGGTCAAATTTTCTTGGGGAGGAAAATGCAAATAAATAGGTATATTTTGGGTTGGGGCAGAAATAAGAGCTTTTGTCATAAGTTCGTTGTATATGCTCCCTTATCTTGTTTCTACTTTTTAATAAAACATCTCTTTATATATTTTGCATAAATCGTTTTTAGTTTTTGGTATTTCTGTTTTTCCATCTGCGTTTTCTGATTCGCTTCTTAGTTTAATGCCATTATTTGTAAAGTTCTCCTCCGCATGCAGAAGTCTTGGTGCGTGTGCGCGCGCGTGGCTCAGAGAGAGAGAGAGAGAGAGAGAGTAGGTACATATGTCATTTCATGCAAATCAAATAAACCTTAAGAGATCCAAACATTGGTTGTTGTACAATCCTTTCAACTCTACCTTAATGAAGTTTCAAATATCCAATGCCAATCACAAAAGAAAAACTGCATATTCTTTCATTTGAATGTGGATGAAATATATATTTATATACATATGTATATATATATATATATAGGGTCAAGATCTAATACATACCCTCTCTTAGATAAGATCTAAGACCTAATATACATCATTGGATACATTAAATCCAACAGTCCACAATTAATCAATAAATAGGTTGGATATTTGGCTCCAATTGTATCAAGGGGTATAACAGTCAATCGCATCATTTTACAGCATTTAACCAACCAAAAAAAAGGGACAAAATCTTTCCTAAAATCTCTCCATTTGAAACTACCGAAATCTCCCCTACAATCTCTCGATTTGTAGCCAAAATTAAATCACAGAAAATTAATAGAATCAGTTATTGATTGAATTAAAATTCTGAAATTTCAGAATTTCTCAAAATCTAAAATCTGAAATTTCTGAAATCTCCAACTTGAGATTGAAAAAATCAAAATATGAAATATTGAATTTCTGAAATTTGCATTAACTCGTCGGTGTGGGTGGCGCGAATAGCTGCTCGAGTCGCTGGAGAAGACGACCGGAAAATAGTCATGAAGATGACAGATTTTCACCAAATGAAAAGTCAATCACGAACTATCAATCTCCCCTACTGTTGTTTATTAGTTATTGTATAATGTATTAATTAGCTATTGTATAATGTTTATTAGCTATTGTATTAACTGTATAACTGGGTATATGATTCTGTATATTGGCTTATATTTTGCTGTATATTGTGTTATAAGATACTGTATAATGGTTTATAAGATTGTAATTGTATGATGTGTTATAATATACTGTATAATTGTTTATAAGATACTGTAAAATGGTTTGAAATCACTCATTGTATGTCCTAATCACACTGTATAATGGGTTACACCCTACTGTTGTTTATTAGTTATTGTATAATGTATTAATTAGTTATTGTATAATGTTTATTAGCTATTGTATTCACTGTATAACGGGGTATATGATTCTGTATATTGGCTTATATTTTGCTGTATATTGTGTTATAAGATACTATATAATGGTTTATAAGATTGTAATTGTATGATGTATAAGCACACACTGTATAATGTGTTATAATATACTGTATAATTGTTTATAAGATACTGTAAAATGGTTTGAAATCACTCATTGTATGTCCTAATCACACTGTATAATGGGTTACAAACTACTGTATAATGGTTTACAAACTACTTATAAACTACTTTATGATGGTTTAAAATCACTAATTCTACTATCAGTAATACCGCGCTGTATAAGATGATGTATAATGCCTTTTGATTTTGATTGAATTGTGGTGCCTATTATACAGTATGGTTTGAAATTACTAATTGTGGTGCCCATTACTGTATAATGTCTTATAACATATTGTATAATGACTTATAAGATACTATATAATGGTTTGAAATCACTAATTGTATGTCACTAATCACACACTGTATACCACCGTTATATTGACTGTATAATGTTGTAAAAACTACTGTATAATGAGTTATAAGTTACTGTATAAATATTCGAACATCAGAAATTAATAAAACAACAAAGAAATGATGATGCATCCTCATAAACAGTACTCCCAAAACTCTTTTTAGCACCTTCCCTAGCTTAATGCATCAGTAACACCATCAACTTGTTCAAATTCACTCTATCTATTACATTAGATCAGTTGCTTAATGATGGTTTGCAGACTCATAATTGATAACAGGAGAAGAATTCAGAAAAAATTGAATTGAAAACAGAAGAAGATGATGAATAGGGATTCGATTTCTGCATATCCTTCAATCTTTACAGCGCCGATCTCGAATTTTACTGGAAAACAACCGATTTGATGATGAATTGAACGGGAAAAAAACATTATCTCGTATCAATTTTGCTGGAAAACAACCGATTTGATGATGAATTGAACGGGTAAAACGATATCTCGAATCAATTTTGCTGGAAAACAACCGATTTGATGATGAATTGAATGGGTAAAAAAATATCTCTTATCGATTTTGCTGATATATGTGATTATGGAAAGAATATAATGAAATCGGTTATAGCGCGTGAAACTGGGGATTTGATTTGATACTGTGTATTAAATTGAATCTGTTAGTTATAATTTAATGACTAAAATGCCCTTTATATAATTAAAACAAATTATTAAATCAGTTAAATGTGTTAAATGTAGACCTTGGGATCAAATTGAATCAAAGGTCTAGATTGGGTCTTATATCTTACCTAATGGCAAGGGATGTATTTGATCCATACCCTATATATATATCCTTTCCGTTTGAAATAACAAAAATCAGTCTCCAGAAATGAAGTTTACAAAGGAGTACTTCTATCTCCATACAATTCGAATTTGATCAGCTTATATGTAATAAATAAGTTCATTTCTGGCATCAACCTTGGAGCTTTAGATTTCTGAGTATTCAATCGAAGTTTAAAAGCATTTCATGAATATTTCTTTCACTGTTTTACCAATTCTTTTCAGATTACGTCATTCATTTGCATGTTCTTACTTCTATTGTTCTACATGCTTTAACTAAAATATATATATATATATGTACACATATATATACTGCATTAGTCCTATGTTTCATCATATCAGCTCCCTCTTTAGTCTAATGATCAGTCTTTGATCCCTTCAACTAGTTAACTTTTGTACTACTTGAGTTCTTGGAACCGGCCTTTCATAGCTAGAAATTTAATTTTAAAAAATCAGTTGTTGGACTGTATTTCTAGTCATGTTCAACAACCACCCTTCCCTTTATCAGTAGCCCTTATCATTAACTAATCTATTTATGAGTAGCATTACCTTCCCTTTATCAATAGCCTTACCCTAATATGTAAGTTTTTCCTGTTAATGATAAGGAGAAAGGTATGGGTGTGAGTGTGACTATGCCTGATAAAAGGAAGGGTGTGATTATCAATGATAATTGATAAGGGTAAGGCTACTGATAAGGGGAATGGTGATGACAGTGACTTTGATGATAGTGATTACAATATAAATGATTTGATGATTATATAAACATAAGAATTTTCAGATTGGTAATCACTTCAGGAATCTACAGTCCCTAACTCGTCTTCCACCCCTAACCCTTCTATATAGACACACACACTACACCATATCTATACCTCATTGGATCGACGAAGAAATTCTCAGTACAAGAATTCATATTGTATGGTAATTAGACAAAAGAATAAACCCATATGGATCCAAGCCTCACCGAGTAAGAAATAATCGCTGACTCACAGTTAATCAGACTCAGTGGCTCTACCACTACAGATGATCAGATATCAGGAAATGAATGCAGTAATGGAAAAACAGTAAAGAATGAAGAGAAATGCACAGATATTCGTGCAGGAGAAAGCGAGTTTGGTAATAGTGCATGAATAGGAATTCCAGGTGGGAGATGGTTTTACCGAGAAGAAAATCAAAGTTCAGGTATATCATTGATTACTACACAGATGAAGCCTTTATTATTTGGTCGAATTTTCTTGGGGAGGAAAATGCAAATAAATTGGTATATTTGAGGCTGAGGCAGAAATAAGAGTTTTGTCTAAGTTCTTTTTATACGCTCCCTTATCTTGTTTCCACTTTTTAATAAAACATCTTTTTATATATATTGCAGAAATCGTTTTTAGTTTTTGGTATTTCTGTTTTTCCATCTGCGTCTTCCCATTCGTTTCTTAGTTTAATTCCATTGTTTGTAAAAAAATTCTCCTCAAATGCAGAAGAAACCATCTCTGTGACTCCAGTCACTTTCGATTTGAAAAAACATCAAGAGTGAAAACATTTTCCTGAGAATAACAGAGGTTAAGACAAATTTAGCATACCTCAAGAGATATAGCACCTCGGTCACTCCAAGTCATGTGGATGCAGGACCTTCCTAGTCCAGCAAACCATGCATCATCTCTCCTGTTCAAAGCAAGTTCCAATACACTTATCATATGAGAATAAGTATCAAATTTAGTCCCAAAAAATGGTGATAGAAAATATGCAAGCCTTCTGTCGATGTCACAATAGTATCTAGTGCACAACAATTCGAGTTAAACCAAGAATTGTGAATGAGTGTCCATGTTTAATAAGCCTCTATGCAGGATGGAATAGAACTTTGTAGGCGGTCCTCAAAATATAGTTGGCTAGAATTTCATTCTATAACCAAGTGAAATATTTTTTATTAAAAAGCAATATTATTAAATCAGATCACTGCCTGCATCAAAAGAAACTACACCATTCCAGTGAATAGTTATCATTGGCAGAATATTAAAACCGTTTGAAGACAGTCTATAGGCTAAACAACAAGTAAACATGATATGAATCATTGAACATATAACAAGAGTTGAAAGATTCAAACATGTTAGGGGAAAGTACTTAATACATTGGTGCTAGATTGTAATACTCACCAACTAATAAAAAGACAAAATAATCACTAGTATCAGTAAAAGTGCAAATGATGGTGCAGATAATTGCAATATTAATGCATTTTTTCCCCAATTAGAAGTAAATACATACTAATCTCGGAAATTTGAATATTGAAATATATTAAGCGTTGATAGACATGAAAGGGGTTATTCCAAAGAAATAGTAATCCAACAACCTCCTTATTTTCAATGTTTTTAAAACCGGACCTGTGAAAGAACCGGATAACTAATTGGGTCGATGGGTCACTGGTCCAATCGGTTGGACCAGTGCAAAAAAATCAGTTGACCCAGAATATTATCATATATAATTATATATATAACATATAAATTCATTCCAAAATTTCTAATAGCGATTTCCACATACATTGATATTGCATAATGATAGATCTAATTTATTTTTGGCTTTTCAAACAAAAAAGTTCAGAATTTAGTAACCAGGAAGAAATCGTAATATATTATTTTACTATCTAAAAGTATATATATATATATTCTAATAGTATAAATTGATTCATAAACCTAGTTGAACAAACATTTCCTTCATTTACTCTCCTCTCACGCCGACACAATTCCTTATTTCTTCCCCTCTATTTGTCTTGTGTTCATATTTTTCTATTTCTTCTTCCTAAATTCTCCAAAATTGGATTTTGCTGAACAATTAACAGAGCACTGAACGCGAAGCTCTTTGTCCTTTTTGTTTTTTATTTTCTATTTTTGTTTCTTCTTTCTACGTATTTTAGAACTGAATCTAACTTCTTATCTACCAGTGGTGGCCAAGAAATTGAATCTAACAT
Organism: Buddleja alternifolia; assembly: GCA_019426215.1. NCBI lineage: Eukaryota > Viridiplantae > Streptophyta > Magnoliopsida > Lamiales > Scrophulariaceae > Buddleja > Buddleja alternifolia. Next base: position 15,216,035 of record CM033390.1, read on the forward strand.
AGAAGGAGGTTAGATCTGAGAAAAAGGTTGAAAAACGGTGACACGGTTCGTCCTGGTCACCGGTTTTTGGCGGTTCACAATGAGTCAACATTCGACTCGTTTTTGTGTGAAACCGGACAGGGCTTGTGACCGGTTCGCGGTTAAACCGATCAAACCGGCCGGTCCGGTCCGGGTTTGAAATCATTGCTTATTTTTCTGCAGCAGAAATACTCTCATCCAGAATAAATAAAAGATATGAGTCAAAGCATTAACCCACCATATCGACACACAATCGGAATTAGGAAAAGCACGGTGAAAATAAAGCTAGCCCAAAAGCATAGCCTTGACTTAGCACATTAAAGAAAGTGAATTTAGAGAATAAGTATTTAATGAGGTAGTCAGTGCACCCCGTTTGCTCATGGATCCAACTGGTGTGTAAATCGTTTGAAGATATATGATGATATCATCATTTCAGGCATCCTCATATACACATTCGACAGGTTCACACCCAGTGGTGCACGTCCTCCGTCGGGCTATGTGAACAAAATAGTATTTATTGTACTATTTGCTCGATACATTGATTACTTAATACAGCAACTTTTTATTAACCAAAAGAATCTACAAAAGGAACTTCTAGAAAGGCAATTTTTTTCCTTTTTTCTTTAAGGTGAGAAAGAAAGAAAGAAAGAAACCATGTAATACATATGGAAAACTATACCTCAGAAGGTACTCGTGTGTTAGCTCCCCACTGGTAATGGCTCCCAGAAAGAGCAAAGGATTAAATCCGAGGCCACTCAACTTTTCAATGGTTGTTGATGCACGCCTTGAAGAATTACTAATAACCACCATCTTTGCACCACAAGTTGCCAACTTTTCTACTGTATTGCAATGCATACATGGACATTTAGATAAGATCACAAAATCTTAGCCAATTTTGACATTGGAGTTACAGTGAGAATAACTATTGACAGAACAATCAACCTTACCAAAATGTCAAAGCTAACAGTTGAGAACATACATGTAGCAATGGCACCCGGGTATGGCTGTTTCCCATCGTGAAGGACTCCAAACTGATCCAAGAACCATGCCTGCTCCCACACAACGGTAAATATAATGAAAACAACTATAGCACGAGTGGGATTTGGATTGTTACTTCTAGATAATACAAGTGGACATTCAGTCAAAGTGGCAAACAAAACCCATAAAGGTTATTATTTTTAAAAAAAAAGATTCTCTGATTTGCAGATCGTGCAAAAGGGTCCAAGTTTGCGTGATAATTGCTTATGGACATCATTTTATTTACCAAAAGCAGAACGTCATAACCCTATCAGGAGGCCAAAGCAAGTACTTAAACAAGCATTTCACATTCTGTTTCACGAGCTTTACTTCACTCGATGATCAAGCAGTAGCTAATCATTTTATGCAGGTGCTGCGGAAAAGTGTTGCACATTCCAAGAAGAGTATCGATCTGGCATTTCATTAACTACTATATTTGATATACAAGTACTGAAATGAAGAGTCGCATGCTTTGTGTCATGCATTGCTCTCACTCCTGAATTAATACGCTAAGCAAAGAAAACCAATTCACAGGTCCGGGAACCACACCATTAAACGTTTACCACCAGTTGGGGAATGTGGTAGGCGCAGTAATCACAAGAACACTTGCCAACAAGGAATTAATCCAAACATAATAGGAAATGCCGAAAAAAATAAAGTGCAAACGAAGACACCAAATTTGAAGTCGAAAACCCCAAACTCAAAGAGGCAAAACTACAGGCCCAAAATCCACATCAAAACCACTATTAGAAAACTAATTACAACATAGAATTATAGAAAGAGAAAAAAAAACCTCTTCTAATAACGAATTTCCTCTCAAAACAATCTAAATTACTAAATGAGCTCATGGGAATGAATCAAAATATAATAACAACAATCGAATTCGACTAAAAATGCAGAAGTCCAAGCTAAGTAATATAATATTAAAACGCGAAAATCAAAATGAACATCACAAAAATAATAATAATAATAATAATAATAATAATAGAGGATTTCCGGTTACAATCGAAATTAAGCATTACCTTGAATTGGCGAGCTTCAGCGAGGTGCCGCAATCCATCGATGGTCTGGAATGATTTGGCTTCGCTCAAATTTGACGAGATAATCGGTGAACAGCACCTTCTCATCATCTTTGATTATTTGTGCGTGTCTTCGAATGTGTGATAGTGTGTGTATTTGAGTATATATATTTGTTTTGTGTGCAGGCAAACTTATTCTTTACCCCTCAGGCTGTAGAATAATGTCGTTTAGATACTCCAAGTTTAGACAAATATCGATATGGCCCTTTTTGTTCTAGAAAGGGCAAAATGCACTTTGTCATATATAGGTCCATGAACTATAAAATGTATCAAAAAGATCTCTCACTTTACTAGTCAAACCTTTTAAAATATTGAGAATGTGAAGATTTAATATGAACTTATTTTTTTGCCCTTAACATATAAATAGAGTTTGTTTATGTCTTCTTAAATATACATACTTAGGAGATGTAATTAAATTTTTATACTACTACTACCAAGAATATTTATTGAATGTTATATACAATACTAGTGGAATCCCGTGTCAAGGCACATGATATTGATTATGTAAGTAAAAATAATCAAATATATAGGGAAAATTTCATTTTTGATCCCCCAATTTTGGTCCCTCACGCAACTTTTGGGGTCAATTAAAATATCAAAAATTGTATTTTGCACCCCAAAAATATAAATTATGATAATTTTCACCCCAAAAAAGACTTATAAGATTGCAACCATATATGTTATTTTTGTAAATATTTTGTTAGTTATTGTAAAATAAAGATTTTCCTAATTTTAGTTTATGTAAATGCAACTACAAATAGCATGTAATGTCGTTACTTTTTTTATTACTAGTATAACTAATTTCAGAAATGTTAAGAAGAAGTTCATTTTATGAAAATGAGATGAATTTTGTGGGTGTAAAATACTCCCATAAAATTAAAAATTTAAAAATTTGAAAGGGGTTATTTGTTAGGATATAAGTTTGTCCAGGGTAGAGGTATACTCGATCCGGTTTATGCCATTTAAAAATAAAATTTTGAACCAATAGTTATTTTCGGTCTGAATGACTTATTTAGAGAGGGATTTCGCAAATCAACATATTTTTAATTATAATCCTTTACAACCTAACGAATAACTAAAAACTCAATGAACTTTGTTTCTGTCATTTTTTTTTAAAATATTGCGGTCGGTAGAGAGATCTAAGTTAGTATAAGAAAATAAGAACTAAAATAGTCATGAGTTGTGAGAATTTAAAAAAAAATTGAGCTTTTTCTTTTCAATAAATTGTATAAAATAAATACTTAGAATACATCATGTGTATGTGCTTTGTATGCATGTATTTATTCCAAGTTCGCTATTAAATATATATGTATATATAAATGCACAAACATATATGTATTATATTTTTTACATATAACTAGAATGTGGGTTAAATTAGTTACCACAACTGAGAAAATCATTTGATCAAAGAGAAGCAAGTTGCAATATTACTAAAATGCCAATACTACTAAAATTTTTAAACTGATCATTTTCAAACGAATCAATTCAATTGAGCAAATTTGCGTACACCCCTATCAAAAGTTCATAAAGGGGAAAAGTGTTCTGATTGCAATATTAAGTTCATAAAGGGGAAAAGTGTTCTGATTGCAATATCAGGCACTTTTTTTGGAAAATTAACAAGGAGGAAAATGGGGTATACCTAAAAATATCATTTCTTGAGGGGTTGAAGTACAATTTTCTCAAGTGAAAAATTAAAATTAAGTCATCCTCCTAAGTCGGAAAAATTGCAAATTTAATCCCAAACAAAATGATCATTTTAATTCTAGTCACGCGCTTTTAGAAATAGTCAAATAATTTAACAAAGTTGCAATGTTAGTCATTTTTTAAGAAACATAGATCTCATGCTTTATTTTTCGCTTAAAACTAATGGAAAGATCAACTTAAACTTGTATTTTCCCCCTAACTGATATAGTTTGTATCAAACACCCTCTAAACCAATTTTGTTGTCACTTACCCCATGAAAAGAAAATAAAAAATAGAAAACAAAAGCCATTAGGTTTTTAATTTGTTTTTAAGTGTCATTATTTTTGGTTTATGGAGTATTTGATAGAAATTGTATAATTTAGGGAGCAAAATACAATTTTGAGTTGTCCATTATGTTAATTTTTAATGGAATAATCAACTTTGTTAGTTTTTTCGTTAATTTTTACATAGAAAGTAAAAGCGGGGGACCAACGTTACTTAAAAAGCTTATCCAAATTACCGCGACTATTTTTATAATCGGAAAATTGCATAAGACGCCCTTGTGATATGCAAAACTTGCACCAAACTCTCTTGTGTTAATTTTTTTTGCGAATCACCCCCTTGTGTTATTTTTTATTCTGCATATTCCCCCTTTTTTAGTTTTTTTTTGGTGTTTTTTCATCATAAATGTCAAACCAAATGCATTTTTGCCCTCAGACATGTTTATAATAGTTAAATAATTTTAATTTGGGTTGGATCTAGAACGGAAAAAAGCACCAAAAAAATCAAAAAGGGGGGAATGTGCAGAACAAAAAATAACACAAGGGGGTGATTCACAAAAAAATTAACACAAAAGAGTTTAGCGCAAGTTTCGCATATCACGGGGGGTCTTATGCAATTTTCCCTTTATATATCCCCCTGTGTTATCACTTTTTTGCTGAAAACTTCCTTATGTTAATTTTTTTTTGCACGAAACCCCCTTGTGTCAGCCTAAACCCAACAAAAAACCCCCAATTCGTGTTAAATTCGCTAAAAGTAGCATACACACACAGTGCATTTGATGTAGGGTTGGGGGTTTCGTGCAGGGTTTAGGTTGACATAAGGGGGTTTTGTGCAAAAAAAATTAACATAAGGGGGTTTTCAGCAAAAAAGTGATAACACAGGGGGGTTATATGCAATTTTCCCAAAAAGTGGGCTAAAACTAAAGGACCATATCATATGGTACTAAATTTGCAATTTTGGCTTAAAGAAACGCTAACGTCACCAGCTGTCATGCTTATGTCTGACGCACGGCTCTCCCGATTAGTTCAAATCCATACTTCAAATCCACACCGTGGGTTCCAGCCCAACGACGAATCCCAGCCGCACACCTGCGCTTCACAACTGACTTTCCTCTGTTCTAAAACGTGGGCGCTTTCCTTTTTAAACAAAACACCTCACGGACACAGCACGAAAATTTTACGCACTATTTTTCAATTTCACTCACGAATGCAAGATTCCCTTTCGCTCTCTACTTAATACTTACAGATCAGTTGTATGTATACGTCTCTAATTAAGCAAGCAGCGCTGTTGTGTATTGTGCTTTGAAACTTCCATCTTTAGCTGGAATTGAAGTTGTCGCAACTCGGTTTAGGGTTGATTGATTCGTTTATGTTATAATTATTGAGTAAATTGTTACTATTAAGGAGTTTATTGGGTTCTTTTGGTGGATTTAGGGATTTAGGTGTTTATGCAGAATCTAGGGTTTTATATTTTGGGGTTTGGTTTTAGAATGGGAATTGAATGGGAGTTGCCTTTAGTTTTACACGGAGGTCCTGACTGAAGTGAAAAGCTCGCTGCTTTTTTTGTTTTTGCTTCGTAAAGTCTGGGTTTTTGATGTTGTGTGTGTATATAGGTAGGGAGATTAAGGAGGATAAGGAAGACTTGAAGTAATTATAGTGTTGGTGTTTGTAAGATTAGAATAAATTATTGGTTGGGGATTGAAATAAGGAACAAGGAAAATGTTTTATTCACAATTCATATTGGCGAAAAAGGGTCCGCTGGGGACCATTTGGATAGCGGCGCATTTGGAGCGGAAGCTTCGCAAGAATCAGGTTGCTGATACTGATATTGGATTCTCAGTAGGTAAAGTCTGTCTCTTTTTTTAAAAAAAATTATTTATGCCACATTTCGTGCTAATCTCTTGAGGTCAATATCGTTACGTGGTTGACGTTTGTACATGCACAAAGATCGGTAGGATGAAAATCTATGGTACGGGTTATTTTAAGAGCAGGAACAAAGAGAAATAAATTATTGTTACCTGTGAGAATTAATAAATTGGAAACCGTTGCCATGGCTTGCATCAGATAGATATATTCTCTCTTTAGGTGTATTTGGTGTTTCTTACATGTTTGGAATCAGAGATAGGAAACTGTGACTGGAATCAATGTAACCCAAACTTTTGTTGCTCCAAATTTTGAATATGAAGAATGAACGACAAATTCTGTACGGTCAAATATAAAGCCTCTGTGTGGTCTGTTAATGCAGTATGGTTACAGCTCCAATATGTTATATTTTCTACTAGATTTTCATCGAGTTTGGTATTGGTGGTTGAGATCCAAAGAACATTTCTAAATCTATACTTACAGATAATAGGAAAGAATCCTAAATAAACCGAAGCTGACGTGGCTTCATGATTTAGACACTGTACACTTACTTTTCAACCGTTATTATTTAATGCATCTTTCAAATAAATAATAATACCATGGGTCCATTGATTAAACACTTCGCATGTTTGAAGAGTAACCTATGTTGGCAAGAACTTGCACGAATGTGAAACGATTGTTCTACTTGATAGGAGGTGATTAAGATTCATGTTTGTCCAAAATTTGTGTATCAACACATCAATAATTGCATGATATCACTACTAACATGTGATGTGTTAACTGTTATTAGTAATGGGAGTCTGCATTCTAAGATTGTTAGTTGACCATGCTCTTCTATTTCTGGTTAATGATCAAATTGTTGAGTTGCCAAACTTGCTTCACAGCTGTATGAAGCTAGTTGCCTCTAGGGTATTTGGATATCCAATTATGGTATAGAATTTATATTGTCTGTGTGGTTGTCCTGCCTCAATGTTCATTAATGCTATTTTTGGATCCCAAAATTTGGTGAGGAAACAGGAAAGGGAAATTATTTTTCACTATCATTCGAAGTGAGAAAAACATTTTTCTCATCCAAATACAAGGACCAAACATAGCCTAAAAGTGTATAACAACAAAAAAAAAAAAAAAAAACCATATAGCTATGTATTTCACCTATGCAAAAACTAAAAATGCGGCAACCAAAAAAGGAGGGTATACTTATTCTAGTGATACCACTTTAAATCCTTACAGTGTAAACTGAATTCTAGGATTTGTGCACCTACCTAAGGGTATTTGGCATAAAAAAGAACTTGTGGTTTCTCATTAAATCTGCATGCCAAGGCCATCTTCAGGTGATGTTATCGTCATCACTTCGTTTTGGGCTTTCAGTTCTGATTGTCTATAAAGAAACATCCTTTTGGAACTTGGATATTTCTGTATTGATTTTGAGTCATTTATAGTAGGAGGAGAAATATTTTTCCCTAATTTAATATAATCTGCTTATCTTGTACAGACTCAATTCTTTCTCCTGATGTCCCCATTGCACTTAGGCTTTCCAGCCATCTTCTGCTTGGCGTGGTGAGAATATATAACAGAAAGGTGAACTACCTCTTTGACGATTGCAGTGAAGCTCTCCTCAAAGTTAAGCAGGCTTTTCGCTCTGCTGCTGTGGATTTACCTCCAGAAGAGTCAAAGGCACCATATCACTCCATAACATTACCGGAGACGTTTGATCTTGATGATTTTGAGCTTCCAGATAATGACATTTTCCAGGGGTTAGTTCCAAAATATTTAATGTTTCCCTGAGAGAGTTATGCTATTTCTGAAAATAAATTTAATGGTTTTAAAGACTTGGAGCTCAATAGACTTTAGGTCCACTGGTTTTATAATTTTGCATTATGCGTAGTGCGTATACAAAGCTGAAGCAGCTGACCTATGAAAATAGGATTCGGTAAATGACTAACAGAAATAAAAAGAGGGTTGGTTTCTTTTCCAGAAATAAATTGGATTGCGTTTTTTCCTGTTACTGACTAGAAGTTTGAAAGACATTATATAGCTTTTTATACTTCTGGAAGGTGCATTCTATTCTATCCATCTAACATGCCAACTGTGAATTTTGCAGTAACTTTGTAGATCATCATATTAGTTCAAGAGAGCAAATCACCCTTCAAGACACGATGGAGGGCGTTAGTTACTCCACGTCAAAGTTTGGCCTGGATGGTTAGTACCATTCTTGCATATTTTTGCATGACCATTGATCTATCGGATTTTTGGACTGTCGCATCTTCTTGTCTACATATAGTGAAAAGCAGAAAGCAACCCCTATGAAAGGCAGATTTATGGGTGTATTATTTTTTATGAATTGATGCTGTTGTGTATTTTTCCCCCTAATGTTGCTTGTGTTCTTCTCAGAGAGATTTGGTGATGGTGACGCTCCTGGTTTGGACCTTGATGAGGTACATCATGCTTTTTGTTTTCTTTTTATTTCACGTACATTCAAAGCTTAAAGTATTCACTAGTTCAATTGTCAACCCCGTACAGGAATTATTTTTGGACAAGATTGGCACTGCAGGAGTTGTCAGTGAGAGGTTAGGCTCATATTAAACTATTTGCAGCATTGCTGAGTGCTTCCTTCTCTTTCCTTGACTTACTTGTCGTATTTAGAATGTCATTCTTGAAATATTTGTTCTGCGACACGTATATCACTATTGTTTAGTTCCTGTAGGCATTCTTAAAATTGAATGTATAAGTCATCATAAATTTACCCCTAGGTTCTATATCAAGATCTGAAGTTATAGAGAAAATGCGTGATAGGCTATCTGTAGTTTAGATAATATTCCATGTTTCTTTTGGTTTATATGGATGTGGAGCAATAATTACAAGGTCTCTAGTTTCATTGGAAAGGAATGTTTTGGTAAACATCGAGTCATTAAATTTTCTTGGTTGGTACGTTGATGGCGGCTGTCTAGTCCAAGTACTGTGAATAAGGTAGAGAAATGTATGTGCTACTTACGAAAAGGTATAAAGGAAAAGATAATTTATGTGAATTTTTCCTTCTTTTCTACAATTCATTATGGTATTCTTATCTAGAGAGTGTCTTGGTATAGTTATTGCTATATCTGATATAAGATGTTCATGTATTTAAGTTGGCGTTGCCTCTGCCATTATTATTTCATTCCCTTGAAGTATCTGGTATCGTGTACTAGCTCTAATTATCAGGGTAGGGTATGTGCCGCGGTGATTGATGCCATTGATCTTAAAAATTTCTGAACAATGCTGATCCCTCATCTATCTTCTTTGTATTTTCAGTGCTGATCCACAGGCTTCTGTTGGATCAATGGCCTCTCTCAAGCAAGATGAACATCCTGAAACAAGGGCTGTCAATTCAGGAATCACGGTAGTTACTCAAAGCTCTAAAACCTTGTGGATAGATAGCTGAGCATGTTTTGTTTATTTCTTCTCTTAGTTTGCTTCACAACAGAAAGTTTCAGCCAAAGTGGAAAAGTTAAGAGTTTATCCAATGAATATTATTTTCCTTGTGGGCAGGTTGATGATGTTGACGGCGATGCTGATCTCATGGATTATGCGCAGGCTCCATGTACTCCTGGACTGGTGGAAGAGCCAAATTTATCCAATGTCCAAGAGGTTTCAGCTTGTGATGACCATCTGGAATCAGAAAACCATTTAGTAGAATTCACCATGACAGGAAATGCCCAAAATAATCCTATTGAGGAGAAACAAGAGGTGGATTGGTGTTCTCATGATAATACAAACTCTGATGCAAATCCTATGATGCTGCTAGAGGAGAATGGTTTTGTGTCGGATATCAATCTATCAAAGCTATATGAAGGATCTCCAATTGAATCTAACACAAATCATGTTTCAGTGAAGGAGTCTTCATCAGGGTCGAAGCCTACTTTCGATTCATTTGATCAAATTAAAACTCTGAACATTCCTTTCGAATCAGTTGATAAAATCATCGAGGCATCTGATGTGGAAGATTTACACAATGATGCTGCCAACGAAGGCAAGAACTTTGCCATACCGGTTAACAAACCCTGTGAGGATAGTCAAGCCCCCTATGAAATTGGCTTGGAGAAAAGTGCTTGTGAAATTTCTGGCCCGGCTAGCACCTGCCAGCAAATTCATGAAGATGCCTCAGTAAAAGAGCAAGAATCACTTGTCATTGAAGTTACTGCAAGTGATCACGAGAAAACATGTCCCGAGGCATCAGATTTAACTTCCAAAAACCAAGACGGGTCTTTCCCAAAGAATCATGGAATTCAGACTTGTCAGCAACCTATGGATTTGGGCCCATTGAACATTGATGTCCATGAAAAAGTTGGCCCCACTGAAACTCCATTTCTCAGGCCATGTAATTCCAACCTGGAACAACCTGATATAACAACTTCTGAAGGCGGCGTGTCAACTGATGCTGATGTACAATCTGCTGTTGCTGCCTTGGCAACTTCTGGAAGGGAGGAGACACTAATGCTAGGTTTGTCCCATTAAGCTTAAATTTGCCGATTTAATTGAAATTCAAAATAGGCCCTAATTTGTCTCATGAGATTGTTGTCTTGCCAAATTGTGTTTGGACATTAAATCCATCTTTAAAAGGTTTTACTATTTAAGAAGTATGCCCTTTTTTCTCTCTACTTTTTGCCTTGGGTTTTTAGTTACTTGTAACACACTGCCTATGTAATTCTATAATCTTTTTGGTTTTAGTTTATGCTGAGCTTGAATGATTTCCTCTTTATCTGATTCGTAATACACTTAAAACATAGAACCTTTTGGAAATTCCAGTGATTAATGAGTGTAGGGCGGTTTTGCACAATATAAAATCAATTTGGTTGTTGAAAGTCGATAAAAGTTGATGTATGCAACAAAAAGACCTGGTTTAAAGAGAAAATGTGGACTACTTTAGGAATTAGGATTTCTTTGGATCTATTTAGAAGTGGTAGACTTATTTTTTTTTTTTTTGGTTGTCGTGGTAGACCGTAGACTTATTGGGATAAAAGAGAATGTCTTTTTTCATGTAGTAATATTTGCTTTAATATTGAAGCTCTTCATTTTATCAGGTAAACCATGCCGTGTTTCTGATAATTCAGAACAAACTTTGAAGGAAAATGATATACGAGAACACACACCAGAAGAAGGCCTTTATGCGGCTTCTAGTGAACCCCAAGGTCAAGTGCATAATGCAAATTCACGTGATAGTATGGTGGAAAATCTTAATAATTCTGAAGAAGCTGAGCTGCCTGCTCCTGAAAAGCTGCTCTCAGTACCAGAAGGCTCTGTGGATGTACATAGTGACATGCTAGTAGAGGGTACCCCTGGTGAATTTAAGGGGATTGATGAAGGTGACCATTGGAGCAAAATTGTTACAGGCAAGAAGCGTACTTTTACTGAAAGTACACTGACAGAGCAGAGTCTGAATTCTTTTGAATCTTCAAGACTAGTCCGTTTCAAAAGAACTGTTGAATCTGTGCCGGATGACGATGATTTGTTATCCTCCATTTTAGGTATAATAATTTTCCTTCTTTTACATCTTTGGAACCAGGAAATTCTAGCCCGGACGGGGTTTGACTGAACTCGCACGATTCACAAGACTAGTGAATTGCACTTGCCACTTGAGTGGTGTACATTTCAAGCAGAGACCAATCACGAGTCAAGTGTAATAATACTTGCCATTTAATTAGTTGGGTTTGACCGAACCGCGTTTGGGCAATAATTTTCCCTTTGGAACCTTTACTTTTTAATCTATTGGTTTCTGATTTTATGTGGAATATTGTGTCAGCTGGAAAATCTTCAGTTTTGAAAGTAAAGCCAACACCTCGCCTTTCTGAGGTGACGTCTATGAAACGTACTCGTTCTGCTCCGCGTACTGGTGCTTCCAAAAGAAAAGTGCTTATGGATGATACGATGGTTTTGCATGGCGAGTATGTTCCACTTTTATGCACTTACTTTATGTATATATTCCTTTTGATGCAGCATTTTCGGTCTTTCATATGACATATATAATATTAACAGTTTGCTAGACTACTAACGTATTGATCACTTATCAAGACATAACATGTGCATAATATGTTTTTTGCATATTTTTTTATGATTTTAAGAATACTTTGGTCGGATTTTTGTCAGTTTTTCTATTTTATTATTTCCTCTTTCCACTAAATTTATATGTCAAAACATTCGGCTGTTTAGTTTCTTCATTCATATGCTATAAGAGAATTTCACAGATCAATTTCTGTTAAGTTGACTATCTACTGGTCCCTCTTACACTGTAGCTATCAGATGCATGTAATTTAGTCGCCTTTCCAGGTAAGTGACAATATCCAGACATATATTGTCCAGCGTGTTAGTACTTGTTACCAGCTTGTCTATATTATTTTGAAAACTTATTTTGCCTTCTGTTTCTTGATAGCACAATACGGCAACAGCTGACAACCACTGAAGATATACGCCGTGTAAGAAAGAAAGCTCCTTGTTCACGCCCTGAAATTTCAATGATCGAGAAACAATATTTGGAAGATGAAATTTTTCTTGGAGCAATTTTTACTGGTGAGTTTGAATAATTAATTCTATAACTTCAAACTTTGTCTACCAATCATATTTGATAACTTGCTGGCTAAGCCAGTGCAAATTCACTTCAGATGATCGATTTTGTTTGATGCGTTTGACAACAACTAAGTTATATAGTTATTGTTTAAGACCTCTGTACGCGAAATGCACTGGCCTTGAAGAAGACTAATTTCCCGGTTGATTATTGTAGAACTAAACAAACCTGTCCATTTAGGTTTCTCAGACGTGAGCTGTACATCTAGTTTTCTCGATATCCACGAGTGGAAATGCATGAAAGATCATTGAAGCTGGATATCTCTATATTTCGGAGAGATCATAGCTTGTGTTGTTTCGTGGGTTAGCTAGCTATTATAATAATATGTTTTTAATTTGATTATCTATCGATGGTTGATGATCAGTATAGTGGAAGTGTAAATTCTTTTCTCAAGTATTCAGTTTTTCTATTTAAACTATTGGGACGTAACCATCTTAGCTGACTTTGACTTTCTTCTTAGGCACATCGCTTGAATTGGCATCTTTGCACAGTCAAATGTACGATTTGAATAGAATCAGAGTCTGCAAGAATGATACTTCTCTTGACATTGTGACTGAGCCGAGGCTACCTTCCGAAAATGATGAAAATAACGCTTCCTTTGAAACAGTGGCTGAACCAATTTTTGCTTCTCACGGCGATAAAAATGATTCTTCTCTTGAAATTGTGGCTGAACCACAATTAACTTCCCAAAATGCTGAAAATGGTGAGAACCTGGACAGAGAAAATGCTCAGGGTTCTGGAGGGCCGAATGTTGCAGAACAAAGTGAAGTTGGGGTACCCGGTGAAGTATTGTTAGACAGAGATAATGAGGTGGTGGAGCCCACCGAGACTCCTCTGTTGAGTAATGATGAGATGAAAGAAGTTAATGGGATAAGTCAAGAGGTTAATATCAGTCAAGAGCAGACTAAACCTACTACTGATGTCGAAGCTGATACTTCACAGCAGGAGCTTTTGCTGGATGCAGCTGGAGTAGAAACAAATCAAGAAAATGATAATGAGGTAAAAGTCGATGCATCAGCTGTTTTATCTGATGAAAAGACGAGTGCGCCCTCCGTCGAGTTGGATTTTGCGGTAATGGGTGTTGACAATGGACAAGTTATTAGTAGAGATGAAGTTATGGAGAAGGATGGCAATGTTAATGCTGGGATTGAGACTGAACCTGTAGTAAGGGATGATGTTCTGTCAGAGGTGGCCCGGGATGGTGCTACGGTTGAGCTGCTACCAAATGCTAAACTTGGAGAGGTGGAGTATAATGACCAAGGTGAAATCTTTAGTGTTATGATGGGGGAACATGCTGTGGATTCTTTGTATCCTGGACAAATAGGTGTGCCAGAGGATGGTTTAATGAATAATGGTGAAAATCCAGAACAAGCTTATCAACGCAATGTGATGGATGCAGAAAGTTCTGGTTTTGATCTGCACGATCGAGATGTAAGTCATTTCTTTTTTACTGCCAATTCATATATTTATCTGTTAAACGTGGAATTTTATTAGTTGTAATTGTATAATATTTTACTCATTTTATGCGATAATCTCTATGCTTGGTTGCTATTTCAGTGATAGTCTTTATGCTTGGCTGCTATTTCAGTGTCTACTTGCTAATATTTGGAATAGAATTTGAAGATTTATATTTGGATTTCGAGAACATTCACGTAACCTTATACGGGTTGTCAAATGATAGTGAGAAAAATTTAAGTGCTTTCTGGAAAGTTTAAACAGCTGAGAACTCACTTAAAAATTGGTGTTTTTATATGAACCTAATTTACAAGGTTTTTTAACCACGTAATAAGTTCCTCTGAAAAATATTTTGTGAGAAGTTTGTTGCTGTTATGTGCCATTTATACAAAATAGTGCCTACTTAATCCATGTCCTGAAATTAACATGACGAAATGGCATAAAGTCTCATGGTTACTTAGTTTTTGGTTCACTTACATAGATATTGTCTCCACATTCCTAATTTCTGCATAAACAATATAAAATCCGAACTTTCAGATGTAAAAGATGACAATAATATTTTCAGATTGTTACTAAAAGGGCTTGTTAGATTTAGATGATTAGTGAGTACCATAACTGATATCCAGTCGAGAAGGAAGCTTATTATGTGAACTCTTACTGCAATGCCGGTACATCAATGATGGCAATAGTATTCTCCTTATGACATTAAGAATCCATCTATTTCTATCTTCTTTGGATTTAAACCTCTATTTTTTTTATTTTGTTTGAGTTATGTTACTAACTTTGTATCTATATAATGCAGGAACTAAAATTTTCAGCCTTTGGAGATGACACAGGTTTAGTTCTCTCTTACTAATTAGATATATGCACAAGTTTACATTTTGAACTGGGGTAAGAGAAATAAAAAACATGAAAGATTTATCGAGCATTCTAGACAGTACTATATGTCTTTCATGGGTTGAATATTCCGAAGGTCTCTCGATTGAGAGTCACTATATATAAAATAATAATGGATAAGCAATTCGGGGTTTATAGTATTGTATAAGTAAAGAGTAGATAATACAAAAACCAAATTAAAAAGAAAATATCGCCAGCCCGGCTGACACAAACTGTATTTGATTTTGATCAAAATATCTAGATTAGGCTGCACTGGACGCGGACTTGCCATCTATAGTTACTCACCTGTGTTGGCACTGGATAAACTCCACTAAGCCTGGGTTGATGGAGATTTCAGCACAATTACAACCATACATGTGGTTGAGACATAACCCCACTTTACATGGATGGTATTGATTATACTGGGAGTTGGGACCCCCTAAGAATCACCCATTTTAGAGTCATCACACCAGATCCTCTATTGCAAAATTGTGTTTCATCTTGCGTTCCATTTGATATGGACATGTCACGTGTATAAAGTCCATGTCACTTGGATATAGTAGGAAAAAAATTTATATACATGGCCGTGCATATAATAAATGAAATAGAGGATGAAACAACATATGAAACAGAAGATCCCCCATAATGCAGAGTCACGGCTTGTCCTTTTCAGCTGGGGTCCGATAGTCTATCAATGTTGTTTTTCTTTTGATTTCTTCTTCAATCATATGGTAGTTTGTTTGTCGTTTCTTTATGGGGGTTAGCTGGCTTGACCCATTTCTCTTTGAGCATTCAGAGTTTCTGAACGTTGATGATGACGAGCTAACTGAAATGGCTGATGATCATATTCCTGATGATGAAGAGGCACGATTCACTGAGAACACTGGGTGGTCTTCACGTACAAGGTATATGTTTGGTGAAACTATTCTATTTATTGTTAGGGTCGTTTAGTAATTTTGTCTAAACAAATTTTGCCTTACTGATAATGATTGAGAACTAAACTGAGTTGATATATCTTGCCTCGTGTTACACACATATATATATATATACACACTAAAAATGGTTGATACATATTCCTTATTCTGCAGAGCTGTCTCCAAGTATCTTCAGACATTGTTTGTCAGAGAGGCGGAGAGCGGACAAAAATCTCTTTCCATGGACAACCTCCTAAATGGCAAATCACGCAAGGAAGCGTCGAGGATGTTTTTTGAAGCATTGGTATTTCCAAACTCTATTAACTTATTCAATAACACAGCTTCATTTCTTTAAAAAAATCTGAATTGTCCATTTTTTATGTTTTTTCTCATGTTATTTATAAATGATAGGCTTACATTTGAAGATTATGGTTTCTCTTATGAAAGACCATATACATACTAATAAATACAATTTCAGATCACTTAATGAAAAAATATGGCTTTTCTATGTATGGTGAGACTTGTTTTCCCGCTACAATTGGAACCATCTACTTATTAGAACGTGGGCTGTAGACGGGGTCTCACCACGTTTACAGTTGTTATTGTCCCTGAACAAAACTCCTAAGAAGGACCATGCAAGTTTGTTAATCTGTGTTTTTGGAAATGAAAATGTTGCAGGTTCTTAAAACACGAGACTACATCCATGTAGAGCAGCGGAATACCTTTGATGACATTACCATAAAACCCCGAACTAGGCTGATGAAATCCGACTTTTAATCCTTATATCTGGTGTAGGAATACCCGACTGTTTGTGCAAACAAGACGACATTTTTTTGTGGTCGGGTTAACTTGGGTGTATTCTTTGTGGAGACTAGGTTCATTCTTTTCCAAGTAATGCTTTCAAAGTTTGTAGGTGACAAAGAATTGAGTAGTTTTACTTGTAATCGTTCGACTTGGTAAGTTAGCGTTGTACAAAATTTGTAGTAAAATACACATCTTATTTGTAATAGTATGTATATAGCATGTAGAATTAAATTTAAATTTGTAGTTGGAGCTGGTTCTTGTTCTGTTCTGCTCTGCTGGTTCTTGTAAATGATTAATTAATTGAGGCCAGAAAACTCTGCCATTGATGCTAGATTTTGCATGAGAAATCAGCTTGATCTTTGTTCAGCAACATTTTATTGAAAATTTTAGTATACTTATCTTTTTGGCCAAGCATGGATTAACAAGATTAATTTGTAATTCTTGAATGGAACGAGTGTAACAATACCGGTCAATGAAATACGTGGAGGGACGGTGGTGGAGAAAACCACCCATTCCCGGGTTAATTTACAGTGGAATGGCTCCATTGTGATTGTTTCATCATATGCCAATGAATTAGGGTGAGGTTATTTTTACGACCTCGCACCCATGTTAATGGTGCAAGTAGAACTCGCTTTAGTAGACTTGGTCCAACCAAGAATCATCATTCATTCTCTGGATCCCAATAATTTGTGGACTATTAGTGTTACATGGTGAATGAACGTATAATTTATTTAAAAAATTGCTCAGGCATTACTAAAACTGTTAGTCAGGTCAAAAGTTAATTCTATAAGCTCCTTTTATAGCCCCAACCCCCCCGAACCACACCCTAAGTTGTTAATCGTTCATGTTGCTCCATGTCCACTGTAAAATAATCATGACCGAAGCAAGCGGCTGATTTCGATCTAGGCCTAGAAACCAATATAACATACTTTGCTAAGTCGTAAGCTATTAGCTTGGACTTTTTTGGACAATACCTTCTTGCCTTTTGACTTGATTCATCCTTATGATCCGCTCAATTGAAATGGGTGCGTCCCATGTTGGATGTTCAAAGCGCACAACCTTGCACATGATTTTTAAGAAATTTGGAGAGTCTATGTTTCTATATAATAAAATCATACGTGCATAAATGTAATTGTCTTGAGAATTCGAGTTCTAGAATGACATGTGTTGCAAAGGTCAATATCATCCAAAATATACTAGAGCAAACAAAAACATTTTATTTCTTGAAAGAATTAAAATGCACGAACTTTACGTTTGTAGGTAAAGATTAATTGTATATTTTGGTTCATTGTTTTTGGGCCTATTTTTCTATTCAGGCCATTCTTGTTTGGCCTTTGATTTGTTCTATAATTAAGCTTAATTAGGCCCATCATGTGATGAAATAACCCAAGAACAAAGTTTAAGTCTAAACTTAAAAATTTAATTTACTAATCCAATACTTATTAGCCTAGGCCTAGTATCATCAACTTTCAATTTCATATTGGAGGTCCTGAGTTCAATTTAAGTTGTCACAAGTTATGACGTTTCTCTTCTTATTTGGAGTTTTATAGAATTTGTGTGACCCATGATTAAAAAACTATTGATCCGAGTTTATCGGGTCAGGATTTCCCCTTTCGTGTAGAATTACAATAAAATAAAATAATTTTAATATTTAATCTTAAAAAGGTCAAAAAAAATATTTTTTTTAAATATAAAACCATTTCAGATTTTCTTTTCAAATAATTTCCTTCTATTATATATATATTTATTTGCCCATATAACCGTTGCACTTTCTTCTTTTTCCCTCCCCCACAACGGTCATTTTTTCTACCCCATTCGACCGTTGCACCTCCGAAGACCCCTATATCACCCCCCCACCCCCACCCCCTCTCACTCATCTCTCTCTCTCTCTCTCTCTCTTCAACAATCCATCCACATTTCCATTCAAAATTCACTCCAACGAATCACAGATCTCACAAAAACAATGGGCGGCTTATCGATCTCCGACGGCGAATCATCATCCTCCTCGTCGCACACGCACAAAGTATTCCTACTGACCAACTACATCCTCCTCGGCGCTGCCTCCAGCTGCATCTTCCTAACCCTATCTCTCCGCCTCATCCCCTCCCTGATTGGCTCCCTCCTCATCCTCCTCCACATCATCACCATCTCCGGCGCCGTCTTCGGCTGCGCCGCCGCCTCCCACGGCAACTCCAAGCTCTACGGCGCGCACATGATCGCCACCGTCCTCACCGCCATCTTCCAAGGCTCTGTATCGGTGCTCATCTTCACGCGCCCCTCCGATTTTCTAGGTCACCTCAAATCCTACGTGAGGACCGAAGACGGCGTCGTAATACTGAAGCTCGCCGGAGGATTGTGTATTCTGATATTCTGCTTGGAGTGGGTGGTGCTCACGCTCGCCTTCTTCTTGAACTATTATGCTTACGTGGACAGGAGGAGGGGCAGTATTGGGAATTCATATGCCATGAGGAGGAGTGGCAAGGTTCAAGATGAGGAGGATTTGAAAACTTATCCATGGCCTTTTCAGGTCTAATTAGGCTGTTTTTATTTTATTCAACTATATATTTTATTTATTTATTTAATTGTAATGTTGTGGATGAATTGGTGTTGGAGGATTATTGAGATAATACAAATATTATTTCTTGGTTTTATTGTTTTTTTCTGGTTCTTTGATTTTTAATTGATTTTTTTGTTACCAAGTTACAAGTAATTTGAGGTAAGAGTTTTAGTTCATAAGATCGGTTTGAATGTATTAAAAATATAACTTACAAGGTAATTATAATTATTGTGTGTTTGATAATAAAATAAAGAACATTTTTATTCGAATTCGACTAAAAGCGGTCCAAATTCTTCTCTCTAGAAAAAGTAAATAAATAAAAAGTCGAGCTTTCTATTTATCAATCAACAATCCACTATGAAATTTCATATTCCTTTTGGAGAAGAAAACGCTTGCGCTTGAAGTGCTTGTACAATCTGCTACAGCCTTTAATGACTTGCTTACCTCGCCCCCGCCTGCCCCGAACATTGAGGAGGCGTCTCGATGGTATTTACCTCCTGATGGTTGGATAAAAGTTAACTTTGAGAGTGCAAACGTTTCAGATCCAACAGCCAGAAAGTAGCTGTATTGGCATTGTTTGTCGAAATTCTGAGGGTAGATGGCATAGCTTGGCACAAGCCAGAAAGTAGCCGAAGCTCTGGCTGCTATTGGCTGTAGCATCTCGTCATGGTTTTAGATTCGTTATATTGGAAGGCCAACCCTTTCGCTTATTCACAAGCTTCGTTCGGAGAAAGAATCTCTCACCTCTAGGACCTCTTATCAGCGATTTTCGTTGTCTTTTGCTTTCATTTCAGGGCTTCCTCATTTTTTTTGTTAGACGTTCTTTCAATTCTGTTGCTCATTTGCTGTCTCGTGGAGCCCTTTCTTTGCTTGAGGGTACTTTAGACCCTCCCCGGATGTTTTGCTTGCTCTTTCGGCTGACTTGGCCTAGTTACTCTAGTGCATCATCGTTTATTCCTTTTGATGAAAAAATGACTATTAATAATTTACCAACAATCAATGAAAGATCCACAATCGACTTATTATCAAGATTTGACCCCCAAGTTATGAGAAATCAAAATTTATATTTTTGAACAATGTTTTTCCTCCCTCCTTTTTTGTAAAGTTCCAATTGAACTTTTTCACATTACAAAACCACACTTGATGATGAGAGAATCAATTATTTCACAATTAATTTTCAAACAGTTGGACCAAACTCACTTGCATGATAAATTCAACTACTGTTCGAATAAATTCAATCTCATTTACAGTTGAATATGTGCAAACGCAACGTATAGTAAAACCATTTTCCAACACAACCGCAACTATCACTGTAACTGTAAGGATCTCCACACGAATCACAGAAAATTTACCATATATCAATAATTATAATTATATATATGATGAGACTTTAAATGCCAAAACAACCTAAAAATCAAAAGAAGAGGAGGAACGAAGATAGAATTACATAAAAACAACACTAACATAAGTAACTAAAGATTGTCTTGGTTTCCAGAGCCATCATCAGTAACTCAAAAACACAGTGTATCTACACTACTACTACTACACGAGCCGAACACCAAAAAACATCAAAAGAACTTATCAAACAAACAAAGTAAACGACGAGTTCTTTTTACCTCCGACCAGAGACAACAAACAAACTAAACCTACAATTTCGACATTTTTCAGAAACTCAACAACTTCAAAGCTTAATTTCTCTGCCAAAAATCCAGCTAAAAGGAACAGTAGAAACAGACCCTTTTTTCGCCTTCTCTTGTGCTCTCTCCTCCAACCTTCTAATTCTAGGCGCTAAACCACACACATAATCTTGCGCTTTACGCCCCTCACCTGAAAGACCCGTCAACTTCTCCACCTCCCATCTCGCCACCAAGAATTCCAATATATCAGCATAGTCTTTGGCAGTGTAAACTCCAAGCCGTTGCGCTACACTAGAAAAGTGCTCAAAAAGATTATCATCTCTTCCATCATACATTAAATGGGCCGGCATGGAGATTTTTTTCCTCATCATGTCAGCAAGAGACAATACGGTGCCATCCGGGTCGATTTCAAAGAGCTTTTCCACTATTTTGGTGTAGGCCGTCTCGTGGCGCTTCTCATCTGCAGCTATGATGCCACATATCTGGGCTAGTTTTAGGTCTCCGTGTTCTTTGGCGAGGCGGGCTGTGTTTCCATGAGAAATGAAAGTTGCCCTTTCTTGAAATGAAGTGTAGATGAATCCGAGGTACGGGTTGTTCTCCGTACGAGGATCCTGTTAGTCAGAGACATGTATAGAGAAAGTTAAAACTAAATCTACGTTTCTGGATTAGGTAAAAAGTGAAAATGTTTCAGTTGACAAGAAAATGCAGAGTAAAATAGCCAGAATACACACATACAAGAAGAAAAGTTTGGATTCCTTAACCAAGTATTGATATATATAAGTAATAATGTCATATGGTAAATGATAACCAAACAAATAAAAAAGGGAAAATTGTAAAATTGTTCCCATAGGATAGGAATCTTTTTTTTCTTTTTTTATTTTGATCCCATCCATAAAAAAACATATGGAATTTCACTCGTGTCATGCACGCGCTATTAAGGTTTTAGTGATGTCCGCGTGCAAGACACGTGACCTAACAATTTCCTTACGATTTAGTTACTGCTGGAACTAAAAATGCAAAATAAAAAAGGACTAAAATTGCAGGGAATTTATCCTATGAGACTACTCCACAACTTTCCCCATAAGAAAGCCAATCACTACAGAATCCTGGGCATACCGATTATAGGTAAAGTTTTAGAACGCCTCATATTTTGCTTTTTATCTGACTTCAGTACCAAAGTCCTGCTTAAAGTTCCGGGATGTTTATCATCTACAAAAAGAATTTCACCTAAATCTCCTAGTAAGTTTTTTGTTAGAAATAAATTTGTTGATTTTTGTTCGAACACAAGCATAACACATGTGAAAACAGATATCATCAGAATACAAAAGTCATCAGATAAAAAACTTATCTTACCATCCCTGAACCAATAAGGTACTGTATTGTCTTTTCAATCTGCTTCATGTCAACACGCCCCGAAAGATAAAGATATTTGTTGAGAAGGTCACCATGCCTATTTTCTTCAGCTGTCCAAGCCCTAGTCCAAATCGCCCACGGTGTGAGGCTAGCACCGGTCTCATCTCTAACTCCATCAAGAGTGTTAATCATTGTTTGATAAGTTGGTAGTGCTTCCTCGGTAATCATATCTCCGACCAAAACCACAAAATATTCATCAGGAATTTCTTTGCATCTTTCCCTGAGTTCCTTGATTTGCTCGTTGAACCCTTCTGAGGCGGGGTCGGGCAGAAAGTCATTGGGCTGCCAACATTTCTCAACGTCCTTAAGGAGCACCAAGATGTTATCTTCTGCCCAATTGTTCAACGAATTGAAGATCTCGCGCTTTTCTGGTGGCATGGAATGTGTCACTTGGACATGTACTTCTTTCGGTGGAGTGAAAGGCTTTTTGGCTTTTCCGACCTCTCTGCATTCATTTTGTATTAGAACAATTGGTAACAAGGCTATGGTAAACTAGAAGCAGTTTAAAATATAGCAATGTACCAAATTTAGTTTAAAATAAAACAAAACAAATAAAAAAAAATTACATTTTTTCTCACAAGAAGCCATTACAAGACCGTTTAGACGGGAAACTGTAGTGTGGAAGTATCAAAATCTTGACCAACTGAACTGGTCATAAGAGTATAATTTTGTGGGGAGCTCGGTTTTTTCTAATAGCAAATATTTAAGGTCTTATGTCACAGGTTAAATGTGTCTTTAACAATTAGTAGTCGTTTCATGGACTTATTAAATGGATTTTAATAAATGTTTTAGTAAGTAATTCGACAATCTTATTCACAAAAGATTTCATCAACATTATCATATTACAACTCAATATACATGCATATACTGCATTATCGGTTCGTACCGACCATCATAAAACCATCTAAAAGCACCAGATAGACCATCATATAGAGATTTTCGATAATAGTGTCCTCAAAATTACAGCTCACAACCACACAAAGGTACGTTGAAACTGTCCCATAGAAGAAAACAAATCAAAATCCAAAATTTCACACATTAGGAGGAAGGAAGAAAAATTAAGTATAAGACAATCAAAGTACAAGTGTTTTAATGACGACCAAAGGAATCACAGAAGTGTTAAGTCGAGGAAGAACAAGACAAACAATACCAACCACCACCACATTGTACAGAAACAAAAAGTCAGGAGTATAGGTACAAAACTGCTGAAGCCAAGAAGATTTTAGACACACTCAAGAACAAATGATTCTAACCAACCTCTTAAAGTCCATAGTACTTGAGCCCGGGAAATTAGGTGGGATATTTGGCAACCATTGCATCATATTAAAAGAATATATATATATATTCATCAATTTAAAGTGGAGCAGGAAACTTGAGAAAAATGCCAATTTGTTATATAATTTAAAACACACCAATTCTCTAATTAAAATGCTTTCAGCTCATTAACTGTCCCTGAAAATTTCATGAAGCTCAAACAACTCTGCATTGTAGCTGAAACATACATATTTTAAATAAAACCACAATATAAAATATAAAGGTCAATTCAGACGACTTTTAAAAAAGAACCAAGAAACAGTCAGAAGCAACTTTCAACCATAGATGAGGGGTGTCATGAAAATCTCATACTATGATATTATAAAATAATAACCCACCACACCAACACACATACACAGGAAAAAAAAAATTAGAAAAATTCCAACAAACCGCAACAATAAACAAAATAAGAGGATGGAAAGAAGAAAACGCAAAACAGTAATACTATAAACAAGAAGTAAAAAACATGTTCATCAGTTCAAAAGAGTATGCTTTATGCAATGTATGAGAAAGTTACGAACATGCATCAATTAAATACCAACTTTGAATAATTGGCAAAACATTCATTTTGGGCATATTATTATGGAATCAATATAGCAAAATATATTTTCATAAACAATCTGGGATAATAAAATGGCAGATATACAAGTAACTGAAAGAACAAGTAAACAAAA
Organism: Buddleja alternifolia; assembly: GCA_019426215.1. Lineage (NCBI taxonomy): Eukaryota > Viridiplantae > Streptophyta > Magnoliopsida > Lamiales > Scrophulariaceae > Buddleja > Buddleja alternifolia. The sequence continues at coordinate 15,240,215 of CM033390.1, forward strand.
GGGATGAAAATTTCAAAAAAAATGCTAATAAACATGAGATCACCACCATGCAACTTGTTTAGCATAAAGATTACAACAAATTGATATCAAAACACAGCAATCCGCAGCAAAAATCCGATCTTGACATCCCCATTTCATTTTCCAAAGGAAATGAAAAACAAATACCCCAAAAAAATAACAGTTAAAGAAGAAAAAAATGAAAATAGATGCTAATTCTTTCCCCAGAAAAAACAAGTTCAAAATTCAACTTTTGATCATTCATACATGAAACAAATTAGTCAGTGAGAAAAGTGAAATACAAGACAGATATATACATATAGATAGATAGATAGAGAGAGAGAGAGAGAGAGAGTTACATTGAGGGAGAATGAATGGTTGAAGCCATGAAAACTGTGTGAGATCTGAGCTGAGAACCAGGGAAAGAAGGGATCTTGTGGGGTAAGAAGCTAAGTTTCAGTGCCATTTTTCCTTGAAAAAAAAACAGAAACAAAGAAACTTGGGGTTCAAATTTTGGTTGAGGACTTTTATCAAACAGGTTATGGGCTGTGAGTGAAGCTCAAGAGGCAAAGTGCAGCGGGACAAGTATAAGAGTGAGCAGAGACAAAGGCGCTTTATATAAAGGCAACAGAAACGAGGAATATAAGGGGGGGAAAACCAAAACTTGGAAAAACTTTTGGTTCTCAACAAAGGCAAATGCCCATAGTTTTCTGTTAGACAGGTTTTAGATTGCCCACTGAACACTTCACGAGGGCGATGGTTTCTATGATGCTTGCTTTCCTTTGAAAATACGTATGTATACGTATACATAGAGTTAAGATTTAATACATATCTTTTATTAGATAAAATATAAGATTCAATATATATTATTGGATATATTAAATCCAACAGTCAAAAAAATAATTAAGAAACAGACGGGATAATAGTCAATGACATCATTATACAACATCAAACTACCAAAAATAACAGAACAAAATCTTTCCTAAAATCTCTCCATTTGAAACTGCCAAAATCTCCGCTACAATCTCTCGATTTGTTGCCAAAATTAAATCACCGAAAATTAAGAAATATCAATCTGAAATTTTGGTTTCACTAGAATCAGTTTTGATTGAATTAAAATTCTGAAATTTCTGAATTTTTGGAAAATCGAGACTGAAAAAACCAAAATCTGAAATAATGAATTTCTGGAATTTGTGTTAACTCGTCGACTTCAATGATGGGAGGCACGACGAGCGGTGATGTTCGCTGCTATGGGATGGCGGTGATGTCGCTGCTCGAGTTGCTGGGGAAGACGACCGGAAAATAGCCATGAAGATGACAGATTTTCGCAAACTGAAAAGTCGATCGCGAAATATCAATCTCCCCTATTGTATATTTGTTTATTAGTTATTGTATAATGTATGAATTAGCTATTGTATAATGTTTATTAGCTATTGTATTTACTGTATAATGGGTTATATGATTCTGTATATTCGCTTATATGTTACTGTATATTGTGTTATAAGATATTGTATAATAGTTTATAAGATTGTAATTGTATGATGTATAAACACACACTATATAATGAGTTGTAAGATACTGTATAATGTGTTATAACATACTGTATAGTTGTTTATAAGATACTATATAATGGTTTGAAATCACTAATTGTATGTCACTAATCACACACTGTATATCACCGTTATATTTACTGTATAATGGTTTATAAGCTACTGTATAATGGTTTATAAGTTATTGTATGACGGTTTAAAAAATCACTTATTGTGATGTCACTAAATACCACACTGTATATCACCACTCATGTACTTTATTTTGCTTTAAAAACAATAATAATAATAAATATTTTTTAAATTTTCGAAAGGCCGAAACTGTTTTTGGAATTTGGCTCCAAGCTCTACTTCAATCTTGAAGGAAACGTCATTTTAAAAACAATGTAGATATTTATTATAAGTATGTTGAGCATCACCCTCTCGGGCCCAAATTTCATCGTTTTACTAGGTTTTTTCGCGTTTTTGTGTTTTCAGTCGGAGTTTTATTTTAATTTTTATTTATTTTCATTATTTCCGTACTTTACCTTGTTTGTATTTACTGTATATTTGTTTATTAACTATTGTATAATGGATTAATTAGCTATTGTATTTACTGTATAATGGGTTATATGATAATGCATATTGATTTATATGATACTGTATACTGGGTTATAAGATACTATATAATGGTTTGAAATCACTAATTGTATGTCACTAATCATACACTGAATATCACCGTTGTATTTACTGTATAATGGTTTAGAAGCTACTGTATAATGGTTTATAAGCTATTGTATGATGATGTATTTGTGATTTACAAGCTAATGTATACTGAGTTTTTAGTGTATAATTGTTGTATAACAGGTGGTCCAATAGGCCATATAACAGGGCCTCTCTGTATAACAATTTTTTTAGGATGTTTGTAGTAATGTATAGCTCCCATGTTCTGCGGAGGTCACCAACATTGAACCTTACTCTATCTTTCTAAATTGTCATTACTACTTAAATTGGGATGCCTGTGAAAAAACAGAGAAATTACATAACAAAGTTGAAATCTTTTGCATAAGATTTTGTATTCACGATCGATGATGATGAATTGACGATGATGATGAATCGAGTTTGATGATTACTTGAGTTTGATGATAAATAACGTAAATAAGGGGGATTTGATTTCTGTACATACAATTAGTGATTTCATACTATTATACAGTATAATATAAACCAATATGTAGTATATTATAAAACAATATACAGTGTCTTATAACCAATTATACAGTGTGTAAACATCATATAGTTACAATCTCATAAACCATTATACATTATCCTATAACCCAGTATACAACATCATATAACCAATTATACAGTGTGTGTTTGCATATCATACAGTTACATTGCACCAACTAATTTAACAATATACAACATGTGTATTGTTAAGATATTATGTTCTGGAGAATACAACATTATTATTAAAATATTATGTTCTGGAGGACAAAATGCGAATTTCCGGAAATGATGAATCGAGCTTGTATGGATGATGAATTGACTATGATGTTGAATCGATCTCGATGATTACTTGAGTTCTGTGCATCAATATTTAACTTCTGTGTATCAATTTTATGTTATTTGCATTCTTTGCGTCAATACGTATCGATACTTCTGTAAAAAACTTACATTCTTTAATTGGGAAGAAGAGAATTAATTGGGGGAAAAATCAGTTATGAGCGGATATAATGGGATTTGATTTGATCTTGCATGTTATTTACATGAGTTTGTTAGACCTATTGACCAAAATGCCCCCATCATCATTAAATTAAATATAAAATCCGAAACAATGACTTTAAATATGGACCTTGGGATCAAATGGTTTATATGGCCTAGATTGGGTCTTATATCTTATCTAAACTATAGGGATGTATTTGATCCATACCCTGTATATGTATATGGGACTTTGTGAAATTCTATGGTGGATTGAGACCATTGGTCCCGGTCCACAAATCACCATTGGATCGGGGTAATTTAGTAATTGCCCCCCAGTGGGGGATCCAATGGTGATTTGTAGACCGGAACCAACGGTCTCGGTCCACCATAGTATTGTCCTTACCTAAAAAAAAAAGGTACAAAACCCTCGTGCGTGGGATTATTTATTACTTATTTTTTTCGAGAGAATCAGATACATTACTACATCAATATCAATTATCATTTTAGATATAGCAATTAGTATTAATTTACAATAACTAACAACTATCAGAAAAATAGAGAAAAATGCACACACTATCAGCTGGAGTAGAAATCAAGACCTCTAATATTTTAGAATCAATTTGGTATGTTGATAGGATTGTCGATCAAGTCAAGCTCACTTAGGTTTACGTTTAGTTTGATGCTAAATGAGCTTTTGTGTTTAAGGCTTGGACCGACTTGATGTGCCTCAAATTGATTTTGAATCGGGTTGAATTTGGAATTTTATTACTTTTTTTATTTAGTACAAGTAACAAATAAGATAATTCTACCCAAAAAAAAAATGGTGTTCTTCGACAAAAATCAAAGGTTGGGTGCAAATCAGCAACGTGCTCAGTGCGACATTGGTCGGGGGAAAATGCTTTTTACCCTATATATTATTTATTTATATGAGCCCAAATCAAATCAAGCCGAGCCTACCTTCGCTCACTTTCGGGTTCAACCTTGCCTTTGGCTCGAATTTCAAAATTTTCAAACCAAGCTCAGTTGAACATTCAAGGATCGATATGAAGTCAAGCATCATATATTTTGATGCGGTGTTCAGCCTTACACGTAGGACTATCAAGGAAATAAAAGACTTGGTTTTTCGGATTAAAAGACTTACACGTGTCCAGGATATTTTATTTCCTTGGATAAGGTGGCACGCGCACGGATCCAAGGAAATAAAATATTCTTTTTTCGAATTTATTTATTATTTTGGAATTATTTTAAGCAGTTTATTTATTAAAGAGTTGCAATGTTTAGAAAATGATTTTTCTAAAAGTTCTAGAATTAATTTCTGAAGTTATTTAGACTGAATAGACACTTCTTTTCTCAAGAGTAGACACTTCCGAAATGGTGCAACCTTTAAAATTAAACTAGAATTCCAAACAACGCAATTATTCCTAAAAGGTGTTTTATATCTATATAAACGCATTTCTTGTGCCAGATTTTATACATCTAATTTTTACTATTTTCACTCTTACATAATAAAGTCTTTGAGTTGTTCTTGAAAGGAGACTTTCGAAATTGCTATTCGTTAAGTCTCGGGTGGTTTGTCGTATCCTAGAAATGAATTTGCATTTATCCACTGTAGCAAACGTGTAGTGGGGGCAAATATCACTTTAAGGAAAGTGAAATCACGCTTCAAACTATAGAATTTTATAAATTACGATAACATCATTGGTGTTATAAGTTTTAACCACATGTATCCTCGTGTCGATAAATTTTATGAGTCTCTTTAATAGTTAAAAACAAATAGTGATTAAACACTCCCTTACACAAATTTATTTTGAAATGTAGCACACATTTAAAGCTACACAAGCCCAAATTTAAAAGGGATGACGATACATGGTAACTCATCTCCTGGGTGATCTATACCATCCACCATGTATATATTCATATATGGCCCTCATATGTACACCACATGAATGGTGTGAATCATTCCGAGAGTTGGACTCCAGAAGTCACCAAGTATCACCTTAAACCTAGTGAATCGGCCTATGCATATAGGCTCATGACATTTGGATTGCTTGATTACGTATAGTATAGGAAGCATAGCTGAAATTTTGTGCGTAATTTTCAGGTGAATCGAGTTTAACAAAATTTAGTACTTAAGTCTATTGAATTAAGGGGTGTGTGTGAAGCATGGTTCAAAGTTTCTTTTTTTTTTCCACTGAAAAATCCGAAAAGTTTCTATTTTTCAATTTACGAAAAAAAAATCACTATATAGTTTCGAAATTACATTATTTTTTAAGAAACTCTTGATGTTTCCAATGTTTCCATTGAAACTCTCAATGTTTCCATGATTTCCATGTTTGTTTCCATGGAACATGAAAACCTTGGAAACATTGAGAGTTTGGTAATTTCTTTTCGAAATGATTTGCGCTATCGCCAACACATTGAAAGTTTCAAAAAGATTTCCATGGAAATCATGGAAACATTGAAAGTTTGGTAATTTCTTTTCAAAAAGATTTGATCTATCGCAAATACAACAGAGCTCTCAAATCTCTCAATGTAGGGAAAAAGGTTAAAAAAAAAAAGAAAGAAAGTGAAGAGTAATAAATCTAACAGACGAAAAATTATTTATTTCCTCGAGGAGCGACTTTTTATCATGCGACTCAAGATAAAGATTATTGTATAATCGGATTAAAGTAATTTTTTCATATAATTTGCAGATGAGTTTGAAACCATAGTATCATTCATATTAACTTTTTACACTTTTAGAATATTTTTTTTCACAATTTAATTACTAAAATTTTATCAATTATATGTTCTGTGAATGCTAAACTTGAATCAACAATACCACTTTTTATTTTTCACGACAACACTTTTAGAATTTTTTATTTCACAATTTAAGTTACTAAAATATTATCAGTTATATGTTCTGTGAATATTAAACTTGAATAAAATGTTATCACTTTATTTATTAGTGTAATTTAATCGATTATTGATGTAGATGTATAAATATTTTACACAACTATTATTTTTTTCTAGTGAAAAGAGGAAACAACTCTTTTTTACTTCTTTTTTCACGGTTTTCCTTATTTCTAGCATTTTTAAAGTTTTTCATAACGTTTTCGATACGTTTCTTATATTTAAACACTCAAAACTTATCATAGAAACAAAATTTTAATACTTGGTGTGAAGTCATATTCGGAGTATAAGTCTACATCGTAGTTTTAGAAGGCTAAATTTTACTTTCCATTGCTCAATACATCCTTTTTAGGAGGCCTTGGGGTTGCACCAGGTCAAGAGACAATTATAATTATTTAATTATAAATATAGAGTTTTCACACACAATCCATTTTATGCAAATATTTATCATTACCACGGGCCCAAACTTCTAGAAGCTTCTAAGTTCTAATAATCACTTGTAAATGTACCATGTCACTAGATCCTGTCCACAAGTGTGATATAGCTCTACCTCCTATCTCGCAATGGACCACATTTGATCTTAATTATATTGCCCATGAGTCCATTGAAAATCAAATGTATAGGTACAATGGACAACTGGCATCTCGATGTTTTCATTGCCATATTTCCATTGAAAGCTCGACATTACATGATTCCAACGAAAGGTCGGGGGGGGGGGGGGGGGGGGGGGGGGGGGGGGGGGGGGGGGTAAACTGTACTTGTAAAAACGTTGATTACGTGTTTACGATATTTTAAATTTGACTTTTGGATTTTTGAAACTGTAACAGCCAAAATGTTTATGTAACAACTAAAACGTTTCAGCAGTTATGGTTTTATCTTAATGTCAGGATTTATTACGTATTTATTTTTTGTCTGTTTTCATTGCCTATAAAATGGCAGCTCCTACAGAATGAAAAACACAACACAAAAACAGAAACCAATTTTCTGCATTTCATCATAGTCATTGTTTGAGAGTTCTAGCAGGCGATTGGTTCGATGTTCTCGGGATTTGAAGTGGTTCTATCCCGAGAAGAATCGTTGTATCTTGGGACACAATTGCACCAACCCGTACCACCAATAGCAGGGCTATAGCGAGGCAATATTGTGTTAAGGACAGAGTTCATTCTCGCCTCGATTCCAAATTGCATTTCATTTTATCACAGTCACTTTATACCAACAAACTTAACACAATAGCAAATGTTGGTAAATTGACGATTTCGATCAGATCGAAAGTTGGTGATTTGGAATCACAATCATGTTTTGATGTGAGTAAAATGAATCGAAAAATTCTGAAATTGGAATGATAAATCTGGAATTATTTTAACCAAAAGGATAGTTTGAAAATTGAATTTGGAATTCATTTTGACAAAATCGAAAATATAATATCTTATGATTTGGAATCATAACTTCTTGTCAGAAACACGAAAATAAATCGGGTTTTGATGGAAATATCTAAATTTTGATGGGATCAAAATTTGAGATTGTGGAAATTTAATTTTGATTAGATTGAAATCTGAAATTATTTTTTTTTTGGAACAAAATCAGGATAAATTTTGATGCCAAAAATCTGAAATTTTGATATTTTGTAATCAGGTTTGGGGCTGAAAAATCGAGATAGAACAAATGGATTTCCAAGCTGAAATTTTTGTTTGGAAAACAAATCTGAAATTTTGTGATTTGTAATCACAATAATTTGGGGCTAAAACAAATTTGAAAGTATGTTGTTTTTGGCTGAAAATCTGAATCGAAATTTTGGAAATTTCTGTAAATTTGAAATACGAGGATGAACGAGTTTGACCCGAAGACTGGACGGACGCCGCCGTGTAGCACTGTGACATCCTACGGAGCTGCAACAGTAACTCTGTTGTGCGAAATCACACATGGAAGATGTGCTTGAGGCACAGCCGTGTGTATGACGGTGGGTATGGTTTAGGATTTGGGCTTAAGAATCCAACTCCAATTAACTTACAAAATATATATTATTTTTGTGGTAAGTTGAGACTTGAGATTGGTTACAGATCATGCAATTTGGAATTACATGAATTCTATCCAACTATGCAGCCGAAAAGATGGAAGTGAAATTGTAGACTGGAAAGTCACGGTTGCGGACTACTTGAAGATGACTGAAAAGTTGTCATTCTTTCGCCGTTCCAAGTCAGCGGCTGTGGTCGTAGTGGTGACGCCATGGTCGCCTGAAATTCACAGCCTTGTCGCGAAAAAAATCTCGATTTCACGTCACGTCGCTTAAAAAAAAAAAACCGAAATTGAAATCGCGGTGGTGGGTCGCTTAGAGCGGCGCCATTGTCGCCGACGGAGACGCCCGGAGATGGCTCGAAAACCCGCCAGTCTTAAGCTGCGATTTGAGCCTGAAAGAGGCCCAAAAATCTCGCCTTAACGCCGTTCCGGGAGCGGCGATTACTGGAGAGGCATCGGCGGCGGCGGGCGCCGCAGCCATGACCGGAGATGCGCCGATGCGGCACCGGAGCGTCGGTAGCGGCGCTCAATGAGGAAGAAGCTGCTGTTGCCAAAGGGCAACAACATTGGTTATGTGATGTTGGGCTAGGGCCCAGCACACATTAATTAGGTGCTGGGCTCGGCCCAACACATCTTTATGAATTAAGTGCTGGGGCTTGGCCCAGCGTAATAGGAAATCCGTTGGGCTCGGCCCATCGTGATTCAGAGCATGCCTAGGGTCTGCTTTTGTTATAAATGTGCATTGGGCTTGGCGTAATGCAACTAATTGAACTAATTGGGTTGGACCCATGACACTTTAATTCAATAGTGTATGAATTAATTGAATTAAAAGGGATCTACCTCTTACTTTATGTGAGAGGTCCTGGGTTCGAATCCAAACTGCCACAAGTTGTGGCTCTCCCCTCCTTTATGGAGCTAAATAGAGTCTTTATGGCTCAGGATTATAACTATCAACTCGGGTTTGTCGGGCTAGATATATAGGGTATCCCCCTCCCCTCCCTCTTGAATTTAAAAAAAAAGAAAAGGGATTGGCCCAAATGACACTCATTTGAATTAAATTGGGTTTGACCCAATGTACCTCAATTAGTGGGTTAGACTCATCACCAAATTTAAAATAAATTTGGGTGTGTTGAATTGAAGGGATTTAATGTATAATAAATTAAATTGGACTTAATTTTATTATTAATTAAAATGGATTTAGTTTATACAACATTATTCAATTAGATTGAGATTTGTTGATAAGTAAATCGGGAAAAATTAAGTTGGATTTAATTATAGTAATTGATTAAATCGGATTTACTCATAATATGAGATTTTAAAGTTAAATTGGATTTAGTTTCAATTTAATTAAATTAGATTTAATCTTAACATGTGAATTAAATTGGATTTAAGTTCATTTTGATGATGTTACATTTAATTAAATTGGATTTATTTTCAATTTAATTAAATTAGATTTAATCTTTTCCGTGGAATTAAATTGGATTTAATGGAATTAGATTTAATCTTGTCATGGAAATTAAATTGGATTTAATTTCACTTTGATTAAATTGAATTTAATCATCCTATCCAAATTAAATTGGATTTAATTTTGTTGTAATCATTTTGGATTGACTATTAAATAAATTAAATTTATTTTAATGTGATCAAAATGATGGTGCTAGGAGCGCCGCTGCTCGTCAGAGATAGCAACATTAGATGCCGCAAAATGCGTCGCCGAAAGTCGTTGGTATTATTTATCCTAAAAATAATCTCAAGGAGATAAGGGGATTTAATCAATTCTGGTGTATCGCAGAATTGTGGGGGAGAGAGGCAATCCTCTCAGCGAACTACGTTTTTGAAAGTAGGAGTGAAACTCCGTATGAAATGAGGAACCTCGTTATATTCTTCAAAAAGCCATTGTTAGTTATAGTTGTAGTGTTATATTGTGTTATTAAATTAGTCTAGTTAATTCTGTCGAGGAGATTGGGTTTTAAGCGCGACCGTTGTGACGCCTCTAATCTTTCTTGGGAATTAAATCTAGTGTGATTTTTCTAGTACAATATTCACTCTCTATTTCTATTTTTGGTGGAATATGACTCTAAGTTCCACAACAAGTGATATTAGAGCTCGGGTATTCTGAGTATGCTCTGTGGTTGCAGTTTAATCTGATCTTCCACATCAGAAAAGTTTTCCCGGGCATATTGGATATGCACTTCATAGCGTATCTCGTACATAAAGTCAAGAAATTCTGATATTCATGATGGCAAAATCATGGAATAGAGAATAGTTGTCTTTTTTCGAGGATATTATAATATCTGACACAAACGACTCTAAGTCCACGAGTGGTTCTGTTTTACCATCGGTGGAGGAGCAGTGTCATTGAAATCATCTAAATGAACTTGTATAGCTCATGTCAGAATTCATAACTTTAAATAAAGTTGATGGAAAAGCTGAGTAACTACACAATATTTAGAAGAGAACCCAAGTTAGAATCTTGGACGCATAAGAGTAAAAACCAGGTTTTTAACCAAATTCCAAACCTAGTTCCAAACCAAGTGCATGTTAGAATAGTGTCCTGCGAGCCAATCCTAGATAGGCTTTCTTTATCTATTCTTGTAATAAACAATTTCGTTTTACATTATATTAATAAAAGACATTTCTTCATCTTATGTTTATATTGTTATAACTGTATGATGAAGTCCCTAAAATTCATACATAGCTATGGGGCTTGATATCTCATTGGATGGATATCATAAAACAAGTTTCTAAGGCTGTGATTTCTAAATACTATCCAAGTCATAGAATTATCAAGATGGGACATTGATAATTCGGATAGACTTGCGCCTATGATGCACACTCTTAATTAGAGAATGTCTCGTTTTATAGACATTAGTGTAGTTGACACAAATGCACATACGTGGGTGCTTGTTGAGAACAAGTTCACTGATTACCCTAACTGAAACTTCCTAAATTGGAATTATTTCTATATATGTCGAATTAGGAGTTTCTTAATCACGATAGTGCAAGATTAATTCTTTGACTTGAGTCATCACAGTAATCTTGTATATTGACTTACTGCACTTTGACTCCTGTGCCAGTTCTTTTACAAGGACACATATGGACTGGTGATTGGGTGTAGTGACTCGTATATGGAGGTTGGTGTTGACAACAAAGGATCCATCACTTGTCTAGATGAACAAGTGAATTTCCTATAATATTCTAAGTGGTTTGACTGAGTCAGTCCTTGGCCAAGGCAAGTAAGTAATTAATTGAGAAATGAGTTTCTTGAATTAATTAATCACTAGTCAAACACACTTGAATTATTAAGATTGAATTTATAAGGATCTCGACCAATAAGATTCCTCGATCCTTAATTCAATTGGGAAATTAGTTGATGGAAGAATCTCACTTGCATGGAATGCGCGATTGGAAAGGTTCACTTTGAATCGCCTACATCTAGGTCTTCAAGATAAGTAGCTAGAAACTTTTCTTTGATTTATGGGTATCTTATATTTAATGGAGATTAAATAATAAGATGGTTAATTAAAAGTGTTTAATTAATCGAGACAATTTAATTGTCCAAATTAAATCATAAAGGTTATGAACCCATTACTAGTATGTTGGTGAACCTAAAGGGTCACACACAATACTCGGACAAATCCATTTCTTAGCTAAGGAAATTTAATTCAAAGTAGTTGAGTTAATATATTAATTAATTAGATTAATTAATTAAGACTTTTATTTATTCAAGTGTTGGATAAATAAATTAATTAAGTTGATAAGATCAATTTAATTAAGCTTAAGTCTAGAAAGCATTTAATTTAATTAGAAGTGACTTTTATTAATCTAGTATGGTGGATTAATTATTAAAAGACTATTTTATTAAGTCTTGGTCGAAAATTTGGTGGAGGAAAATAATTAAAAAGTTTAATTAATTTTCTTCTAGAAGGAAATAAGATTTCTTGGAGAGAAAGGAAACTAATTAAAATAGAAGAGTTCTATTTAGAAATTAATTAGTCTTCTATTCCTACATGGAAAAGGATTAATGTATAAGAGTTCTACATGGAAAAGAATTGCAAGAACCTAGTCCTATATATAGGACATGTAGAGAACGAAAATAAAAAGGATGACTTTTGAAGCCAAATTTTTCGTTCCTCTTGCATAGAAAAATCGTTCCTTCTTTTTCTCTCTCATATAGTGTTCTTGAGTTCTTGATTATTCATCAAGATCTTGAATTCAAGAATTCTTCCAAAATACTTAGAGAAGTAATTATTTGCTTTCACCTTAATCCCATACACTATTCCTTAGAGTTAGAATAAACGTTTATAGATCAACCTAGCTAAAGATTATAAACGAGTGGGTATCCGGGGTGTGGATCAACTTTAGAGGAGAAACACTAGGGTCTCTGAAGTGAATCAAGAATCCGATCAGAGACGTTTTTGGTGGAGGAATTCGAAATCTACATCAAAGGGAAAAACGAAGGAGTTGATTCAAGGAACGAGAAGCAAGCTAGGGAGCTTACGTTAAGGAAGAAGAAACTCTTCGATTTTTACGAAAAATCGAATAAGGTAAGATCTTCTTTATTAAAGTTTTAAATAACAAATCAAAGATGCGCAAGCCTATGATACGTGATAAGCCCGTAGGATTAATAAACTCGCATGTTTAAATCCTAGAAACTAAAATTTTAATTTTCCGCTGTGCTTAGTCGGGCTATATGTATATTTCCCAACAGTGGTATCAGAGCCTAAGGCTCGCGCATCATTATGCATGATCCGTTTAATTTTAATTGTTACATATGATGCACGTTTAAAATTATTAAATTCGTAAATTTTATTGATTTGGGGATTTTCATAAAAACTTTATATTTTCTTTTTTAAAGGAGTTTTAAATCTGAAAATTATCTTATGTAAAGAGTTTACATTGAAAATTGGATCGAGTATAATGTTTGGAACATTGAACACTCGACCCATCACCCGGGTTGAAGTATAGCTGATAAAATACACTGGTAATTATATGTAAAGATATAGCGTACACAGAAAAATTGCAAAGTGTCTGCTTGTTTTCACAAGTACACGTGAAGTGCATGGTAATTGAAGGCTGCTGTACATACCAAGCAATTTAAAATTGCAAGAGGTCAAAGTGCTGTACATGAAAGGATTTAAAATCCTAATTGTAACTAAATTGCATTTGTTTATAATACATGTATGTTGATAGTGCATCAAGTGGCTGAAGGTAGTTGGAAGAGTCCAACTTGGAGTTAGAGTCCAAATGATATTATGTAATTATCAGCCGAAATTGTAGGTGATGGCACGGATTACTGAACTTGGAAGTTCACTTCTGCGAATCAATTATTTTGGTTGATAAATACCAACACAACAGGCGTTGTTTTATTTATTTAAAAAACTGTTTTAAATTGTTTAATTTTGGAAAAATCAAGTTTTATTGAGAAACCCCGAATTGATTTAATTTATGAGGAATACTTGGTAAATTAAGAATTTACTTATGCTTTCATGAGTTGATATGCATGATGGAATTTTGAGGCCATTAGAATTGTACAAGCATGTTTACTTTTCGTTATTTATTATTAGCCTTGCCGGCGTTCGATCCTTGATGGCTCTAGATAGGATCGATTTAGATATGGCCCAAAATATCCATGTTATATTTTATGTATGAGATGCATGATTTAATGTATGAGATGCATGATTCTATGTATTAGATACATGTTTTTTAGGTTATGCTTATCTTTTATATTTCCTTTCATGTGTTGTTGGGCATGTTTAGGATAAAGACTTAGATAAGATAATCGAAGCGATGAGACCTTTTCATAATATACTAAAATCCCTTACTTATTAGATAAGTTTATAAAATCTTAATGATTTTAATTTTAAGTTAATATGGGATAAAATTAAACGGGGTTTAATATTCCATGCCTACCATCAAAAGTAATAGCATGTCGGTGCTACTTATGTAGATTAGTTGACCATTGCAAGTGGAACTTTCTATAATGAGAAAGCCGTGATTATTACTAAGCATAGAGATGCACATGGGTAATTTATCCTCTAAGTTGACCATTGCAAGTGGAACTTTTTGGGTGGGTTATTTGCATGTAGGTTTGATGGGTCTAACTTAACATAGGAGTAACATGGGGGCGCATAAAATTGAGGTCCATGTGAAACATGAGGTAAAATAATTGAGGGTTACATAGGGATGTAATTGACAAGTGTTGTCTACCTTTTTAATTATTATGTATGTGTCCATAAAATTGGGGTATGTAATAATTAAATCGGACTTCAAACTCACTAGGAAAAATTGTTTTTCTCGAATTCTTTAATGAGGGTTATTGAATTTGAATTAAATAGTGGGAGGTAATTTATGATTAAAAGACCTTAAAATCATATCTACACATAATGTATTAAACGTCTTCTTAATCTCTGTTTCGCTTTAATTTGTAGATAACTAGATATCTAAGATGGCTAAGAACCCACTTTCCACAATTCTCGACACAAACAAACTCACTGGACCCAACTATTCTGATTGGCTTAGAAACCTTAAGATAGTGCTCAACTCTGAGAATAGAGCCTATGTCTTGACTGATGCACCCCTCTCGACTCTACCCGAGGATGCTGAGGAGGAGGAAATCGAAACCCATAAGAGATGGTTAAACGATGACCTCCAAGCAAGGTGCACGATGCTTGCATCAATGTCGAATGAGTTGCAAAAGCAACACGAAAATATGGCAAGTGCTGCTGATATTTTCAAACACTTGCAAGAGTTGTATGGTGAAAAGTCTAGGAGGGAAAGGTACTTAGTGTCTAAAGAACTTTTTAGAGCTCGTATGACTGAGGGGTCAAATGTCCAAGAACATGTGCTTAAGATGATTGGGCTCATTGAGAAGCTCGCAAGTCTTGACATTTTTCTAGACAATGAACTCTCAGTGGACTTAGTACTTCAATCCTTGCCTAGCACATTCGATCAATTTGTGGTCAACTTTAACATGAACAGTCTGGAGGCGACCTTGCCTGACTTGTTAAGCATGTTAAGGACTGCAGAAGCCACCATCAAGAAGGACAAGCCAGTCCTACTTGTGAGTTCTGCCCATTCTAAGGCTAAAAAGCTAAAGAAAGGGAAAGGGAAAAGTTCCCAAAAGAACAAGAAGCTAAAAGCTAAAGGTGGGGTCAAGAAGGTTAAAGCTGATAAGGATAAGGGTGATTGTTTCCATTGCGGTAAACCAGGGCATTGGAAGAGGAACTGCAAGGAGTACCTTGCGACCCTAGGTGAGACCAAGGGTATGTTTTATGTTGAAGTTAACTTATCTGTTAACGATACTTCTTGGGTATTAGATACCGGTTGTGCATCACATCTTTGCAATAATTTGCAGGCAATGACAAGAAGTAGGATGCTAGGAAAGGATGAGATCGTTCTGAGACTTGGCAATGGAGCAAAAGTTGCTGCCACAGCGATAGGAACGGTCAACCTGGCATTAGGAGACGACATTAAAATAGTTTTAAATAATTGTCTTTATGTTTCTAGTATAATAAAGAACATTATCTCCATCCCTGTTTTAGATGGAGAGGGTTTTGAGTTTTTAATAAAAGATGGAAAGTGTTCCATTTGTTCTTTACTTTTTACTAGTACTTTGACGAATTGTTTATACACTGTTCAACCAATTAATTCCGTCTTTCACATTCAACATAGTAACAAAAGAAAACAAGATAACTTAAACTGTACACTAATGTGGCATGCTAGACTAGGACATATTTCCAAAGAAAGAATGCACAAATTGGCAAAGGAAGGTGTACTCGAGCTTAAGGAAGAGGAAACCATGCCTGCTTGTGAATCTTGTCTTAAAGGAAAAATGACCAAGTCACCATTTGTAGGACAAGTGGAACGTGCCACCCATCTTTTGGATTTGATCCATTCGGATGTTTGTGGTCCTTTTAGTATAAGTACTAAAGGAAGGTGTACTTACTTCATTACTTTTATCGATGATTATTCACGGTACGGATATGTGTACCTTATGAAGCTCAAATCTGAAGCTTTTGAAAAGTTCAAAGAGTTTAGGAATGAAGTAGAAAAACAACTAAGTCATAGTATTAAGACTCTTCGATCTGATCGGGGAGGAGAATACTTAAGTGACGAATTCCTTAGTTATCTTAAAGAGAATGGGATTCTCTCTCAGTGGACTCCGCCTGGAACACCACAATTGAATGGGGTGTCTGAGCGAAGGAATAGGACTTTATTGGATATGGTCCGTTCCATGATGAGTTTCACTGAAGTTCCTCCATCTTTCTGGGGTTATGCCTTAGAAACTGCGGCATATCTATTAAATAGATTGCCTTCCAAATCAGTGCCCAAAACGCCTTATGAGTTATGGCGTGGTAAACCGGCCTCATACAAATATCTTCGAGTATGGGGATGTTCAGCCTATGTGAAAAGGCTAGTGGGAGATAAGTTAGAGTCTAAGTCTAGCTTATGTAAATTTGTGGGGTACCCTAAAGAAACTGCGGGGTACTACTTCTATGATCCATCGGAACAAAAGGTGTTTGTTTCAAGGAATGCCATCTTCTTAGAGAAGGAGTTTCTATTAGATAGAAAGGACGAGATCATAGAACTTGAAGAAGTTCAAGAACCACAAATTATCTCACAAACTTTGGAAACACAAACACAAGAAAACACTGAAATATCTAACACACAACCTCCGAGAAGATCCGAAAGGATCCGAGGGCCACCTGAGAGGTACGGTCTATTACTAGAAAGTAATAAGGAGGAGCTTCAAGTGGATGAAGATCCAAGAAGCTACAACGAAGCAATATGTGATATTGATTCTGGGAAGTGGCAAAGTGCCATGGAATCTGAAATGGACTCCATGTACTCCAACAAGGTATGGACCTTGGTAGATCCACCAGAGGGTATAGTACCCATTGGTTGTAAGTGGATCTATAAGCGAAAGCTTGGAGCAAATGGAGAGGTAGTGACCTACAAAGCTAGGCTAGTGGCAAAAGGTTACACTCAAAGAGAGGGTATCGACTATGAAGAAACCTTTTCGCCAGTAGCAATGCTTAAATCCATTAGGATTTTGCTTGCAATATCTGCTCATTATGATTATGAAATATGGCAGATGGATGTGAAAACCGCCTTCCTCAATGGAAACATAGAGGAAGAGATTTACATGAAACAACCAGAAGGTTTCATATCTAGTGGGAGTGAGCAAAAGGTTTGCAAACTCCAAAAGTCCATTTATGGACTAAAGCAAGCATCCCGAAGTTGGAACATCTGTTTTGATGAAACTATAAGGATGTATGGTTTCATTAAAAACGAAGATGAACCATGTGTGTACAAGAAAGTCAGTGGGAGTGCAGTGACATTCTTAGTACTTTATGTTGATGATATTCTACTCATTGGGAATGATGTAGGAATGATGCAATCGACTAAAGTATGGTTATCCACCAAATTCTCCATGAAAGACTTAGGAGATGCATCCTACATCTTAGGAATCAAAATCTATAGAGATAGATCAAGAAAGATGATAGGATTGTCTCAGTCAATGTACATAGACAAAATGCTAAAAAGGTTTAGTCTGGAGGAATCAAAGAAAGGATTCTTGCCTATGAGTCATGGGATCCGGTATTCTCGATCCATGTGTCCTTCGACATCCCAGGAACGAGATAGGATGGCTCGCGTACCATATGCTTCTGCCATAGGAAGT
Organism: Buddleja alternifolia; assembly: GCA_019426215.1. Taxonomy (NCBI): domain Eukaryota; kingdom Viridiplantae; phylum Streptophyta; class Magnoliopsida; order Lamiales; family Scrophulariaceae; genus Buddleja; species Buddleja alternifolia. The sequence goes on from CM033390.1 coordinate 15,258,029, forward strand.
ATTATGTATGCAATGTTATGTACAAGGCCTGATGTGGCTCATGCATTAAGTGTAGTGAGTCGTTTTCAGTCCGACCCAGGTGAGTTGCACTGGGTAGCCGTGAAAACAATCCTCAAGTACTTGAGAAGGACTAAGGACTTGTTTTTGATATACGGCGGTGGAGAATTGAAACTAGAAGGGTTCACTGACTCTAGTTTCCAATCTGAGGTGGATGATTTGAAATCAATGTCGGGATTTGTATTCACCATCAATGGTGGAGCAGTAAGTTGGAAGAGTTCCAAACAAAAAACTACTGCGGATTCCACAACCGAGGCTGAATACATAGCTGCATCTGATGCAGCAAAGGAAGCTGTTTGGATTAGGAACTTCATCCAAGGGTTGGATGCAGTCCCTAGCATTGTCGATCCAGTACCTCTGTACTGTGACAATAATGGCGCCATTGCTCAAGCAAAGGAGCCGAGGTCTCATCAAAGATCCAAACACATAGAGAGGCGATACCATCTGATCCGAGAGATTGTTGGTAGAGGCGACGTACGCGTGGAAAGAATCGACACAACGGAGAACATAGCGGATCCACTAACTAAGCCCTTGTCTCGTAACGTATTAGAAAGACATCTTGAGAAGATGGGTCTTAAATACCAAGGAGATTGGCTCTAGTGCAAGTGGGAGATTGTTAGAATAGTGTCCTGCGAGCCAATCCTAGATAGGCTTTCTTTATCTATTCTTGTAATAAACAATTTCGTTTTACATTATATTAATAAAAGGCATTTCTTCATCTTATGTTTATATTGTTATAACTGTATGATGAAGTCCCTAGAATTCATACATAGCTATGGGGCTTGATATCTCATTGGATGGATATCATAAAACAAGTTTCTAAGGCTGTGATTTCTAAATACTATCCAAGTCATAGAATTATCAAGATGGGACATTGATAATTCGGATAGACTTGCGCCTATGATGCACACTCTTAATTAGAGAATGTCTCGTTTTATAGACATTAGTGTAGTTGACACAAATGCACATACGTGGGTGCTTGTTGAGAACAAGTTCACTGATTACCCTAACTGAAACTTCCTAAATTGGAATTATTTCTATATATGTCGAATTAGGAGTTTCTTAATCACGATAGTGCAAGATTAATTCTTTGACTTGAGTCATCACAGTAATCTTGTATATTGACTTACTGCACTTTGACTCCTGTGCCAGTTCTTTTACAAGGACACATATGGACTGGTGATTGGGTGTAGTGACTCGTATATGGAGGTTGGTGTTGACAACAAAGGATCCATCACTTGTCTAGATGAACAAGTGAATTTCCTATAATATTCTAAGTGGTTTGACTGAGTCAGTCCTTGGCCAAGGCAAGTAAGTAATTAATTGAGAAATGAGTTTCTTGAATTAATTAATCACTAGTCAAACACACTTGAATTATTAAGATTGAATTTATAAGGATCTCGACCAATAAGATTCCTCGATCCTTAATTCAATTGGGAAATTAGTTGATGGAAGAATCTCACTTGCATGGAATGCGCGATTGGAAAGGTTCACTTTGAATCGCCTACATCTAGGTCTTCAAGATAAGTAGCTAGAAACTTTTCTTTGATTTATGGGTATCTTATATTTAATGGAGATTAAATAATAAGATGGTTAATTAAAAGTGTTTAATTAATCGAGACAATTTAATTGTCCAAATTAAATCATAAAGGTTATGAACCCATTACTAGTATGTTGGTGAACCTAAAGGGTCACACACAATACTCGGACAAATCCATTTCTTAGCTAAGGAAATTTAATTCAAAGTAGTTGAGTTAATATATTAATTAATTAGATTAATTAATTAAGACTTTTATTTATTCAAGTGTTGGATAAATAAATTAATTAAGTTGATAAGATCAATTTAATTAAGCTTAAGTCTAGAAAGCATTTAATTTAATTAGAAGTGACTTTTATTAATCTAGTATGGTGGATTAATTATTAAAAGACTATTTTATTAAGTCTTGGTCGAAAATTTGGTGGAGGAAAATAATTAAAAAGTTTAATTAATTTTCTTCTAGAAGGAAATAAGATTTCTTGGAGAGAAAGGAAACTAATTAAAATAGAAGAGTTCTATTTAGAAATTAATTAGTCTTCTATTCCTACATGGAAAAGGATTAATGTATAAGAGTTCTACATGGAAAAGAATTGCAAGAACCTAGTCCTATATATAGGACATGTAGAGAACGAAAATAAAAAGGATGACTTTTGAAGCCAAATTTTTCGTTCCTCTTGCATAGAAAAATCGTTCCTTCTTTTTCTCTCTCATATAGTGTTCTTGAGTTCTTGATTATTCATCAAGATCTTGAATTCAAGAATTCTTCCAAAATACTTAGAGAAGTAATTATTTGCTTTCACCTTAATCCCATACACTATTCCTTAGAGTTAGAATAAACGTTTATAGATCAACCTAGCTAAAGATTATAAACGAGTGGGTATCCGGGGTGTGGATCAACTTTAGAGGAGAAACACTTGGGTCTCTGAAGTGAATCAAGAATCCGATCAGAGACGTTTTTGGTGGAGGAATTCGAAATCTACATCAAAGGGAAAAACGAAGGAGTTGATTCAAAGAACGAGAAGCAAGCTAGGGAGCTTACGTTAAGGAAGAAGAAACTCTTCGATTTTTACGAAAAATCGAATAAGGTAAGATCTTCTTTATTAAAGTTTTAAATAACAAATCAAAGATGCGCAAGCCTATGATACGTGATAAGCCCGTAGGATTAATAAACTCGCATGTTTAAATCCTAGAAACTAAAATTTTAATTTTCCGCTGTGCTTAGTCGGGCTATATGTATATTTCCCAACAGTGCACATCTTACACTCTGGCTGATAAGCGGATGATGTTAATGGAAAAGTCGGTCATTTCACTTGTGGTTGGAATAGGTAAATTGGTGTTGTGCATAAACTTGGACGTTGTCACTTTAAACTATACAGTTGTTGAGTGAGATCGGTCCTATTGTTTGTGGCACATATACTCTGAAGAGAGAAACATCTAGATGACGTGGTGTACGAGGTACACAACTTGGTCAATAATACGAAGGATTTGACCATTGGAGTAAGATCGAGAAAGTCGATCAAACATCCGATACTCAGTCCTAGAACATAACCATAAAAACTATGGTTGATGTTAGACCAAAGTATACTTGGACCAAGATGTAAAGACAAGACAGTTAAAGCATTTAGGCTTTATAAAACTGAAGTCAAAAATCGAAAAAGGGATAGAAGCTATCCAAAGTAATAGAGGTGGAGAATATGGGGCATCGTTCAAATAATTTGATGCGATTATGGGAGTACTCATCAAAGAACATCCCACTATTCACCATGGTCTAATGATGTTTCCGAACGCCAAAATCATACTCTAAAGTAGATAATGATGCGTTGGATAAATTCAGAATTGTGGGGAACGTGGTCCTCCTAGATAACTACATTTTGAACGAAGGTCCCACATAGTCGTAAGAGTAAGAATCTGCCTGAAACGTGCCAAGATTTCCTACAGTTACGTACAAATGTGGGGGCTGTGGGTTAAGGTAAAAGCACCCAAACCCCAACAAGATTACAAGGCGCATTTGGTAGCCTAAGGGAACCTTCAATTGGTAGACCTTGATTTTCTCTTTTCATGTTTTCGAGAATGGGAATTAAATCCATAAAATATTCATTGTTGTTGCTACTTTGCGTAACCATGAGATATTTCAAATGGATATTAAGACTGCGTTCCTTAAATAGAGGATCAGATGAGGAAGTTCACTTGGAACAAACCTAGGGATATGTTGAGTCGGTATACGAACTCGAACATAGCGCCAAAGTAGTGGCATGGAAGGTTTGACAAAATATTATGTTATCAAACAACTTCATAATCAACGAGCGTGACACGTGTGCTTTTTAACAAAACACATAGCTCATAGTATAAGATTTCACTAAGGTTCAAAGCCAAAAGCTACATTTTCTGGTGTGAAAGTATTGATTATGTAAGTAATCATGACTACTGAAAGGATGTTGAAGATGGATTTCGACATAAATGATATGGGCCAAGTAGGCGTCATATTAGAAATTAATATTTCTAACTCGGTCAAAAGACTTGTCTTACTGAGACTATACTTGGAAAATTTAGTTCCCATAATAGTGCTCTTGTAAGAAAGTGACTAAAGACTTAGTTGAGAACCATGTTGAACTCATATTGAAATATGCACATATGCCCAGTTTGATATATTGCGACAGTAAGTCGGCAATAGCACGTGCATACAATTGCTACTATTAGTCGGCAATAGCAAAGGCATATAGTAGCATAAGAAATGTTATGTCTAGACACATTTGTCGCAAACACAACTCAACTAAGCAGTTGATCTATGATGGCATTATCTCCACTGATCATGGAGGATAAAGTAGATCCTTTGACGAAAGGACTTCCAAAGAGATCAAATAGACTGCCTATCAAGAGGAATGGGGTTAAAGACTACAAATTATGAATGGACACAGCAGCAACCCAACCATGTTGATTGGAGATCCCAAGATCTTGGTTCAATGGGAAAACTAAGTTGTGAAAATTCAGTGAGGCACTTAAGAGTTTAATAAACTCCAAACCCATTGCCTAGGATATAGAAGCGCAACCTGCAACTTGTAGCAAAGGTTAAGCTGGGCTTTTAATGATTCCTATGTTGTTTAAATGAAGTGGAGTATGGCAGGTTACTCTTAATTAGGAAGTCACCTATGTAAGTGTGAGGTGTAGGCCGCCTCAACCTCAAGTTGGGTAAACACTTATTAATCCAAGAGGAGGTGTCACGGCCAAAATGGACCTAACCGTGAGAACTGAAAACTGCTGAAAGTTTATTATGTGAATATCGTTGTCTGGGTTTACACGAACGGCTAACCAATTCAAGACATCACGTTCATTGGGTAGCCTAGTAAATTCGATGATATTTCACTAGGAAAGGTTCAAAGCCAAAAGCTACCTCTTCTGATGTGATAAACTTTCTATTGAACTCTCAAGATCATGCATCTGCATTAATTTAATTCGTGTGGGGGATTGTTGGAAAAATTTCGTCTAAAATTAATTGATTCGGAGATAAATCGTACTTGTAAAAACGTTGGCCACGTGTTTACGATATTTTAAATCTGACTTTTGGATTTTTGAAACTCTAACAGCCAAAACGTTTATGTAACAACTAAAACGTTTCAGCAGTTACGGTTTTATCTTAATGTCAGGATTTATTACGTATTTATTTTTGGTCTGTTTTCATTGCCTATAAAATGGCAGCTCCTACAGAATGAAAAACACAACACAAAAACAGAAACCAATTTTCTGCATTTCATCATAGTCATTGTTTGAGAGTTCTAGCAGGCGATTGGTTCGATGTTCTCGGGATTTGAAGTGGTTCTATCCCGAGAAGAATCGTTGTATCTTGGGACACAATTGCACCAACCCGTACCACCAATAGCAGGGCTATAGCGGGGCAATATTGTGTTAAGGACATAGTTCATTCTCGCCTCGATTCCAAATTGCATTTCATTTTATCACAGTCACTTTATACCAACAAAATCGACATCCTAGAACGATCAACACACACTCTCTTATTTCCCGATTGATTAGTGTTTCCCACGAGCAAACTCAACACCCCGCAAGTATAAACATTCATACTCACACACACATGCTGAATTTTAAAGGCACAATCACATTTACGGGCGACCACTGCCCAACCTTATATTTTATTGTTCATCAAGTAAAATACAAGGATCCCTAAACTCGTACACACCTCTCAACACACTGATTTCCACATTAACCTCCTCAAGCTTCATATCAACTGCATCCGTCAAGATACCAAGATCCACATCAAGCGACACCATTCTTTAGTTGCTCTTAAATCGAAATAGTCAAAATTTGTATTTAAACTGCAAATGAAAATGAATGTTAGGCCATTTTTGTGTAAAATACTTTATTGGCTTTTGAAAAATCACATCTCAGCCTCAGTGGACTTCTCTGCATACGGAAGCCGCGTTTCAAAATGAAAAATCAAGGCTCTTTTTTGATATGTTTTTATTTTAATTTCAATCATCATTTTTTAAAACGTTTGAGAAAATGAAATTTTTTTTCTTTTGTGTGAAAATATAGACATATTTGGCGATATTTTCAAAAATTTATGAAATTTGTGATTGATGATGTGTGAAATGATTGAATTAAATTAAGATAATAATTATGTGAATAGTATAGATAATATTATATTGGTTAAATATATTTATAAGTAAAAATGATCAAAATTGACTTCCAAAAAAGTACTAAAAAAATTCAAAATGGATCATAAGATGTGCACAAATTTATGAAGGTTAATACGATATATTTTATTTTATTATAATACCACAATTGTTGTCGGTAAATGTATTTTAAGAAGGAGCTGTGAGAGAAGAAAAATGTAATAAAATGAAAGGTAGTTATCAGATATGAAAATAGAAATGAAAATATGTGTATTTTCAATTAAGAATATTGTAAAATGAATTCATCCACAATTAAGCATAGAAATGTTAATTCAAACACTCGGGCTATGTTTATTTATGTTTTCAAGTTAAAATTTTGAAAATTTTCAGGGCTATGTTTTTAAATTAGAGTTTTGAAAATTTTCAGGAAAGAATTATTATGAAATTCATATCAAAATGATATGTGATGTGTGTACTTATATTTATAGAATATGACTGAAAATTGTAAAATATTTTGAAAACATAAACAGTCTGGGCCTTATAGTCTTCCATTTTAGTTCTTAGCATCTATACTCTTTTATAAAGGGTGAGGGGCTTAGAGTTCAAACTTTGGTGTGCCCAATGGTTTTGGTGTGTCACCGTATAATTACTAAATTGACCTTTTTCAATGTTGAAAAAGTAACCTTCAATGGGCTATCTATGTAAATTCATTGGCAACAGTTATCTCGTAAAAACTAACTGCTCCACATTCTATGCCATTAATAACCCCTTAATGCTCATCCAAGTTATCTATACTCCTACAAATAACTCCCATTTCCGTGAATTCTCTCTTATGTTTGTGAAATACCTTATTTTACTTTCTTATGCTTCTTTCTTATTTTCGTCTTCTAATTTTATGTTCTCACTTTTCTATTTTGAAAATGAGAAAGACCCATGATAAACACAGGTATGAAAGTTATTTTAATGTTGTTAATCATTCATAAAACAATATATTATTGTGATTATTTTACATAATTCATATGCAATATGAATATTACCTAAATGGTTTTGTATAATTTCTATTCCGATGAGTTTATTTAGAAAAATTTAAAGAAATATTATTTTATTTTTTTTAAATTCGAAAAATACCACAAAATTGACCGGGATTCAGAAAAATGGCCCAAGGCGCTATCTGACATAGCTCCTTGGGCGAAGGCGCTGTCACTGCAAAAAGTGACTGTCACGTCTTGGTCCAAGGCGTGACTGTCAGATTGCGCCTGTTTCCCGGTCAACAACACTGTGCAACTGAAAAGTGCCTAAAAAGCGGATAGCGTCTTGGCTAAAGACGCGTTCACTGGTGTATAAATATCCCACCCAGCCTTGGCATGAGGCGCATTATTCCAAACACTTCCAACAGAAATTTCCCATAATCTAGCATCCAACAATCAGGTTTTTTGCTCTTTTTCCTCTAAATTGTTTAAGCTAAATTTTAATTATATAATTTATTTTTAATATTTTAATTATGATATGAGTATTTTAGTCAGTCAAAATTTTAATTTAGTGCTTTTAGTATAATTTAGCCGAATAATGTGTTATCATTTCAGTATAATTTTGAGGTATGATTTATAAGTATATGCATAATTTTAGGTTTAATATTGGAATGGCTAGGCTTATGTATTTTTTAGTGTAGTTTAAGAATTTTGAAAAAATATTTAGGTATATCTTTGAATAATTAGATACATTAGGGGCTAATATTCTAATTAATTAATCGTAATCTCGTTATGTGTTATTATAATTGTAGTATAATTTTTAGTTATGATTTTGAATGTATAGTTATAATTTTAAATTTTGTGTTTATAGTTTAACATTTGACATAATTTATAGGTATAATTTGAACTTTTTTTTTATTACAAAGAGAAGGGGGGGGGACCCTAACGATCTAGCCCGACAGACCCGGGTTTATAGTCATTTTCCTGAGCCACGTAGGGCCTCACAAATCTTGTTCCAAAGTATTACACAGATCTCGACTCGGGGATTGCATGACACCAAGGGGTCTCGCAAGACCCTTCTTTGCCAACTCGTCTGCCACACGGTTCGCTTCTCGCCATATATTACGTATTTCTACGTGCCATTCCATCTTCATCTTGCAGCGAATTTGATCAATTAGATCCCAGTGGTGGTGTGAGGTAGTGCCCTCATGTATCCCAACGATAGCCTCCCTACTATCAGATTCAACAATCACCTTTCGTATTTGTAAATCCCAGGCCAGATTCAGACCATACATAATCGCTGCTAGCTTAGCTCCAAGCGGCGTAACCATGCCTATGCCACCACTGAATCCCCGAATCCAGTGACCATTCTGGTCACAAATAACTCCTCCGATGCTTGCCCACTCGGCTTGGAGTTCTGCCCCCCGACGGACTGCACCGTCCACATTAACTTTCCAAGTACCGGGAACTGGTGGTTCCCAACGAACACAAATAAAGTTATCACTTTCGGACTTGTCACTTGTTTGTAAGCGCAAGGTCTCATCAATTTGGTTGCGGACTATGTCCACATCCATATCAGGGTTGTCGGCGTCTTTTCCATGCACACGTGCATTGCGTACCTGCCACAAAAAATTAAGGGCCTCAGTAAAGGTGACATTCCAGATTTTGGACCATTCATACCTGCTTGCAGAAGCCCCGACATTCCAGTCCACCCATTCTTGTTGAGAAAGAGAGAAGAACACATATTGGTGTCTAGGGGCCACCAGCTGACGCCAGAGATTGGCTGACCGTGGGCAATCCCGGAGTGCATGCAGAATTGTTTCCTTAGTGTGGTGACAGGTGTTGCACCACCCACTATTTGTTATGCCCCTGGTGTCCAGCGTGTGGTTAGTCAGCAGCTTATTATGTTGTGTCAGCCATAAAAAGAATTTACGCCTTTGCACCACTTTCAGCTTCCAAATACGGTTCCAAGTGTTTTTATCTGTCGAAGTCACCGTATCATTCTCTCGATGCAATTGAGAATAAGCACTCTTACACGAGTATTTGCCATTTTTCGTGTACTTCCAAATAGCTGCGTCCTCAACATAACGTCTAGAAGTGAGGTTAACTCCCATAAGCTGCCCGAGGATATCATTGTGGAGCGCGGTTAACTCATCCCATTTCCAACCATTCGAATCCGACCAATAGCTACCCACGGTCCATTCCATATCATCCGGAGATATAGACCCAATCATATGTAAGTCTAAGGTGTCATTTCCGAGCCAAATATCCTTCCAGAATCTGATACGATCTCCTTTTCCTACCTTCCACCTCAAGCCCGAGTTAAGTAACAAGAAACTCTTTTGAATACTCCTCCACGTGTAGGAAGTGGTACTGCGGGATCTAGCACGTTGTTGATACACATATTTATGTCTAAGAACTTGTACCCACAGCCGTGGTTCATCAATAACAATTTGCCATCCAAGCTTTCCGAGGAATGCAAGGTTGACATCCCTAGTACGCCGAAGGCCAAGCCCGCCCGACAGTTTACTCCTACAAACCGTGTCCCATGACATGTGATGAATTTTGCGCGTATCCTCAAACCCGCCCCAAAGAAAAGCCCTGTTCGCCTTGTCAATCTTGTCACATATACCAACTGGAATTGCAGAAGTCTGTATATAGTATAAGGGCATCGTAGCTGTAACTGCTTTAATCAGAGTTGTCCGGCCAGCCATAGACAGATGACCTCATTTCCATCCTTTCAGTTTCTTCTTGACCCTATCCACAATAAACTGATAATCCTTCTTCAATACCCTAGAATGATGTAAAGGCCCACCCAGGTACCGACCTAAATCCCGTGTAAGGCTCAAATTAGCATGTCGACTGATGATGCGGGCTCGCGATCTAGGAACATTTCCGGAGAAAAAAATTTGGGACTTGTGAAGATTAACTGATTGTCCTGACATTGCACAATATTTTTGGAGAGTGTTGCTAATGATATCAGTCTGGGGTTCCAAGGCCTCTCCAAATAAAATCAAGTCGTCGGAAAACATGAGATGGGACAAGCGAGGTCCCGTTCGCAAAGTAGGAATAGTATGCCATTTTCCTTCCCTAATCGCCTCCGTGATCAAAGAACCGAGCTATTCTACACAGAAAACAAACAAATAAGGCAAGTGAGGGTCCCCTTGTCTCAGGCCTCGTTTTGGACTGAACCATTCTGTTGCTTCACCATTCCAAAGTAGGGATAGTTTAGCAGTGGTGGTACATTCCAAAATGAGCTTAATCCATGACAAGGGGAAACACATTTCACCTAGCACATTCTCCAAAAACGTCCAATCAATACGATTATATGCTTTCTCAAAATCTATTTTAGCAATGAAAAAACCTTTTTTACCCTTTGTCACCCGCAAATTATGGATGAATTCTTGTGTAACAATAATATTATCAATAGTTTGTCTCCCCCTGATGAAACTGCTTTGAGTTTGGGGAATCAAACTATCCATAATATTCCTAAGCCGGTTAGCCATGGTTTTAGTAATAATTTCGAGAATCACATTGCTCAAACTGATTGGTCGAAAATTAGTTAAATGTGTAGGGTTACTTACTTTAGGGATTAAAACAGTCAGGGATTCATTAATACAAGAATCAATTTTACCTGTGATAAAGGCCTGTCGTACAGTATGAGTGATTGCATCACCTACCGTATCCCAACATTTTTGAAAGAAAATTGGTTGTATTCCATCAGGTCCAGGGGACTTGGTAGGATGCATCTCCCACAAAACTTTCCTCACCTCTTCTTTCATCACTTCCATCCTAAGGAGATCAATCTGACTGTCCTCTAGCCGCGGGAAGTCCCTCGTAGCGCGATAAGCACTAACTGGGGTACCGGCCCCATAAAGGTCACGATAAAAGTCCACAACCATATTCTTCAGAGTGCATTCATTCGATTCCCACAGCCCATCTTCGCCCCACAATCCATGGATTCTGGCTCTATTCTGTTTAGTTGCGGCTGCCATGTGGAAGAAACGGGTGTTTAAATCCCCAGATTGAATCCATCGAATACGAGATTTTTGCTTCCAAAAAACCTCCTCCCGACGAAGGGTATCATGGTACTGAGTTGTGAGTTTGGTTTCCAATTTCTGCAGATATCTATTAAAGTTGACTCCCTGAGCCCTTTGGATCCCATTGATATGAGCCACCAATTCCCTCTTTTTACGAAAAATGTTCCCAAAAACTTCACGATTCCAGTTATTTGCCTTAGACCGAGTGTGAGTAAGCTGCTCGTAGATATCATGAGTAAGGTCTGGATGCCAATTTTCACGAATCATGTCCCAAAACCGATTGTCCAAAAACCACGAAGCTTGCATTCTAAAAACCCTTTTGTGATTTTCCTTGCCTGCCGACGTTGTCAACTCCACTAGAAGGGGTGAGTGATCCGATGAAATACGGGGAAGATGTGTCACAGTAGCATCGGGAAATTCAATCCTCCAGTCACTGTTACAAATGGCTAGATCAAGCCGTTCCTGAAGAGTTGACGAACCCCTTTTGGCCCAAGTGAATGGTGGGCTCGAGAATTTAAGGTCGATTAAACCCACTGTATCCATACACTCTACAAATCTCCTACATTTGCTAGCATCGAAAGGTGCCCCTCCCGACTTCTCTAGATTATTAGCCACCACATTCATGTCCCCGGGTAAGAGCCACAGTCCTCGAATGCCATGGGACATATTTTCAACGTGTGCCCAAAGACTATCCCGAATTTCTTGTAGAGGACTGCCATAAACTGCCGAAAGAATCCACTCCCGCTGCCCCGATTGCTGAACTATAAAAGTAATACACTGGTCTTTTGCTTCTTAAAATTTCAACGAGACCTTGGCCGAGTTCCAGGAAATCCAAATACCACCCGAGAAACCTCTAGCTTCTACAATTTCCACCTTATCAAACCTACTCCGACGAAGAATGGTGTTTGCTTTGTCCCCTTAGTTACGGGTTTCCATGAGAACAAGTAGCACTGGATTATATTTACATAGGATATCCATCAAAGTGTTGACGAAGCTAGAACTCCCAGCTCCTCTACAATTCCACGAGATAAACTTCATAAGAAAAATACAAACAAAAGAGAATTCTCAAGGAACTCTAACCTCGGGGGGATTCCTGATCCCCCAGGTCCGGACATATGTCGTCATCAGACAGCTCCGCATCGTCTCCCATTCGCATGAAATCATCCGGATGGGATTCATAAGCGTCTTTCAACTTCGCAATAGTGCCATGCATCGCACGTGCGCCAGCCTAAAAAACCATATCACTCGGCTAAGGTTGTTTGTTAGGACGCTAGTATGCACTTTACTTCGGAGGCGCGAATAATTTGAACCTTTCGATACAATTTTTTGTGATTTTACGTTATAATTTTGAATAATTAGATACATTAGCGGCTAATATTTTAATGAATTCATCGTAATCTAATTATGTGTTATTATCACTTATTTTTCAATCCAGGATGGCAAGTACCAGTGGTAGTGGTAATGAGGTTGTGATATACGGGCCTTTAGTCAATAGTGTGTTGACTGAGCAAGCCAATCATAGGTGTGAACTGGTTTTCAACACAGATGATAGTGAGTTATTATTGCGTTCTAGACGGGTAGACTCTCATACATTCAATACTGCCTATCCCAGAGTTCCACATGCGCGTGTTCTTCATAAACTTAATAAAATGGGGTTTTACCACATATACAAGTTAAGTAAGATGAAAAATGATTTGGGTCTTATATCTGCCCTGGTTGAGAGGTGGCGTCCGGAGACGAACACTTTTCATTTACAAAATGGAGAGGCTACGATTACTCTTCAAGACGTAGCAATTATATGTGGTTTACCAGTCGACAGTCGTCCTATAATTGCTAATGATGAGTGTACGACATTGCAACATCATCAAGCCAGGATTTTCGACATCTTAGGGATTGAGACTGACAGTGTTGATTTTCCGAGTAATGGGTTGAAGATAAAAGCAAAGACGGTTGTTCGTCATGTGAGTGCGGACAATAAACAAATTACGGCGGATTCCGATGAAGCGGATGTTGATAAAACAGCACGCTGTTGGACATTTCTGTTGATAGGTGTGATGTGTGCAGACAGTAGCGGAGATGTGATTCCGTGTTTTTGGTTGAAGGTGTTAGAAGACATTCCCGCAGTCGGTACATATAGTTGGGGGAGTGCTATATTGGCATACCTGTACCGAGAACTCTCAAAGGCATGCTTGAAAACCAAAAAAAGTATTGCAGGTCCATTAAATTTGCTACAGGTATGATACATTGTGTTTCAGTACATTGTGTTTTTACCTTACTTAGAACTAAGAATGCTTATGAGATTAATGTATTTACTTTTAACAGATTTGGGCATGGACACGGATGTTGGTTGTTAGGCCTACCAAGCTTCCTCATGATATTGAACCGATAGATGAAAATGGCATTGCACGAGCTCCTTATAGTGCATTGTAAGTTATTTATGTATTCACTTTTATTAACATCATATTTTCTTTACTTATTTTCGTTTTTCATATTGAAGGTGGTTTCCACCTCGATCACGGAGCTTTGTTGTTGCTAACAATCTTTCTGCATTCAGAGAGCATAAATCCTACGTCATTAACATACACTTCAATTTAACTAAGTCAAAAAACGAATTTAACAACAAATACAAACAACATAAATTACAATACTAAAATTTACCCCAATTTAACTAACTCCTACTTTGATTCTAAATTATAACTGAAAACTAGGTTTGAATTAGCATAAATCTTACAATATTTAAATCATAAACTACAAAATGAAATAATAAACTTAATATAAAATAAATTTAACTAACTAATAATAATAACATTGAATTAAAAAAATTACCAGTAAATTTTTGGAAGATTGTATATTTTTAGTCCAAATGTAGAAGAATGAATGTAGAAAAATAATGAAAGAATAAATGTAGTAGAAAAATAAAAATTGGATGTAGAAAAAATGGAGGAATCGGGAAAATAAAGCCGTTGACAATCACACCTTTCTGTAAGGTGTGACTGTCACTTTTTAAAGTGATAGCGTCTTGGCCCAAGGAGCTATGTCAAATAACACCTTGGACCAAGGCATTTTATGGTATTTTTTGAATTCTGATCAATTTTGTGGTATTTTTTGAATTTTTTTTTTTTAATATAATATTTCTTTAAATTTTTCGTTTATTTAAACATGTGCCATTTTACTTGGGTTTAAGAGACCCCTATTAAATTAGTAACAAAAATGGGTTTTATGTCTTAACTCTTATGTGTGAAGAAAAGGAGATTATTTTCTTAATTGCATTAAATAATAATAAGTAAATTTATTTAACTTTTTCTCACGCATCGAGCCGTCTCCCACGGCTAGTAGTTGATTATGCAGGAGTTGAGCCAATCTCTTAAAAGTCCCCCATATTGGAGAATACACAATTGTTTATAAGTGCTTGAATTACCACCAAAAGCAGGTTGAAAAAAATACACAAATTTTATTTAGCTCTAAGAAAAGGGTTTAATGCAAAGAAAACTCTGTTACAATTTTTTTTGCCAAAAATTGTGTTCTAAACGAAGACCGCAAAAGGCCAAATTTTATTAAAAAGATAGAACGAAATATATTTTTTTAGATGAAATAATAATATTTCACCTTTTATATTATTTGGAGAGTGCATAAAGAACAAATAAACATGTAAATAAAAGTGAAAAACACACTTATTTTTTAACAAAATTTAGCTTTTTGCAGACTTCTTTAAGAAGATAGGAGTAATTAGACTATTTCATGATCTCAAAGAGTTTTTAGCAAAAAAAAGTTACAACACAGGTTTTTTTTGCATTTAACACCCCCCCCCCCCCCCCCCCCCCCCCCCAACCCAAAAGTAAAAAAGAAGAAACGAACAGATATACATTCTCACAAATTTCCAAATGCATTGTTAACTTTATATATAGATTATAACCTTTTGCAGAATTCGAGTTTGCTGAATAACTTCAAATAACTCAGCACATTAATTTCAACCCACTACCAAAAAAAAAAAAAAAAAACTCTCAACTATTTAAAGAATTGAAATTCCTCAACTCCAAGCTCATTAACATAAATTTGACCTTGATCCTATATATTTTTTAAAAATATCAAGCTAAATTCAGCACCTTAAAGCAATAACACAAGAAAGAAAAAGAAAAGTGCTACATATTAGTATTTGCAGAATATTCTTAAAATCCCTTTTACATTGCAAAACATACCATGAAATGACATCATCTGCCAAAACATTTGCAAAGTAGTTGGAAAGATGTTCACTAATTACATAAGCAAAAACCCAGAAACCCCATATGATCATCAATGTTCAAATGAGAAATCCTGCTGTGATTGGACGACAACTCTAGGTTTCTTGGAAGATTCTGGAGATGTTTCATTCAAATTCATAGTCTTACCAGATGGAGGCAGGCATCTTTTCAAGAATGTAGCTATGCTCTTTGTCTTCCCACAACTTCTTTCTGCAAATACACAAAAGAATACAATCAAAATTTAGTCAAAAACGGAGAATTATTTTACAGGTTACTCTTAGGATGTCTCGGGATTATGGGCCATGGTGTCATCACAACAGTCCACATGCTGGGACCCACGTAAAGTTCGCAATACACGGACAGAAGTTGTGTTTACCTAAAAATCACCCTACTTGTAGACATTTAAATAGGATGGTACCGAGGTAATGATCAATACCTGGTGATATAGGGAGGCCAAGCTTGCTCAGAACTTCTTTTTTAACCTGAATATGAGTATTAAATAAAATCAGTGAATTGAGAAATAGTCTCAGTAAATCAGCAGTGAAGTCCGAACCTCATACTAGAACACAATTGAATTAGGATAAAGCTCGGTAAATAAGAGCATATTCACATTGACAGAACATCAGATTTTAAACCCAGGGAAAATTCCATCCCACCCACTTGGGTAGCACCCTGCGTGGAGTTGTGAGCCATTAGATACACGATGATTCATAAAGTGAAATGTTAACACCACCACATTTAATCTAACAACTCACAACACCAGTTGGATAGTATTCAAGCGATAGGATCTAAAGCATAGGCTCTGCGTTTAAAATCAACAAATAAGAGCATATACACATTGATAGCACATCAAATTTTAGAACCCGTGAAAATCCAAATGGGAATGCTCAAGTGGGTACAATCTGATGATCCCATGATCCGAAAGACAGGATACAACTTATTTCATACACTTCATTGAAATATAAACATAGGGCGTCTGTCGAAAGAATATGTTATCTAGACCCCACATCATATCATAATTCCAAATAAATATAGTTTAGAAACATAAACAAGAACTAAACCTTAACATCCTGAATGAATCTTAAAGAGAGTAAGCTTAATGACCTGCCAACGATTATCTGAGAAGTCAGAAATTTCCCGCACTTTATTCCTCAGTTGGGATTTTGGGACCGTAGGAAACTTATTATGCAGTGACTTAGATATCTTTCCAATACTATATGGGCAGGACTGAATGATGGATATCTGTAAAAATTTAGTCAAGGAAACATGTTAGCATGGTAAATACATATTTTGGATAATTACATGCAAAACCCGTACAGTTATCGGTTAATTACCAAAAACCCCCGAGGTTTTGCAAATTATTTAAACACCCTATCAAACCTTGA
Source organism: Buddleja alternifolia (assembly GCA_019426215.1). Taxonomy (NCBI): domain Eukaryota; kingdom Viridiplantae; phylum Streptophyta; class Magnoliopsida; order Lamiales; family Scrophulariaceae; genus Buddleja; species Buddleja alternifolia. The sequence goes on from CM033390.1 coordinate 15,274,879, forward strand.
AACTCAAAAAACAGGGGTAAAAATGTAATATCCTTCTTTTTTTTTTTTTTACTGATAGAGGGTGGAATAGTAATATGTTTTTACTAACAGGGGAAGTGATTTTACAAGGTGCCTACGTAATTTACTCTTAAATATTTTAATATTTCAAAAAACCAATTGGATTAGAATGTTAAACAAGTTAGGTCAACAAAGCCCATGGCAATATCATAATAAGATTAGTCTAAAATAAAAAGAACAACGTACAATCTGAGGCAAGTCTGAGTCCAGAATAGCTGCACCAGTTGCAGTAGATGTTGCACTTGACTTATTAGTCGAAGCTTCTTGCTCCTCATCAACCACATCATTATCCATTGATACTTTTATGTCTGGGAAACCAGGGAAAGGACAAATAGAAAGAGTTTGCAAACACATTCTCTCAATCTTAGGTGTACCGGTGAGCTCTTCAGCTGACAAAAATGTGGTCTTTTCATGCATGAGATTCAATATAATCAAAGGGTGGTTCTTTTTAAGCGCATGCTCTGTTAAATTATTCAGATGTTTCTGTTGCCGGAGCAATGTACAGAATTCTTCACTCTGTGCTTGCTGTTCGGAACTAGGTACACTTTTTACTTCCTCAACCATATCATCAGAATCCATTTCATCACCCTTCACTCCCTGCGGGCCAAAAAAGAATTTTTTTTTAAGCAAAATATGAACATTTTCAGAAAAATGCAGAAGAAAATGAACCATTAGCTTTTTCGTCCCAAAATTAGAGCTTCCACTTGATTAGGTGTGGAGTTCTGGGTGAGCATTGAAAAAAAAGAAAGTATATTATAATTTTTTAAATTTATTATCCTTAAAAGTAATAGTTGATGGTCAGTAGTATTACATCATTACTTTAAGTGAGAGGGTATTTTTGGAAAAAGACTTCTATTTTACGCAATGGAGTCATATGTTTGGACATCCCATGAAAATTATGAGTGATTGATTTAAGACAGAGAATCTAAGAAATAATGAAAATAATTAGATATAAAGTGTATTAGTAGGTAGAGTACCTCATTCTCCGAGAGATATCCATCAGGAACAAAAAATCCATCTTCACTTTCATCTTCATCATCATCCTTTACATGTCCTTCCGTACTTTCATCTTCATCATCTTTGTCACAATCTGATAGGCTTTCACCAGGTTCCTCCTACACAAACAAATTTTTAAGTTGCAAAACGATTTTATAAGAATAACCATAACTATAACAAGGATAGATTACCTCTTCCCACTCCTCATCACTATCAATCTCATACTCTATGTCTGGATCCTTTACAAGAGGGTGACGTGCGGTAACAACTTGACTGGAGAAAGAGAAAAATAATCAGAAAGCAATTCTTTTTTACTTCGTATAGCACTCAACACAAGATAAATAGTATCCTCCATACTTCAATATTATAAGCAAACTAATACCCATAGTTTTTATCCTTATACACAAGCAAATATTACAAGCCAAGACAATATTCTTCAAGCAACATGAATATAACCATGGATCAAAATTTTGTTTCTAGAATGTGTTTCAAGCCATTAAATATTAGGGCTCTGTATGGTTGTGTTTTCAAAAATGAATTTTGAATTTTTATTGAAGAATGTGTATTATAGAAATTCATGTGAAAATATTAATTTTTTTTGTTTGTTTGGATGTGTTTTTGAGAAAAGTTTGGAAATTGTGTAGATGTGATAAAAAGTTGATTGAATTAGTTATATATGTAATGATGATAGAAGAAAAAATTAGAATAATATTTTATTTATGATAAAGTAAGAAAAAGAATGTGTTGAATAGTTGAATTATGTAATTAATAAAGAGAGAGAATGAAGTGATTGAAATGATGAAATGATGAATAGTTATATTGGGAAATGTGTAGTAGGATTTAAAATTTGAGTATTTTCTGCAGAAGTTAACTTGGAGTGTGCATTTTCATTTTTTGGTGATCCAAAAAATGAAAATGTTCCCAAAAAACATAAACATACAGAGCCTAGACTTCTAAGAAACTTCTAAGAAGCAACATAGAGAATTTGTAAAGCTGCAAAAATGCAAGAAAAATGTGAAATTGAAAAGGAAAAAATAAAAAAAGAACATTAGTTTGGTAATGGAAAAAATAGAGTTTCAATATGGCAACTACGCTTTATTCTAGTTTATATTAGCTAGAAAATGGAAATTAGAACACACAATGATATAAGTCAATAACACAACTCACCTTTTCTTGGGCCAAACACCATAAAATGGAGGCCTGTGACTCTTATCGAACTGCAACAGCTGCTTACTTCGAATTTGCTTCTGACCACCGGGAAGAAGACCACTATCCGTGTTCATCTGAGACACATTGGAGTCGGCCCATCTATCGACAAGCTTCTCCACATTTGAATCCTCATCACAGGATGGTTCTTTATTTGTAGTAAGCTTGAGTTCCTTGACAAGTTCAGTTCTAGGCTTTTGACGAATGCCCCAATGCAATTTCCTGTTTGAATGTATCGAACGTCCAATGGAACGCCAAGAATTTAAGTGCAACCTGCAAATGGGAATACAAAAGGAATCTTACACTTAAATAAAAGAAGTTCTATAGAATATCAACACATAAAGGTGAAGGTGAAGGACCCTACTTCCACATGTCTTCCAACGCGATCCCCCTATTTTGGGCCAAAACAGAATCCATTGCTAAAGTAACTGATACGGACACATTTTCATGCAAGTTTGAAGGTGTCTCATATGTGGTTGCTTTGTTCACAGAACTGTCATTTTGGGAAGTTGCGTTGGTTTTGTTTCTTTTAAGGAAGCGCTCCATGAGAGACGCTTGTTTTTGGACAGCGAGTCGTTTCTTCGACTCGGCTTCTTCCTTCTCCTTGCGCCTTTGTTCTTTCTCTGCCTCCTCTTGCTGCCTTTTAAGCTGCTTCTGTATTTCAGTTTCTTCTTTCTCGCGTCGCCTCTCCTCCTTCTCTGCTTCCTCTTGTAACCGTTTCAGCTCTTTTTCCTGCAAGGCATGTATATAAATTGGTTACATACAACATAGATCATGTTCAACTATAATACATAAAAACACAAAAACTGACCCTTGAATTTCTAAATTATCTAGAGTCTCAAGAGGTCAAGTCTATGGGTTCACATTATTTCTTGCGCTATAATCCTAAGGGTCCAATTCAAACTCTATTTCATACAACAGAACAAGGTTAAATGGGACATACACTTTGCAATTTTTCCTTCTGAAGTTCCCGGTCCATTTTTTTCCTCTCTTTTTCCATTTCTCGTTTATTTTTCTCCATTTGCTTGAGTAATAGTTTTTCTTCTCTCTTCGCATCCTTCTCAGCCCTTCACAATCAAAAGATCTGGTTTAAGCTCATGTTTCAAAAGAGTGCTGCTAAAACACCTCACCTGGGATACATACATTTCAGCACCATTTTTCAGTGAAATGTTCTCCATTAAGAGTCGGATATCTGCCTCATTTAAAACTTTACTGAGCTTTTCTGAGGCTTTCATCAACTCTTGTAGGCAGTTTGGATTATCATCTGACTGCTCTAGTGCACTTATCATCGCTGAAATAGACCAAAATTACCACATAAACAGCAGCATTAACAGATTGGAAGACACTAAACTCAATCATTCAGCAAAGGTTCAGATGCTGAAATTCAAAATCATGCATGAAAAGGAATCATTATTGTCGGGCAAATAATAAAGGACATTAAAAAAGATATGCAATGTAACCCAAAGAAACAATAGAAAATCTCTAAAAGTATATATCTAAAGATTTATACTTTTCAAAGCTTCCAGCATATCAAACTAAATAAATAGTAAATTTTCAACTACAAATTACTGCATCTCTGTCAACTACGAATGAATAATATCCACTTCATATTGTTGTTGTTTTAGTATCTTAAAAAACCGAAATCAATAAATAGCCAGTGGGTCAAAGGGGAAGACTTGGAAAATTCCAGAAATAGGTCTTTAATCTGAAAGGAACTTTTATAATTAAGTTTACAGGTTCAGTTTTGTCTCTAGTTGCGATTTCAAATGTGGGTCACATAAATACAACACAAGAGGTGTTAAGTGAAAACCATCGGAGCCAATATGAGCAATTCAACATTGAATCATATAAACCACCACAAAGTAGACAAATCAAAAAACTTACATGAAACAGCAGTAATCCTCTCGTGGATCTTTCTGCGACAAGTTCGGCGAGCTTTCAAAGATACACGTGCTACTTTTGGCATCAATTTCAGATCTCTTGTCTACAACAAAAAGAAAAGGAAGTATTCAGTGAGACAAGAAGACCCTTGTTCAAAACCAAAGAGAATTATTAAGCATAGAGAAAAATAGAAGAAAGTGTTATGATAAAGTTAGTTGGTACAAGACTACAGGTAATAGACATCAATTATAAGCATTAAACAAAGACATCAAGAATTGAAAAGACTAACTTACTTTAATGTGGTGGTAGAAAAACCAATCCAAAAACAAATAAAACACCCATGCACATGCGCCTACTTGTAAATAAGGACATAAGTCTTGTAGTAGCACTTCTTATCGACACATTCAATTCAATAATACACCAAAAATAGCTCCATACTTAAATGCATCAACATAAGGAAATGTTAGTTCGATTCTTGAGACACCTCAATACTCTGAAAATAAAACAAACAAAGCTTCCCATTTGATATAACAAACAATGCTTATCAATATCATTATGAAAACCAATTTACTACCATCACAAAGCTAAAAGTCAATCCAACAATATCCATCCACCATATAAGCAGTGCACCGCATAATTCCATAAATAAGATCAATAAGTAAAGCCAGAAAAGAGAGCAAACCATGTTATCCCACACACAATCTAGCGTGATTGAGGCTAAATCAGAAAACCGTATATTTATTTAACAAGCCCATACAATGCTAATAAACATAAAAGAACAAAATACCACATATAAATATATTCCATATACAAACATATATCAAAACAGCAAAAATTAATCGAATTTTATACCTCCCAGCACCAAAGAGCACACTCAGCCTCATCCTCTAACACATCAGCATCTGCATTCACCACCCCATAACACAATCTTTGCCCAATCATAAGCACTGTACTCTTCACACTAGCCTTACTAACATTGTCACCTATTCCATTTATGCCCTTAACTTTCTCAACAATCTCATCCACAAGCTTTGACAAAGGAAGATCACTCTCTTCCATTAAACATGCAATCACGCCATTCAAACAAGTAGAAGAACCCCCAAAATTCTCAACATTTTCCAACAGCGCCCCTTTCTTTTCGATGACTAAATCTTTACAGAATCTAACGAGACTGTTGATTTCACCACGGAACGCGTTGATTTTCACATGTTTTTCTTCTGCGCCTATCGCGTTCAAACACGCCTCCACTCTTTTCCTCTTCAGTAACTTCTTCTTCTGATCTGGACCGCCGATTTTTTGCTTCATTTCATCTGCACCGTCAATTTTCATCGATTCAACTTCCGCCATTGCTGCATGCAATGATTCCTTCTCTTTTTTCCACAGAAATATAAGAGATCCAGACGAGAAACACAAGATTCTTCGTTTTCCCCAATAAAATGAATAAGCAAAGGGGTAAAGAAAAAACCTAGATCAAAATCCCAGGGTTTTAGAAGATTTTCCCCAATAAATAACTCCAATAAAGCACGAATTAGATAGAAACTAAAAGTATTCTTTGATTTGCTTTCACTATAACTCCGCAAACTATCCAGAAATACTAAGAAATCTTCGGACTTAGTTGATGCTACTTGGAAATACAACGAAGAAATGAAAAATCTGGAGAAGAACTCGAGATATATATATATATATATATATATAGAAGGTTTGGTTTTGTTGACAACAATTGGATTTCAATGGAGCTTTTCTTGTGGCGTTTCAATTTGGTTTCTGGTGAAAATGAAAATATAGAAGGGGTGGGCGAATTTTCTAATATTGTTATTTATGGGTTTTTAATTTATTTATTAAATTTTGTTCCCGCCAGTGAGGGGGAAAAATTTGGGTCCGAAAGTGGGGAAATATTTTCATTTTCTGGCGCCGAATTTCCATAATATTTTTATTTGGTCCGCCACTTTTGGCACTCTTCCCTATTTCGGTGGCACTCGCATTTGTAGACATGTCTATTAGGGTTGTCTCTTTTCTTTTTTGTTTTTTTGGTTTAATTAAAATTATTAAACCTTAAAGTTGATGATATAATAAATAATAATATTTATTATTATTATTGTTATATTGAATGTGGTTCTAATTGCATAGACACTTCGTCACTAATAAATGAAAAATCGAAACAATTAGAGAAGAATATATTTTAAAGTATTGAAAAATGGTATTAGAAGTTCGTTTGGAGTTATTTATTCTACAAAAATGTAAGGATGACCCGTGATATGATCTAAATTATGTAATTTCTCGCACGGGGTGGTCGATCTAGTGACTTAAGGGTGAGCGCTTTGTTGTGATGTTAAAATTTTTAATTATCACACTAAAAAATAATAGATGACACTTCAAGAAAATACCAAGATATTTGATTATTTCTTGATGATCCATTTACATTTGGTGAAAATAGTCTACAATTGGTGAAAATAAGTCAAAATAGTGGCATGTAAAACATGAAGAATGGAACAACAGATGTCAATTCTTTACATACGCAAAAATTGTAATTTTAATGTGGAATTTGAGTAGTTAAGGAATTTTAATAGTCTTAATAGTATTCATTTCATCATATATAAATAATAAATAATCTTTAGTTTTGTCAAGAACGACAATCATGTTATATAATTATTTTCAAAATTCAATTATGCAAATGATTGATTTCCCTTTAGCTTATTATATAAAATAAGCACAAGATATAATTTGATGCAATAATTTATAATGGTTGTATTCATTTTTATTTTATTAACATATACTCCTAGACATTTTCGCTTTTAAGTAATTTCAATTTTTGGTACTCTCACATTCTCAGTATGCATTTGTTCATGATAAGTGTTTTATAGCCTTGCAATCTCGTCTAATTCTAGTATTTATATTCGATTTTTAATGATAATTTTTCGCCTACAGTCTCGATTTATCTTGTAGGATATTTGGAGCATTTAGTGAGAAAAGATAAAAAGTTGGACGAGATTGAGAGCCCAAATGCATTCGATAAGTTCGAGAGCAACAAACTAGGCGTCGCGAGTCACGAGCAAGCAACGTAGCATGTGTGGGCACCTCACCCGTGCTGCAGGGAGTCTTTTGGCACGTTGCAGCGCAATTAGAGGCTTGTTGTTTGCTCTCGCGGTGCAATAAGCCAAAAGGCTAGCTACAGAGTGAGCTGTGCTTTCATGTGCTCGTGCCGCAACCTCAATTTGTTGGGGCTGCAACATGGTTCCGGGGCTTGATTCTATAAATACAATAGGTGTTTAACCTATTTAGGTGATCTTTGTCAAATAGTTTTTCACTCCTTCGTATGTTCTAAACAGTTAAGAATATTTTAGCTTTGAAGATGTGATTTCGAGGCCAAACTTCTCAACCTAGCAATTGTAATTCAATATCATCATCATGATTTGTGAGATTTTTGTTCTTAAATTTGTTTTCTAATTAGTATTTGATTTTCTTGTTTGCATGCTTAATATTTGATGGAATGTTTGACTTAAATGTACATTTAGTTCTTGTATTTCATTGATCCATTGTCAGTTAAAGTTAAATTGCTATCAATTAAGGCCTCACTTAGTAGCAGTGTAAAAAGCACTTTTTTCCTCAACCTATGTCACAATGAGCACTTTGCCTTCTATTTTCTCAAAAAGAGTCGCACTTTGCCACCAACCTTTGATTTTGTTACAAAATACCCAGCGAAATATGCCACGAATATTCGTGAAATAAACTTGAAATATCCATGGAATATTCCGCTTGTGAATGTTGATCAAATCAAAAAAATGATGGGTAATTATAAATGACCGAGTTTCTCTATTGTTGTTTGATTTTCTCATTTTTTGCTTGCGTTAATTATCATATAATTGCAACCAAATTCCTCTCCCCGTTTATTTCATTTGTTGGGTTACGCGAAAAATTGCGGAGCGAAAGGTTTTTGAAATTAAATCCCAAAGTGAATTCTCGATTTGCATATTTGAATCGATTAAACGCTAGAACGAATAATGACTTACCCGTTGAAGCAAAATGGTTGGAGAATTAATTCCTCCTTCAAAAATTTCGAAACTTAAAGGCTTCAATTTTCAAGAACACGCGTAATCCAATCTTCACGAATCCTTTGAAGCTTTCTTGAATTCTTGATCTGAACAACGAACGTATGTTGCCTCTAAATAATCACGCGGATTGATTTGACAAAAAATCCCTTCTGTTTCTCTTGGTGACCGACGGCTAGAGTATTAAGAGAGACTGAGAGAGGGAGGAGTTTTTCTTTTCTTTCTAGGAGAGTTGTATGATAACCTGTTATCTCATCTGGGTCAAAAGACCTTTTATTATCAATTGACTTATTGACCAAGACAAAACAAAAGAGTCCTCGTTAGGCATCCAAGTGGACCCCCAACTTAGCCCTAGGAGGCGTCCAAATGAACGCCCCCCACATAGCCCGACCCATCTTTTCTTTTAATTAATTAATAATTTATTCTATACAATAAATAAATAAATAAATCAAATTAATTAGATAAATTAATTTATTAATTTAGTTCATTAAGAAATTAATTAATAATTAATTTTATCTTTATAATTAATCATCTCATCTAGTGAGTAATTAATTAATTATTTAATTTATCCCATAAATTAAACCTCCCAGAATAAAATAGAAAATCCTTTCATTTTTCTTTATCAATCATTTAGTGTGACTCTTTAGGTTCGTTTCGTTTGGCAATGAGAAGAATCCAAAGGAAGTGAGTAACACCTAGCCAGTCTTGTGTATTAATTTGGATTATTGATAATTTATGGATTTGATTCTTGTTTTGTTTATCTATTAATGAGTGTTTAATGCTTGTAATTGTTTGATCACCAATTGCATGATTTAAGATGAATTAAGAAGTACCAGGAGATGAATTACTTTATTGGTTCAGATTTAATAGACATGTGTCAATTGCTTAATAGGGATATTGGTAATTTTGCATGAGACTAGTTAAACAAATTCATAGAACTTAATGGACTTGTCTAAATTAGTTATTGATCATGGGAGTGGCGGTAATTAATTTAGTTGGGCACTCAGAAGATTTCGGGATAGTATTCATGTATTTAAGGAAATTGGGTCTTTAATTTAAGCAAGAATGATAATCCATTGAAAATCAATAATCCATAGAAATACCTTGATGAAATCTTAATCCCTAGGTTTTTTTCGTTAATTGATAATTCATTTTAATTATATCTATTTTAATTAATATAATTGTTTCTGCTGTTAATTAGTTAAAATCCCAAATTTTGATAACCGATAGTCTAAATAATAGGATAAACTTTGTTTGGTACTTGATAACCTTTCTTGTGGAGACGATCTTACTTTTCACTACATTATTTGTTCGATTTTGTGTTGTTACGGACTGTTAACACTATTCCAGTGCATACAGATAGTAAATCTGCAATTCAGTTGGCAGCTAATCCAGTGTTTCATGAAAAGTCCAAGCATATAGAAGTGGACTGTCATTTTATTAGGGATAAAATTCAACAAGGTGTGATCAAGACAGTTTTTCTTCCTTCAAGTGAAAAACCTGCAAATTTGTTAACAAAGACTTTGGGAAAGATACAGTTTGAGTATTTGCTTTGTAAGCTTGGTGTCTTCAACATTTTTGACAACAAGCTTAAGGGGGAGTCTTAAGTTTATAAGTGAGAGTAGTGTTTGTGAATAACACGTGTTATATTAAAAGAGGATTTTTTGTATTTATAGAAAATAGCAATTATTGTTGTTTAGGAAACAGTATAAATACTCTTGTTCTTCTTCTTTGTTAGTTAATAGACCACTATTGTAAAATTCTTCTTCTATCAATGGAAATTATTCATGTGTTCTTTAGCTTTTAACATAGTGGTGATAGAATTGACTGCTTCACCAAGCCATAGTCGGCGAAAAAGAAGAGAAGAAAAAGATGACTAAAGTTTTTTAGAGAGCAGAGGGAGAGGGAGAGGGAGAGGGAGAGAAGTATTGATATATTAGATCCATCAACCGATTAATTGCAATAAGTTCTTGCCAAAATTAGGATAAGTGGAAAAAATATTATATAAATGATGATATATATATATAGTATATTATAATAAAACCCGATCATATAGGAGAAAACACTGAATACAGGTAAGTCATTAAACTGCAAAAAATATTTTAAAAGGCACTGACTTAGAAATATACCAGTTAAAATACAAAAATGATTCCGGAGAGCAATGACTATCATTTATGCATTTGAAAATCGAATGGTATATAAGTAAATATGAAAAAAAAATGTGGAAAATCATTAAAACACATTCAACTCCGTAAAATTCTTCAAAATGAATTTTTTTTATATAGAAAATATAAAAAGAAAAAAATCATTCGAGGACAAAATGACCAGAATCCCATTTTCTGATCATACCTTTGCATGATAGGTAAACTAAAGCTAAAATCAGATAAATTCGTAGAAATATGAAACGTGGAGGTGTATATTTGATCTTGGAGGTGTGTATTTGATCTTTGTCTGTTGTTGAGATGAATTTTTCTGTAGATAGGGGCTTATATATGCATATTTGATTATTCCAAATTAATATCTCATTTGTATCTACAATAAAAAATATTACACTAATTATATTCATATAGCATCAATTTTAATCATTTTACGACTTTTATAATTTTTTTGACACTCTTTCCTTTATTTTATTTTTTTGTACCTTTTTCATTCATTTTATTCCGTATGGCATTTTTGTATTTTTACTGACATGTTACCGTTTAAGAAGATTTTTATTTTAAAAACCATTCATATTTTTCTACATTTGCTTTTATTTATCTTTTTTTTAAAAATCAAAATAGATGATATTTTGATCATTATATCGTCGAGGAGTATTTTAAATTTTTCGATTTCTTCTGTTTTTACTTTTTATTTGTTTTGATATTTTCCTGACTTTGTTTTTCTTTTTGAAAAATTATGAATATTTGAATTTTAAAAATAAAATTTTAAAACAATGCAAGAAATTTAAGATCAAAGCAGACAACCCCTTATCCTATGCGGTTTGTAGCATTTTGTCCCTTGAGGGACGATTTTACCCTTATATGCGTCAGAATATTCTTTAAGATTCCGTCAGATCCGTTCACAGGAGGTAAAATGCAACAAGTAAGAGTATCGGGTACACATGTTGATAGGTTAGGGGGCAAAATGCACAACCACTATAGGGTGGGGGTGTTTGCATTTATCTCTAAAGATTAACAAGCTAATTAATAATTGGTCTACTTTGCACCTATGATTCCTTTCATGTGAAAAAAAAAACAATTTATTTTTTTCTTGAAGAGAAATATACATTTATACTATCGATATACCCCAACCTATGTCGTCCGGAGCACTTTCTTACATAATCTATTAACTTTTACCCTCGACTATCTAACCCTTTTAAATTGGGACAAGTAAGTGTTGTGAATCGAACTAGCGGATAAAAATTTTTAATCGATTCACATAGCCCGGATTCAATTCAGATTTTTGATAATTTCATAATCACAAAAAGGATATCAAGAACAGGTGATAATCTAATTACCTTTTTTGATGAAAACCAAAAAACCTAGCCTTTTTGACGAGAAGCAACTGGTTGTTCCTTTCTCTAAATAATCACGCAAAGGATGACCTTCAATCTTGAAGCTCGACTTCCTCTACCTCAGACTGGGTTGAGCGCCTTAGGGTTTATGTGGAAGGAGAAGGATTTGTGTTTTATGCCTTTTCACTCTTTAAGATAAAAAATTGACTTGAGTTATGATTTTAGTTAAACACCTCGTGCTTAAATAAAAAACTACTCCTTGACTTAAGGAGATGAGGGGGGCGGTCGATCCTACCCTAGGGATGGGTGTACTGGGCTTTTTATTACTTCAAGCCCAGTGTTAAGTATTTAATTAATATTTCCAGTCCAATCCAAGTGGTGATTAATTAAATACTTTTATTTTTTTATTAATAGTACTTTATTAATTCTAAATTAATAATACCATACTATTAATATTGATTGAATAAAATAATTTAATTACAATAATTAAATATATTCATTATAATAAATACTTATCCCTTTTTGATAATTTCCACTCCAACTGAAATTACCAAAATACCCTTCAATAAGTAAAACTCTTTTATTATATCATCTTTACATAGCGCGACTCTCTAGGCTCGTATTGATTGGCATTGGGAGGATTCCAAGGATATAATTATCATCAAGCCATCCATGAATCTATACCGAAATCCAATTAAGTACGAGATGAATATTTCATCACGAACCTTTATGTTATAAATACCATATGAGTATAAACTCTTCACTGACGCAACCCGATCAAGTAAGAGTCATGGAACGTCAAACTCATAAAAACTTGATATTTTACTTAATAATCATATTGATGTGAAATTACCAAATTGCCCTTCATATCCTATATAAGTCAGTTATTAATGCTTTGGCCAAAGACTTTAATTTCACAACACCTATGACGTATAGGTTGCTTATCGTTTACTTTTGAGACAGTGAATCCCTTATTGGCAGTCCATTTCCCATTGTCGAACGCACCAATTGAATTGTACTTCGAGGTCGACCCCACCAACGGGTGATTAGGCCTAATTACTCTAATAACTTATTCAATGGTACGAGCACAATGTAAATCATTCCTCAGGTCTAAAGTTCACTCATACTATTATAACAATAATCCTCATCATTGACTGTCACTGAGTAAAAATCCATGTGATACGATTACAATGAGTCGAGTTCGAATATGTTAACTCCATTAACCATATTCACGACACCAACTCCCACTATCCAATCAGTGTAAGACTTAGCACTTTCCTTGTCAAAGCAAGTGTCATACAAGTTGAATCTAAACGCCCAATTTTAGCTTATTTGACTAGCGAACCGTCTTTATAAGATCAAACACTTAACTCCACCAGTGCTCCTACTTATCAAATAAGTAGTAGTGAGTACACCTCGATCTTAAGGACCTAGTTTGTTCAATACATTCAATGCCACTATTAGATTTATAAAAACAAACTCAATGCCTTTTATTAACCAATAATAATGTTCATACAATATAATAAAACGCCCTTTTAAATCTAATTCCTCAATGGCATATAGGGCATAACACCTAACAGTAAGTCTATCGGAGGAATAATTTGATTTAAATTGTGGATCTGATTACCTATACATTGCATGATATATGTGCACTTTGCGCCCTATCCTATGACTTTTTGTGCGCCCGACTACCTATACATTGCATTATATGTGCACTTTGGCACACAATTTATGTCATGCCTAAGGTATATGACAGACTTTACGGAGGCATATTCCAAATTATTCTTCCGGTGGACTTATTTATCAAAATTTACAAATGTTGGATACTCGGATGTAAAACATCTTAGTTAGTAAAATATGGGACAGGTATTAAACATCTAATTATATGTACAAGTACTATACGTATTTTTATTCAAAAATATGTCGAAAAAAACTGCGTAAAAAAATGGCAACGGGAAAAATACGTACCTTGATATGACTTGAACATAAAAACTGTAGGTGATGTTATGAACTTTGTAAAACTATAATATTTGGCTCATTCCGACACCCGAGTGAAGGAATATGGCCACGCAAAACAGCCCGCTTGAGCATTTTTTGTTAAAAAATTGTTTTTATTTTTTTAGCTCATATTTGGCCTGTTTCTATGCATTTTTTGGCCATGACTTGAACATAAAAATTGTAGGTGATGTTATGAACTTTGTAAAAATATAAGATTTGGCTCATTCCGACACCCGAGTGAAGAAATATGGCCACACAAAACAGCTCGCTTGAGCATTTTTTGTTAAAAAATTGTTTTTTTTTTATTTTCTGACTCGTATTTGGACTATTTCTGTACATTTTTTGGCCATGACTTGAACATAAAAATTGTAGGTGATGTTATGAACTTTGTAAAACTATAAGATTTGGCTCATTCCGACACCCGAGTAAAGAAATATGACCACGCAAAACAGCCCCACTTGAGCCAAATAAAAAATAAGAAAATTATTGTTGATTTTTTGGTTCAGAATAAAAAACTATTTATTCAAATTACTCAAAATAAAATACTATTCATTCAAATTATGATACAATAAAAAATTATTTATTCAAAACAATAATTACTTGAGGCTGTTTCTCAACAATAATTATGTAAAATTATTGTTGATTTTCTGGCTCAGAATAAAAAACTATTCATGCAAATTACTCAATGATAAAAAACAATTTATTGAAAAACTCCATTTACTTTACTCATCTTCATTTGACATGTAGTAGTCCGATCTGTATGAAGGATGAGTTAAAACATTTCGTATTTCACAACGTGTGAGTCTTTGGCCTCGTGCGAATGCAAGTTCTTCTGCAAGTTCAAGCATGTGATATCTACTACGACGTAAAATTATCATGTTGTTTTCGATTCTTATTCTCGAAACAACCCTCCTACGATTTTCTTCACCATTTCTCGGCATCATCAAGGATCTACATCGTGGAATTCGCACGCCAAGTCTTCGAAGATCATTAACCAACTTTTCGGATTCGAGCACCCGATAAGACCATTCCCTTCTGAGCCCACAATAATACTCAATAGGGCCGTCATTAACCAACTCCTTGTAGTCATTGTTTCTTTCTACTAATAACCATGTTTGTCGATGTCTAGAGTTATGATTATCTCCCATTTTCTTGTTGAATCTCAAAATAATGTAACGTGAAGTGATTTCTGGCGTTCAGTCGGTATAATGTTTCCCGATATAAAGACCTTCAGCATTTATTGAGAAAGTTTTGCCCATGTTCACATGTTTGTTTCACATGGGTGTTCACATGTTTTGTCCGCATTTTTCTTCACGAGTGTTGCTTTCACGTGACCTACTGTAGCCGAATTGTGACATTTCACCTTTTTTTTGCTGCATTGTCGTCACGAGTTCTGTTTTCACGGGTTCTAATCTTGTTTTGTCCGCATTGTCGTCATGAGTTTTGAACTTTGTGAACTACTGTAGTCGGATTGTGAGTATATATACAAAGGGAGTGAACACCAATCTCAACAATAATTATTAAAAATGGAGCCGTTTAGAGCCCCAAAATTGTATTACACTCCTGGTGATATTTTTCATGCCATGGGACGTAGTTAGCAGTTGGATGACTATTACTATTACTCATTGAATCCAAATCAAAGATATTCAGAAAGATATTTGCAAACGATGGAAGAGGAATGGGGATTTCGGGTCCAAGAACAAGACGGGTTTGTCACGGATTGTCGTGAACGTCAAATTTGCTGCCCCAGACGAAGAGCCATACTCATGCCTCGTGTAACGCCACAGGAGACAACACTCAATAGGATACGTGAGGAGAATAACAGGATGGTTATGCGTATGCAACATCTTAATTACCAAGAAATTTCTCGAGAATACGCCTTATGTGGTTATGTGCAAGAAGCAAGAGCCCGATGGGAGCTTAGTGTAGGTCATGAGTATCGATCGGATATTGAAATGTCTGATGAGGAGAATAACTAGATTTCTGTCAATTAGTTTGATATTAATTCAATTTCCGTATTAGTTTCGTATTTTTTTGCCTTCAAATAAAACAATGATTTTTCGTTTTCATATTATTCCCTTTTGCTTTTGTCTTATGTTCGGTCTTTCAATTGAACAATTACGTCAATAATATAAATATCAATATGGTGAAATATTACAAATTAAAAAAATAGCAATAAATATAAATTACAAATTAAAAAGACTATCTATGTTTCCGCAGACCGCGATGTCCCCCTGTGCCACAGGATGGAGCACGCCCCCTTCTTGTTGACCGTCTAGGTCCCTGCATTTCTTCTTTCGTTCTATTCATATCAAAGTTGAACGGAACTGCAGATGTGTTCAAATGTAAAGAGTCCGTAGGTGGATTTTTGGTTACGGGAGGTGGATGATTCGAGTGGTCCAGACTTAGACCTGTGTGAAGCCCCATAAAATGATCCCACAAATTGTCGGGCATTGCCCAAGTTGATGATAAAGGCCCCTCATCTTGGAATTTGTAAAGCAACTCTGGCTCGGGTGTTGGATCAACCATCTCAGGAAAGTAATCGCCGGTAGCATAAGAATCAGCAAAAGTCGAAGACGATGGTCACGGATTGAGAGAAACTTGACTCGAAGTCTTAGGTTGGCCCACACACGGACGTGAGTGACGCCGTCCAAGTTATTCTTCATCCTCTAAATCTTGTACATCATCGACGTCTCTTTCGACACTACTTCTCCTCTGTGGAAGCATGTCTTCTCTGCCTTTCTCAGCAAAATGAACACCCGATACTGCATCAGAACGACGGCTACATGTGACCATCCGGAAAGCTGAGTAAGACCCGATCTCAAAGACCCTAATATCCTCTCAGCAGCAATGCTCGATTGAGGGGAATCTTGGACAAGCCTTTGTAATTGTTGAATCTGTCTATTCTGTAAAAGATAAACAAAAGCATAAGACAACGTAAAACCTATATATAATGTAATGTTAACCTTACACAATTATATATACTAACCACATCATGCAATAGAGGTGCCGACCCTGTTTGGAAGCCGACATTCAACCTATTCAACTCCTGCAAAATATAACGACGTGTAATCCTATCATACCAGTCAGCGTAATCTTCTGTTGGGCCCATACCCAATTCCCCTACCACAGCATAATGTAACCGATCATTCCATGGATTGATGAAGATCCTATGATAGATGGACCAATCCTCGTTGTCCCTCCCAGCACGGTCAATCCTAACGAATTGTGGGTGTGTAATTAAGTGTGGAATTCCTTGTCGGAATCGAAACTGTTGAACAACATGCTCAGGACGATGATACTCCACAATGCTGAGGAATGCCATTGGAACTGATGCTCTCGACACACCAGGGGTGAAACACTCAAGTGGCAACTCAGCAATGTCGGGATCATCGAAGTTGTATAGGTCCCAAACAAACTGAAATAAGAAAATTGAACAACATTATTTTTAATACGAGAGCATTATATAACTTTATAATATAATGACCTGAAGATAATCTTTTACTCACATGATGATAGGCCATCTGATCTAATGCTTCTCTAGCTGCCACTACAACGCCTGTCGTTGTGGTACTATTACTCACGGGTTGATACCACCTACAACATCAATAACGCAAATAATAAAAAAAATGGTTGTTTCTGAATTAAAAATCATAGTTAGATAAATTACCGTTTCCCATAAGGAGCTCGTGCAATGTTAGTAAAATCAATTATTGCCATTTCATGTGAAACCCTAGATGGCCTCACAACCATTATCTGTGACCATGACCACAACTGTTAAACATAAATACATTAATTTATTAAAGATTGAATATCTTAGAGAAAGATAAAACAACAAAAAAATAATTCATTATACTTGTAACAATGGCATTGGACCACACACTTCTTTGGAAATCCTTAGGGAGGCATGATATGGCTGACGGTACAAAAACGCTAACACACCACTCCCCCAATTATAGGAGTTTGCCTCATTAATATTTTAAAAAAAATTCAACCATAAAATCGAAATGGTACTTCCCCGCTGCTGTTGGGTGACATAACGTCGAGCAATGCAAAAGCCCAACATTGTGCTATTTTGTCAACCACATCATCAGGGGACTCATCTCTGATTCTTGCCTCATTCGATTTCATGTATTGACATAATTTTCTCATTTTTAACCTCATCCCGTTTCTTTTAAATCACCCTGTCCAATTTCGAAACCTAAAAGGTTGTGGACCAAGGTTGCATAATCCGTAAACCCATTAAACACATGATGTATGACTAACTCCCTACCATCGACTGGTAGACCTCATAATATAGCTACGTTTTGGAGAGTAATAGTACCCTCTCCACTTCTGAGGTGAAACGTGTTAGTTTTCGGGCGCCACCTCTCAATGAGTGCAGTCACAAGTGCCATATCATTTCTAAGTTAGCCACACATGGTTAACAAGTAAAAGCGGTAAAACCCCGTTTGATGGAGTTTTTGTAAGACTCGATGATGTTGTGGAACAAAATTTACGGATTTGACCATTTTAAAATAATGAGCATCTGCTCGTCTGGCTCGCAAATTATATCGTATCAAAGTTCAATAATCAACACTAAAATTTGACTAAATTAATCAACCCTTAAAAATTAAACATAAAAATTCAAAATCTTAGCTAAATGTTATACTTAAAATTCAAAGCAATACCTACAAATTTGTCTAAAATTATGTCAAAGTTCAATAATTAAAACTAAATATCTACATATAATGTTTAGGTATTAGTCCGATTTTTAGTATTTTTACATACCTCAATACCTAAACATATAATGTCTACATATATATGTGTATTCAAGAGTTAACACTAAATACTAATTTATATAACTAATTATTATACATATAACTAAAGTCGAAATACCTAAAAATGTTTACATATAATGTTTACAAAAATTCCTAAAATTCTAAATTCTACTACAAAAATTTTAACTACTCAAAATTTTAACTAAAATTCTACTACGAAAATTCAAAAATAATACCTTTAAATTTAAAATTCTGCCATTAAATTCGAAATAAAATTGAAACATAGACCCTAAAATTGGACCTTCTACACTACAATTAAACAATAAACCCTAAAATTCTAACTTCTACGTACCCTAAAATTGGAAAATAATTTTAGGGATAATTACTAAATTAAACAACAATCACAAATTCTCGACAATAATCATAAAAATTATATCTAAATTCATAAGCATAAAACTACAAATTAAATTAAAATAGATATTTACCTTAAATTGGAAAAGGAGGAGAAATGAAATGAAGAGGGATGGTGTAGGTGAGGGAGGAGATGAGAGTTGATGAATATTGCAGTGTGTGAGTGAGCTTGTGAGGAAGAAGAGAAAAGAGGGGAAGAGAGAAAGAGAGAGGAAGAAGAGAAAGGGAGAGAGAGAGAATATATATATATATATATATATATATATATATTTTTACCGTTGTCTGGCTACGCCATTGGCAATGGCGTAGCTAGTAACATATATATATATATATATATAATTTAACTGAAGTAAAAAAAGAAAAATGAGAGGATACGCCATTACTAATGGCGTATCTTAGGTGCATACGCCATTAATAATGGGGTACTATGCTATTTCTGAATTGGTATTCTTTTGTGTATTATAATATTAAAAACTATATTATTTTTTAAAAAAATCCTTGTTTAGTTCCAAAATTCAAATTGTTGTCAACTCTTCCTTTTATATCTCTACCATATCAGTTTTTTTCCTTAGTTCAAATCATGCCACAAACTTGATAAATTTTTAAATGTATCTGCTCTTTGTGATCTTTAGCTGGCTAAAAGTACATTTCATAACCTTAGTGTTTTAAATTTACTGTTTCTAAATTTCTTACAGAGTCAGGCCCAACTTTTGCACGATTCATTATGACAAAAGTGAGTAGATTATAGAAAAGAGGGCCAAATATCAAATCAGTGCTTCAACTCTATTTAACTTTTCAACCACTGAGCCAGCCGAACCCTGACGACAGTTTTTCTCCGTGGCTTTGAAAAAGTTGATCTTGATCTACTTGCTTTAATTTTCTTCTTATTATAACTATAGAATATCATCGTGAAAGATTGGAAACTTTATTTCTTCTTTTATTCCTAATCCAAATTTATTCAGTTGCTTATTCTGCTGTTCAACAATATCTAAATTATAATGAATCTTAAAATCTCACTACAATACTACATTGAAGTGGTACATCATACATTTTGCTACCGTTGTCATTGTCTTTTTTTTTTTTTTTTTTTTGTCATTGGCAACTGAATCGAAAATTTTGTGCCATGGGCGAACAATGTGTGTTTCATGGTGGTATATAGTAGGTGGTGTGTGCGACTAGCTGCGGTGTATTTTACATGTGTGAAGATGGCATGTTCCTGCGCTTCGTGGCATCGTATTATATGTTGTTTTCCGCCCCATTTGGTCGGATAGTTGGCTTGATTTTGTCCGGTGTCTATGTGATTTATCCAATGGGTGTGTCTTTGTATGTTGGGTTTGTCTTCTTTTTTAACAGCTTGCCATCTGTGCCATCCAGTTTTTATAAGTTTTGTCAGTTTTACATGCACATCAATTTTTGTGATATCATTTTATAACAATGCTATGTTCCTTTCTTTTTTGATGACTTTGAAGCTGAGCAGGCATGCGGATAACGGGCAAGTGCAGCATATGTACATCTAAAACACTTATATGTCTCCCGTTACTCTCGAAATCTTTCTGCTGCAAGTCGGACTGTATTGCTCTCGGGGCTCTACATCTTCAGCCATGAGTAGTGTCAGTTTCCAATCATCCTCTTCGAATCAATGTTTGCATATAATTTCTTGAAAACTTTTAACTTACAATCTTGGTGCACGGAAACAAACACACAATTGATGAGGTTCTCGAGATTGATGTGGCGTTTTTTCCCATTTACTTCATGAAATCTTTGTTCTTGGTTGATTTTTGGTATTATGTTGCTAATGGTGTAGAGGCAACAAGAAGGTTTGACACGATTTTTGGTATGTCTTTGGATTTGTGTAAATCAATGTTCCATTGATTCTACTCTTACCTTTTTTGTTTGGTGCATAGACTTCCATAGCATGTGTCACATTGAGGTTTATTTATTTGCTCTAATACTGTTATTTAGTTATGTTTTGAAGAGTACAATGTGAAACTAGAAAGACGCAAGTTTAAATCTTTATTTTCATGTGTGAAGCTTTAATCACACATAGGAATGATCTATGCCTATTTCATCAACCTATAGTGTGTAAAACTTTTGTCACCCCTCCCTTTTCCTTTTCATCTTTTCATGAAATTAAAATTTCAATTGAGTTTGTCTTGTAGGTTTCAGTTGCGTTTGTCTTTCGTGCATTGAAAGGTTGACGGAAAAATTGGAAGAGCCTGAGGCCAAGCGGAGACGCGCGATCAAGTCATTAATTGGCATAGTTTCCTTAAATGTATGTCACTTATCTATTCATAGTGTTGCAATTGAGATAATTACTTTGGGAGATTTTTATCTAATATTTTCCTAATTATCTGGGTTCAGGATGGCTATTTTTGGTATGTAGCGAGCTCATATACAAGTTGGACAAAGTTTTGTATAACCATGGAGTTGGATTCTTGTGTGTATAACAATGGAATTACCTTTGCTGGACAAGGGTGATCTTGTACCTGTGTTGACACGGAACGGATCTTCTATCCCACAATGGTGTGCCACAATGATGGACACTTGTCAATCCCACAATGATGTGACACCATTGTGGGATAGAAGATCCGCTCCGGTGCTGGCGTGTAGTTCAGTTTTTTTTTTCTTTTTATCATGGACTTAGTACTTGAGAGAATCTCTGGACACTTGTCAATCCCACAATGATGTGACGCCATTGTGGCACACCATTGTGGGATAGAAGATCCGCTCCGGTGCTGGCATGTAGTTCAATTTTTTTTTCTTTTTATCATGGACTTGAGTACTTGAGAGAATCTCAATGTGCGTAATTTAGAGAATAATACTAGGGGGAGTAAATAAAGTTAATTAAAGGGACTAAATAAAGTCAATTCAAAAGTTATATGATGGTGTAGTAAATAGAATATTATAAAGTGGTTAAAATTACCCATAAATTTTAAAAATGAGGAGCCCACTATAGGACAAATTCAAACACTCTACTCACATGGGGTATACACTTAATAAAATAAATAAAAAAGATCTCACCACAAACCACCTGAGGCATCATCTCAGTAAATTAATATAAAAAAAACAAATTTCACTTTCTACCGCTTATTTTAGTCTGTATATTTAACAATATTGAAAAAAAATATTGAATTTTAAAAACGGGTCAAAATTCAATATGTATTACATTGAGTGGGCTTGTAATGAATCTGAACATTTAATTTTGATTTCACCATGTTATTTGATTGAATTCCTTTATAATACACCCACAACCCTTTATTTTGAATTACATTAATGATACACCACACCTCTCTCATATAGGCTTAGGGGTGGCATTGGTTGGGTCTGGCCCAGGCCCAGACCCAAAACTTTGGGTTAGGGTCCGGGTCCAGACCCAAAACAATTACTGGGTCTGGACACAGACCCAGACCCAATAAATTCTTTTTAATTGGGTCTGGGTCTGGGTCTAGACCCACAAACCCATAGGCCCAAATACTTTTTTTTCAAAACAGGCCCACTCTTCTTTGTTGTTTTAAATTTCTCTCGTCTATCCGATCTCTCCTTCGTCCCTGAACACATTCTTATCGACATATTCCTGGTATGTATGTATAATCTGTATGTATATGTTTGTTAAGATGCTTTGATTTTGCAATGCCATAGAGAAGATGACCGCTCAAGCATATAAGCAGTAACTGTATGTATATGTTTGTTAAGATGTTTTGAAATGGGGTTGTGCTGATTTTGTTGCGAAATGGGTGTTTGTTTTAATCTGATTTTATGGGTTTTAATTTCTGTTGCTTTTGCTTTTGCTTCCTTTTTTAATTTTTTTTCCTGAATGGATATAGGTTATATATTAGAGATGTGTTTTCAGCCATTTTTGGATTTTGAATTTTTATTTTTTTAATTATCATTTTGGATTTGGCGACCGTTTTTGGTTTGGTATAAATTCATGACTGTTGAGTTAAATTTCAGAATATTATTATTATTTTGAGCTTGATGACCGTTTCTGCTTCTGAATTATTTTGAGCTTGATGACTGGTTTGGTATAAATTAATGACCGTTTATGTATATGTGTGTGTGTATATATATATATACATACTGCAAGTATAGTGAATATATATATATATGTATATATGTGTGTATGTATTAGTGAAATCATATGTATATAAATATGCATACATGCATATATATATATGTGTGTGTATAAATGCTACTTGAAAAAAATAGAACCCAAACAAAGCCCAAAAATAATACACAAAGAAATCCAAAAAATGCAAGAAGGAATTGGGTCTAGGCCTAGACCCAAAACATTGGGTCCAGACCCAGACCTAGACCCAAACATTGGGTCTCAAAAGTAGACCCAATGACGAGACCCATTGGGCCTGGGTCTAGCTCTAGACCCAATGAATTGGGTCTGGATCCAGACCCAGACCCAACCAATGCCACCCCTATATAGGCTTGATTATAGGCCCAAAATATGCAAAAGGGGAATTTGACTAATATAGACCTCATATTCCCACTTCCTAGCCAAACTTAATTATGGACTCAATACTCAACATGGGCTTCTCAATCAATACTTATGCAAATGGGCGAATAAAATGCATATTCAGCCTGTTAAGTCTGGGGCAGAACCAACCGAGCGTTAGCGCGGTGCGCCCCTTCCCTAGTACATATATATAAGTGTATTTCATTCAACTAGGTAGAGTTTTTTTTTCCATATATATAAACAGAGGCCAAATTGTTTATTTCTTCTTCGAATAATTGAATTCATTGTCCCCTCCCAATAATTCGATGTCCCTTTGAACTTATAGTGTAAAAGTACACAAGAATTTGTAGGATTATAAAATTCCCCTTAGAGGATTAATTCCCATTATGTGATGATTAAATAGAGATACAAATAATCTGTAAAATATCGTAAACTACACTATAAACTAGGATATAAGAATATATGATATCCTATCAACTAGATATTACAATCTATACAAAACAACAAAAATATGGAAAATATTCATCTAACAGAATTAATTCTAAATCTACGCCGAATAATACTAAAAAATTTGATACCATTATTCTTGTATCTCAGTTAAATTTATACAAATTTTCGAATGATTTTTCTTAAATATTTAGCAATTCGTTAGAGCTATACTAATTGGTTCAATTCGGAAGTATGACTCCCTTATTTTTTCTTGACAAGACTCATAAATGTACTTTAAAAATACAAAAAATTATCATTCATGTACACTTAGCACAAATGTTATTAAGCAATATAATGAACGCCCAATTTTCACATGTTAATAAAATGAGAAATTTGCAACAATGTTTTTGTTAGATAATATAATATCTTTCCATATCTTTCTAGTATTTATGTTAATTTAGGTTTCTTTATGTTTTCTTATATTTATCTTTTCTTTGTTTATAGTTAGGGTTTCTTGTTTACCAAGTACATATATTTCTATAAATATGTTACTCAGTAATACAAGTTCCCTATGGGGTTTTCTCTAATCTAAAATAGTATTAGAGTCATGGTTTCGAACCATGGTCTCTCGATCTCTCGTTTCCGCCGCCATCCTCTGCCGCCGCTCTCTCTCTTGGTCGCTGCTGCCGTCAACTTCTTCTCCCTTATCTCTTTTTCTCTTCTTTTTGTTTTTCTATGGCCGATGCCGCCTTTAGTTTTCTTAGTTGCCGCCGCTCAACCTTGGAAAACCAAGACTTGGAGCCGCCGCCTTTTTATTTTATGCCGCCGCCTTCTCTCTTTTTTCGTGGGTCGCCGCGCTTAGCCGCCGTGCCTTTAGTTTTGTTAGTCTCCGCCACTCACCCATGGAAAACGAGGACTTGGAGCCGCCGCCGCCTCTTAAGACCGCCGCCATCTTCTTCTCTAATTCTCTATGATCATAATTCTTTGGTCCAGTCTCAACGTTCAAGACTCTCACGTTTCGGCTGCGGGGAGTGTTAGATAATATATAATATCTTTCTAGTATTTATGTTAATTTAGGCTTCTTTATGTTTTCTTATATTTATCTTTTCATTGTTTATAGTTAGGGTTTTTTGTTTACCAAGTATATGTATCTCTATAAATATGTTAATCAATAATACAAGTTTTTATGGAATTTTCTCTAATCTAACATTCTTTACTTATGATATCAATTTCTATGCTCTTAGTCATGTTCTGGCCATGAAACTTATGTCCATTTTCAACAATATTACCTATAATTATGTCAGGACGAAAAATAAGTATTACAAAAAACAGATTTCTGCAAGAGAAGTTTTATTAATGTTATGAAGCTAGCTTAATTACTAATATTACACGCACGATTTTATATGCATCCATACACTATAAGTGACTACATATTCTTTAAATAAACATAGGTAACATAGATCACTATTTTTCCATTTCTTATTTCTTCTTGAAATTGGATTCATCTTCTTCGGCCGCCCGTACCACTCTCCCTTTGACAGTTAAAATAAACTGCGGCCACAGGGGAACCAAGATTGTAGAGCTCGGCAAAGTCCCTAGTGTTGAAATTTTGGCGCCATCCCGGGGCATATACCGTCTGGCGGCCCAACTGGCGAAACAACACGAAAACAAACCGATGGATCCCCATCCATGGCCGTGGACTCTCATAGCAAACAATCTCTTGGCCTACATTTGATTATCGTAAACATCTTTTCGTTTAAAAGAAGACCATAAAATAAGTGTAAAACATCCTTAATTTGTATAAGCAAATAAAATTGAGATGTATATATATTTTTAACAATACTAATGCTATATTTCAACTAGGAAAATGACCTCGACATGAAAAGAATATTGGGCCATGTGAAAAGGGCTGGCAATATAATTGCTAAATGATTCAAACAATTGGTTAAAAAGGCGTTGTCAATAATTTTTTAGGCTGGACCCAAGATCTATTAATTTAGTAATATCCATATTTCATTTTATGTGAGGAGTTTTGGGTTCGAACCCAGACTACCATAAATTGTAGCTCTCCTCTTCTTTATGATATTAGATAGAGTTTTTGTGGCTCAGGATCATAATTATCAACTGGAATTTATCGGACTAGATCTTTTTTTTAGGCTGGACACATTGAAAATGTAAAAGAGACGTTTCTATCACTTATGAAAAGACGTGGAAAAATTATACCTTCTCCACCAACATGAAAGATAATGTCGCAACGATATCTAATAATATTCAGAGACATTTTCTAGTAGTGATTCTTAATCATGTTTGGGTCAAAAATTGGAAAAGTGACAGAGAAGAGGGGGAAATAGAGAAGAAATAACATTCAGAGAGACATTTCTTAGTAGTGGTTCTTAATCATGTTGGGATCAAAAATAGGAAAAATTGACGGGGGAACAAAAGGAGAGAGGAGAAATTAAGATGAAACACACACAAAAGTAGAATTCACACATATATATAAAGCCTTCGTCTACTCCATGGAAATAACTTTTCATGGAAGAGTCCAATTTAAAGTGATTGCATTATGACTATATATGTTATCAAACGTAGGTTATAAGGTTTTATAGGCTATTTATTTTATGTAATTTATTTTTTGAGGAACCGCTTTATATACCTATGTACCTAAGATTTAGTTATACTTCTTTCACATGAAAGCAAATTTATAGTATACTTTATATATTAAAAGAATTTGGACTAGATCACCCTTAATGTTATCAAGAATGAACCATTCTTTTATTTTGTTATATTAATATTTTGTTCAAAAGTTTCAATTGACAAAATTGTACAAATCAAATTTGCGATTTAATTTTAAATTTCAATTTTTTTGTATCTATAGAAAATAATTTTTGTAAAGTTAATTAATATGTTAAACTCAGATATATATATATATATATAATATTAAAAAGTTAAAATTCCTATTATGAAATATAATCAATTTAAAAATCCTCAAAAAATTATTAAGCTAGGAAAACGAAGTTACTTTAGTATAAAAAATTATGAATATTTGATTATTGGATCTGTTTGAATGAAAACCTGGTGGAACATGTTTTACCTTGGATCGAAAATTCTTTTCATAAAATCTTTAGTATATATAAATTTATTCTAAAATATACTCTTATAATTTTCTCCAAATTTTACGATGAACTTCATATATTAAAAAAAATATTTTAGTGATAAAATCCATCAAAATACTTCAACTATTTAGAATTTCTTACATGAATTATGGTAATTTATGTTAGTTTTGCAATTGAGACCACTCACCAAAGGGAACCCCGGTAGTTGCAGGAATATCGGTCACCAGCCTACAATAAAGAATCAATGAGAATATTAGTTAATAAATGACTATAAATTAGTTGATTATTAGTCTGTATATATGGCACACTCAACGCGTGCTCAAAATTATAAAAAATGATTAGTAAATTTTTTTACTTAAAATTATTTAGTTCGAATAGAAGCTCAAAGAAAAGAAGGAAGAATAGAAAAAGAAATGAGATGAGAAATAAAATCAAACTTGAATATTAAAATTCATGGATAACACTTCTCTATATTTGATTTCATGGACCATAAAATTGTTATTATGCCACTTCATCGAAACATGTGAAATAACATCATAACTACCACATGATGCATGAATACCAAATTCATGTAGCAATTATCAATATGCCACACTAAAATGGTTTGTCAGTTCAACACACATTTGTCTCTTTTCAATAATTAAGTAGTATAAATTATAATCTTAGTCAAATACATATTACAAATACATATTATGAACAATTCATAATAAATTATTTCAGCAACAAAACATATAATGAACACACACAATTATTTAAAAAAAATGATTTGAATGAATTATTAATCAAAATCTAAAAGAAAAAGGATCTGGCTATTATATCACAGATCAAATTCGACCTAGAATTTTCTTAATCAAACAAATACTATCCATGATGAGGTTCCTGCTTTTTGTTATGTGCAGATGCTTAATTATCAATTTTTTTCAACTCCTTTTGGAAATAAAATCATTTTTTTCATGATTATAATAAAGATAATAATCTCACTGCCCAAGTTCAGATATTTAGTCCTTTTTTGTGTTTTGATCGGTAGATATTTATTTAGTCCTTGAAGAAAACTAGTGGACAATAACTAACGTACGTGTGAAAGTAAAAATCCCTTTCTCGATAGTGGAAAGAAGACAAGTGGAGTGTACGATTTTTGGTCTTATTTTATGTTAATTACATTTCATTGACACTTATATATAGAACCCCATATTTGTAGTTTCGTAAAAGCTAAAGTTGATAAATTCACGATGACAATAATTTGCAACGATGCGATTTAAATTTGTAAACACTCGGAACAGTTTAAGTGTCACGTGTTTTGGTTTGTGTTTTGCACACGCTCTACTTCAAAATGAAAACACTTATATTGGTCGGTGTAAAAATCAGAGGATTAGAATCCTTTCACGTCATTGTTGAATTCCACAATGTAGTGATTTAACATGATCGGACGCATGTTTTATTTTCGCACGTATTAATATAAGAACTTTCCTTCCGAACCTCCGATCCAGTGAGAAGAAGACTGATATTACCCGCATCGATAGTACTTAAATAGAATTATATTAACATTCTTTTTGAAAATACTATTAATTAAAAATTAAGAAACTAATCTTCTTATGACAAATATCCAAAATTAATAGTTTGTCATATAAAATTAAGAAAAAATGTAGAAATAGGAAAACAATATGATCAATGAAATCCCCCTCCCCAAAAGCATCAAAACACATTTGTATACACCAGTTATTTAGTATCAAACTGTCATGATCATGTCATCTTAACATTATGTGGATTTCGGTACTTATGCAACATGAATTTTTTTGGCGTAAAAGCACCCTATATATAAGTATATAACAATTTTGTTAAATACGAATTCATATTTCTAAGCTTCTTGTACG
Organism: Buddleja alternifolia; assembly: GCA_019426215.1. Lineage (NCBI taxonomy): Eukaryota > Viridiplantae > Streptophyta > Magnoliopsida > Lamiales > Scrophulariaceae > Buddleja > Buddleja alternifolia. Next base: position 15,303,605 of record CM033390.1, read on the forward strand.
TTCAACCATGAACATGCAACATTAACACATGGGAATTAATTACGCATTTCAGGAGTCTCACCAGTGTAAGTATTCCCTAAGGCTAGGATCACTAGGGCTTGGAGCATCAGGATCAACCATAACCTGCAAAGACACCAATAAACTAGCTTGAAACCTATAGATACACAAAAGAAATTCTCAGGTTTCATGTCTAATTAAATCACATTGCAACACTTAATCATCCGTGTACAATAGTCCACCGAGAGTAACCACTTACAATACACGTGTTACATTACTTGCTTTGTGATTACTTGGCTGATGTAGAACCCGATCGAAACAATTAATTTCCCTGTACGCGCACACACATACGTATAGATACAAAGACGCATGCATCACAAATACACAAAATTGAGTGTTTAATTATGTGCATGTAATCAAAGAGAGGATATGGTTGCTAAACCGGGTCGAGACAAGAACTTTTTCCCATAAAGACACAAATACACATATAAATATAAAAACTCATGCATCACAAATACACACACTCAAAGTGTTCATGTACGGGTAAAAGAAAGGATAATGTTGCTAAACTCGACCAGAGCAAGAACTTTCCTCGTATACATGTGGGGGACCTCGTGTATACGGATACATATAGATACAAAAATTCATGCATCACCAATACACACACTCGAGCATCAAAAAAAGCACGCACACACACACACACTTGAGTGTGTAGTAGGTGTGTGTAAAAGAGAAGATGGGGTCAGAAGAAATTACCAGAGTGTAGAAGATACGAAGATCATCCCCTCCAATCTCAACCCTAGGTTGATTAACAATTTGGGATGGCCTAAATTCACAGCCATTGCTAACTTCTCTGCTACTGTAAATAACTCTAAGTCCTATGGACCTTGTGAATCCGTCCAATACATCACCTATCACTCTACCCACCACAAGAGGCTCCCTGTCCCTAGGCATTATATATTCTTATTCTTATTCTTCTTATTATATATTTTTACAAAATGGGCTTTTTTTTACCCTCTAAAAAACAGGGTAGAAAATTGATCTACTAATTAATCTTGTATTTCTCAGCATGCAACTTCAATTATTTATAGGTAGTGGACACACACACACACACACAAATATTAACACCATGCATGTATGTATTTGTTTGAGATGACATCAAAAGAGAGAGGAATCTCTGCCTCTTTAACTTCTTTGTGCATTTTCATTTAAATGCCATTTACTTTTTGGAATATATACATATAAATATATATGTATGTATGAGTGTGTGTTTCTTTTCTTACAGCTTTGGAAAACTCTAAAGCCAATGAAACTGGGACATGGGGGTTTCAAATTCTGAAAGGAAATGGTAAAATGGGAATGAATTTTCACGCCAGATCTTCTATTACAAAATGTTATTGCATCTTGTATTACATATCATATATGCACGACAAGTGTATATAATTCACATGAAATTTATATTCAAGGAAAATTTTTATACACGTGGAGTTCATATGTAAAGTGCAATGGGAGATTGCAACACCGTTTGCAATAGAAGATTCGAACTGCGAGCTAGCTCGGATCTTCTATTGCAAACACTGCTGCATTTTCTTATTACACTTCACATATGAATTAATGACATGTGTATAAAATATTTCTTTGGATATAAATTTAGGGATAATAGCAGACACCCTCCTCAGTTATGAGGTGATGTGCACTTTGCCCCCTAACTTATTGAAATATGCATTTTGCCCCCTCACTTATCATAAAATGTGCACTTCACCCCCTCGGGCAGGGGCAAAGTGTTACATAACACATAAGTGAGGGGGCAAAATGCTACAAAAACACATAAGTCAGAGGGGCAAAGTGCTATAAAGACACATAAGTCAGGGGGCAAAAGTCCATTTTTTTTAATAAGTGTGGTGTCTGAATCTGCCCGAACACCACACTTATCAAAAAAATTGGACTTTTGCCCCCTGACTTATGTGTTTTTGTAGCACTTTGCCCCCCTGACTTATATGTTTTTGTAGCATTTTGCCCTCTCATTTATGTGTTTTGTAACACTTTGCCCCTGCCCGAGCTGCCCGAGGGGGTGAAGTGCACATTTTATGATAAATGAGGGGGCAAAGTGCACATCACCCCATAATTGAGGGGGGGGGGGGGTGTCTGCTATTATCCCATAAATTTATTGTGAATTATATTTCCTGGGATATTTCTTTGGATATGCAACACGAGATGTAATATCATTTTGCAATAGAAGATCTCGTGTGCCCGCCAGTTCGAATCTTCTATTGCAAACGGTGTTGCAATCTCCCATTGTAGCAGTGTTTGCAATAGAAGATCCGAGCTAGCTCGCCGGGGGTTCTCCAATACATTTTTCATTCTTTTTATCTGCCAATGTAGCTTTTTTTTTTATCTATGAAAATTTAGGACAAAGATAATATTTCTAATGAGAGTGATATACCCTATTTTGGGCATTATTTCAAAATTATAATAATGCCCTTAAAAAAAATCAGCCAAAAAGGTTTAGGCCTTGATTGTTTATATTTTTTAATTCCATTTTCTATATCATAAATCACAAAATCCTCAAAGATCACACTACAAACTATATTCATCCAAATTCACATTTTCTCGACTTCACTTTCAATTTTTCCTGTATAACTATTAACTACTTATCAATCACTACATTCATCATTTCACACAATCATCAATCAATAATCAATTACTAGATCTAACTAATACTTTTCTCTTTCTCTATCATACTTTATAATTTTTAATTTAATTTAACCTATCATACATGAACCAATCATTTTTTATTTGACACATTTTACGGGAAATTCTAGCCCGCTCCCGGCTCGGCCAAACCCATGTGTATTTTTTAAAATAACGTACTAAGTATATGACAAGTGTAATACACTCTCCTTGTGAAATACACTTAGGTGCGGCCAAGCCAGGTTTGGGCTAGAATTTTCCCTCATTTTACAAATTCTAACCATTTTTAGAAACATAAACAAACACAACACATATCCCATCATTTTCACACAAATCTCCGTAGTACGCATTTCCCAAGAAAATTTTAGAATTCTAACTAAAAAATATAAACAAATAAGGCCTTAGGATCCGTGTGTTTCTGTATGGGTTTGACCCAAAACCTTCCCGGCGACCCGCCACCAAGATTAGTTAGATTTGGCCACATGGCATCATTTAAGCAATCTGTGTGGCAGCCCCCTGATCCATACACGATGTATATCTATAAATGCCTTAAACTTCTTATCTGAATTCTGATACGACCCTGACACTACATTAAATTTGATTATCACGCTTGGTACGTATTTAAGCAACTCTATCACTTGAGAACATTCTATATTCCTTCAACCTCCGGGTCGTGTTTCACCCAAACCTTGACTGAACCGAATCATTATTCTGCCGAAAAACGGCTCAGATCAGATAAGTGTTGATGAGAATTAATCAAAAAGAATTAGAAGGATACAGTCATTTAAAATAGTCAATTATAGCCGAACAATGCAGTACTGGTAAATTGATAATGTCTCTCTTCTTTATTATATAATATAAAATATCCTACGTAAATAATAATTTATTGTGCGTCGTGGTATTTCTTTTATGTCAGTTTACCTATATAAAGACGAAATTGCTCATTAATCATTATCCATTTCAATTGTGAATATACGTAATAAAATTAATTCTGATGCTTAGGCATATTAAATTGGATGTGAGCACAAAACGGGGTAATTGAAAGGTGAAGTCTACAAGGTGGAACTATTTAAAGTCAAAGTTCTTAATCTCCTGATCACCAAAAGCACACGCTTATCATTTAGAGAATTGATATTTGCACTCCCAAATATTATAATGACACTCCAAACCCTTTTTTACATTGAGCAATGGACCAAAATGTTCTTATCATTTTTAAACACAATTTGCATTAAATATAAAACAAAATATAACCCCCGAATACTATTCTTCTCTTTTAGCTCTATAATCCCATATTTTATTATAAGCTTCATTCTTTCTTTTTGTTCTTCGATATTTTTGTGACCTATTTTACATAATATTATAAAGATGTAGTTAATTACCCATTCGTAATAACCGAAGTTATATTATAATGTAAGTTGACAACCAGAGCATTTTAAGAGGGGGCACAATACGGAACCTGCTCAATGCTCGAGCTCATGCCCAAACTCTAGCCCAGGTACCTGCTTGGAGGTTCGCAAAACCAATAAATAAATAATAAAAGTTATTTATTAAACATGTAATAAATAATTAATTTGTTTAATTATTTATTTACTAGCTCGCAAGCCTGTGAACATGTATATCTTGGCTCGAGTAGGACCCATTAAAAAGATGGACCTCTAATTGAGCTGGCTCGACTCCTTGCCCACCCCTAAAATGATTCGTAAGGATAAATAAATATTAGTCTTTTTGCTTTATTTCCAATTATATATATATATATATACTATTTTATTTCAAGATACCAACTCTACGTCATGAATTCATGATTGTCAATTTATGTTATAATATAATTTTGGTTACTTCATATATGTATACTATTTGTTTTTAATTAACTAAATAAGTATAATATTAAGTAAAATAGGTCGAAAGAATGAAAGTGCAGACATAAAATTTGAGATTGTAAAGTTAAAAATGAAAAATAATATATGGGGGTGTATTTAAAGTGCAGACATAAAATTTGAGATTGTAAAGTTAAAAATGAAAAATAATATATGGGGGTGTATTTTGTTTTACATTGATCATTGATGCAAATTGTGTTCTAATATTATAAGGATATTTTGGTCTACTTATCAACACAAAAAAGAGATGGGAGTGCCATTATCAAATTTAGGAGTGCAAATATCAATACCCATTATATATTAGGATATTACTAATCGGTAAAGACACACTCTATGTGTGTGCAAAAATATAAAAATTAATAAGTAGTTTTTTTAGCAAAATGTCATTAAGTATTAATAAAAGATAACATAAGAGAATAAAAAATTGAAGAAAAGTAAGGTGGAAAGTAAGTTTAATGTGATTAAAGAAAAGAAACAAAGAGATAAAGATAAAGGGAGATAAAAAGAGACAGATATGAAGGGAAATAAGAAGAAATAACGTGTGTAAGGAGATGCGAAAGAATATGAGAGGAATAAGGAAGTATTAGGAGAGAGAGATAATGTGTGAGAAGAAATAGAAAAGAAAAAATTAATTTGGACACTTGTCAAAATTTAAAAATTTGAATAGTTTCACCAATAGATTTCAACAGCGTAAGTGAATAATTCTCTGTATTTAGGTTTGAGCTGTGAGTATCTATTTATAGACTTTTCTCGGGATTTGTCCGTTGGACACAAGCAGGGGCGTGAGAAGCACAAGGTGCGTGACTTAGTCTTTTTTTTTTACATCTCTAAAAAATTCTGTTGCACAAAGTGGGTAGCAGACCTACTTTGAGTTGACAGCCAATGGGGAAGGCACATCCGTACCGTACCGTCAATAATCCTTATCACATTTAATGCTCTTATCAAGCATTTAATGCATTTGAATTTATTTTCCATTGGAAATAAATGTCTGTTGATTGCATTTAATAACATATTGACTTCGGATTAACTTCAGGTGACGACAAGCACTTAAAAATGAAAGTCAACCTGAATTGATTCATAAGCGCTTGACAACTGCTCAATGAATCTTGATAGGAGTCATTTTTACGTGTTATTAAGCCCCTTTGCGTTTATGTTTTAGGTTCATTTATCGCTTGATTTTGTCACTTGTGTGTTTAATTCGTGCATTAAGTGATTTCAGGCCTTAAATGGATACAATCGAAGAACGGGCTGAAAAAAGACGTATAAAACAAGTTTAGGCCAAGATGTTTCACACCTCTACGACCAAACAAGCAAGAAACAAGCTGGAGTTAGCCAAAATCATATTTTAGTAACCATTTCCCCACACCTGGGCGCCAAATCAGAAACAATCTCCACGTTGGAACGCCATTTGGATAAATTTAGAGACCGAATTTGATGACGTGTCCTTCTACAAAATTTTAGATCTATGTCTTATCTTTACATGGGGACTTGAATCATCCAATTCGGAGGTCTGTGGAGAAGTTTATGAATAAAACACTATCCCTGCGCTGGAAAATACGAAAGTGGCAGCTCCCATTCTTAGTAGGTGGAAAACAAGATAATGGTAGTTCACATTCTTGGTAGGTGGAAAACAAGAGAATGGTAGTTCACATTCTTGGTAGATGGAAAGGAAGAGAATGGTAGCTCACATTCTTGGTAGGAGGAAAGTAAGAGAATGGTAAGTGGAAAACAAGAGAATGGTAGTTCACATTCTTGGTAGATGGAAAGCAAGAGAATGGTAGGTGGAAAGAAAAGAGAATGGAAGGACATGTTCTTGGTAGGTGGATTTTTTTGCTATAAAAGGAGGATTAGAGGCCATCCTACAAACACACTTGAAAACACATTCCCCATTGGGGGAGCCTAAACACATCCTATCATCATCTTCATCATCCTTAGATTAGTTATGAAGATTATCAACAACCTCTGAAGGTGAAGAAATCAAGAAGCATGGAAGAGATGAAGATCGAAGTTCAACCATCAAAAATACGAGGGAGTTTCTTAGATTTAGATTTATTTTTGTCTATGAATATGAATTTTAATTTAAGTTCCTATCTTTTATCTTTTATGATGAAATAGATTCTTCGAACTAAGGCCATGTTGAGGCTAAATTATGATAATTGAGTTACAAATTGTGTTTTTCATATTAATTCTATTGTTGCTTTGTGTTTTGATCTTGTTTGAATGCATCATATGCTTAGCTACCATATGCATGATTTATTGCTTAAATTATTCGTTCGAGAGAAGGTAATTTAAGGTGCAAAGAGGATCATCACATAATCCGTAAAAAATAGGGAATTGCCCCTAGAGATAGGTAGAGATTCCCGGATGCAGTTAGCCGGATTAATCCGGGGAAATTCTAGAACTTGAATGCATGATTGTTGGTTAGATTCTCGGATAGACATATCTAGAGAACCATCAATTAATCATAGGATTATTACAGCCGAGAAATCGGGTAGTAATTATTTAAGGTTTTTTCCACCAAAGCAACATTAGTCTAATAATATGAGAACATGTTTATAATGAAAATTGATTAATTTATGCCAGCACATGTGTCTTAGTTGCTCTCTTCCATAGCTATCTTGATTTCGATATCTTGTTTCTTATATCTTACTTCCATAATATTTTAGTTAATTCTTGTTTTAGTTTAAGTTCTTCAATTGCTTTAAAATCATAAACTAAAATACAAGTCCTTGAGGTTCGACAACCTGGACTTTATTGTCCACTTTATTACTACACACGACCAGTCCACTTGCTGTTTAATACACGTAAGGATTTTTCGTGTCAAATCTCTCATCTTCAAGATCTTTAGACGTTGATCTTCGATTTTACCTTGATAGACTCACCTAGAATTCTATCTTAGCTCAAGCGCTAGATACTAGTCTAAAGCTATAAAGATAAAATGCCTTAACTAGAAATTACAACTTGATAACTTTAAACGCTTATACATATTCTAACAAAAGATAAACTTACATATCCTTAGGGTCTAACGTGAAACCTATCTTGTCATCATCAAAACATCTAACAAGAAATTTCCTAACAATTTCCCCCCTTTTGATGATGTCAAGACCTTAACTCTTTTATAGTCCAAGAGCTAGAGAACAATAACCCAAGGTAAAATAAAGTTAGCGTTTAGAAGTTAGAGGTTAGCTATAGGTTAGTATATAGCCAGAAACGAGATGTTTCAGCAAACTCATTCATTAATGTGTCATTTAAGTACATGAGTTTACATTAAAACAACGTAAGGAATAAAGTGCTTAAAAAAATAAAGATAATAAAGCTCTTAGCGCTTTCTCTTGGATGAAGAAGTTTGGGATTTCTTTGGATCTGACTTCTTTTCCTGACTGAAAATCATCTCCGCAAACTTCCACAACATGTCGTCTTCTTCTCTCATTCTTCTGTGAGTATTGTTGGCAAACTAAATATTTCCCATTATTTCAGCCAACTCCTCAAAATTGTGCAAGCGTTTGTGCCAAATTGCGTTGTCAATCCCAAGTTCACATAAAAGTTTTCAAAAATCTCATAAGTTCTTGAGACTGGAGCTCTGTTGGGATAAATATTAAGAGGCACATAAGCGGCAAATGGCGGGATACCTAACTCTTCAAGTAACTCAACCGAAAGATCTGGAATAGGGTAACCTCTATAAAATTGAGGCTTACGCTTCTTGAGAACAGTCTGCTGGATCGATTTGATTGAATTTAGTAACTCTTCCCAGCGTTTATCATCAGGACTTTTCAAGCTCTTGGACTATTTACCCTTTTCCTTTTCCCCCTTCTTGACATCAGCATCAAGAGGTTGAGGTTGTAACGAGCAAAGATCAGATACTTCTCTGCGTAAGAGCTTAACCTCATCAATCAGGAGAGGGACTTGGGCAGCAATAGTGGCTGGAGTTGCATTTTCGGCAAGCGACCGAGTGACGCTGTCTGACAGGTCAGTGACAAGCGGTGCTACACTATTCATTAATAGAATGGTAAGCTTGTTGGGATTGCGCATGTCAGCGGCGAGAAGTCTTTCTACTTGATAAAGCGTTGATTTGCCTTGTTCTTCTATACAGAAGCAAGAACCTTTGATATGAGCAAGTGAATTCTTAACCGCTTTTCGGAAATCTTGAGCGTCCGTATCATCATCACTTTCAGAGTCACTGGAGGAATGCGCCTAAGTGGGCAAAGGTTCTTTGGAAGCAACCACTTTACCGCGCGCTGCATCTCTTTCGAGAGGTTCCTCCGAAACAACAGTTGTTTCCTTTTTTGGAAGAGCAGCATTCGGAGCATGGACATCTACAGAATCCATTTTAGCTTCATTTGCCGAAGCGCTTGAAATGTCAACATGAACTGGAATAAGAGCGTTGATAGGGGCTTCTTCCTCGAAAATTGTCTTCACGTCCTCATCAGAAGACGCTTCTCGGACAACAGGAACAAGAGTATCTGTGTACTTAAAGGCAGAATTTGCAAGACATGGCATTGAAGAAAAGAGCTATGAAATTGTGAGAGCCACTGCAACGATGGAATCAGAGATGATTCTAAAGTGATTTCTACAGGAATCATTCCCGTCGTTGGCATAACATCCAGCCAATAGATATTTTTCGAAGTAGAGGGCTCGAGTAATTCTTGCAACAAAACAGAAAGTGGGCTTTCTCTAGCGGCTACCCACATAGGACCAATAACATCAATAGGATGAACTGGAGTTAACCTGGCTCTTGACCCTGGAATAAAGAACAGAGAGTCATCGATTTTCTCCTTGCTGAAAAACAGCAACCTATCTGCTAGCAGTCTGGAAGATTAGAAATGTAAAGCTTGCAGTAGTCCTCCAAGTAGGGAAAGACAGCTTGAGTAAGCGCTGGGTTACAATGACCTTCGAGCAAGTCAATTACCCTCTGGTAATGAGCGCTTAACTCCTGGGGATAGGAATCCAAAAAGATGAAGCCTAAGAAGGCATTAATAGAGGCTCCAGAAGTTGTGTCAACGTGTTGAGTAAAGATGCGGTCGAGTAGTTGCACGTCTCTGAGTCTCATTCTATTAAAAAGAAACTCATAGCGCTGCTCAGTATCTATTTCCACATTGGCGCTTGAAGATTCGCCACTGGGAGCGCTGCTCATTTCTGGAACAAAGTTGGACTGACTGAGCTCAGCGAGCGCTTGGCGAAGGGATGCTTCAACAGGTTGTCGAATATTTGGCAAGGATAGAATAGGTCTGAGGCGCTGAATGCAGGAATCAAGACAATATCGGGCAAAGCATTTGCGTCTGTCATGAATAGCTTGATTAAACAATATTGGGATAGCGACCATTTCTTCAATAGTATGGCGCTGCAAGTCATATGCCTTGACCCATTCAGCTCCTTGAATAAGCCATTCTGATCCGGCTGCAATGATAGCTCTAAATCTGTGATCATGAATGTCCTTCAAGGCAAGGAAGCGCTGGAGGTCTGGATTGTCATTTTCAAGTTACACTCTTTCAAAGTATAGCTGCGCTTCTCGGGAGATCATTTGCTTCAAATCTGTGGGCTTGTCAAGAATTGCGATTCCTTTAGCTTTCCACAAGAGGAGGGGCTTTGCTTTCTCATGATTGGAGTACTGAGCGACTGTCTCAGGATAGTGAGAGTAGCCGAGCTTATTGAGTGTCTACTCACTTGGACTCTGAGGAACGCTAGAATAGTTATCATAAAAGTTGAGCGTCTCATTCCTCAGTGGCCTATCCTCTAGTTCACTGTGCAGATGATCATTATAGTAAGCAGAATCAACCTCGGCTAGAGTCCTTTTCACGGACTAGGGAGCTTTCTGGGGCTTAGAAGGTTTAGAGGCTGAGATATTAGCAAGAATATCAGCCAAAGTCCGTTTGGGGACTTCTGGTTCTGCAGTACTGGTAGAAGACTTGGATAAAGAAGACTTGGACTTTGTAGTATTTTTGGATTTTTTCTGGGGAGGCGCTGGATTCTCGGATGCAATTCTAATGAGCTCATCTTTCTGAGCGTCTGTCAACTCTTGATCAAAGAGAATCCGATTAAACCAGGCATCGTACTCAATTGCTTCTTGAATACAATGTTCTGCATGGACATAGGCTTCTTCAATGTCCTTATGCGGAGCAAAGTCTTCATTGAGTAAAGTCGGGGGGAGAGCGGAATGGTCTATGTCTCTATCTAGCATCACCCAATGCCTAGCGGCTGATCCACCCACAGTGTATGAGAGATCACCTTCAGCGTCTGCAGCAACTTCTTGAGCTATTTCCACAACTGCTGAAAGACCCACATCTAATTCCACTGGTATGCCCTTGGAAACAGGTACAGTAGCGTCTGCTTCAAAATCGACATCTAACGAAACTGAAAGAAAGAAACACACCTTAAGAACTAAATTTTCTACAGAAGGTAGAAAATCGAGAGAAGGCCTTGGTAGAAGAAATTTCTTACCTTGAGCGCTGGTCTCAGCAATGGGCTCCAGAGGATGAACTTGGGGTTCACTAGCCTCAGGTTCCTTTTGCAAATCAACTTGAGCAGCTGATGGTTCTTGAGCGTCTGATGCTCGAATAGATTCTGCACTTGGCTCTACAGGAGAGCTCAATGGGACGCTTGACTGTGAAATACCACGAGGATCAGTTAGCTTTCTAGCTGTTAGAGTGTGAATCTTTTGGTGTGTTAAAGAGACAGATTTTTCACGAGCGATGGTAACGTAAATTACTTCAGATTCAGCGGGAGTTGATCTTACTGTTTTATGCCGCTTAAGAGCTTCTGTTTGCTCTTCTTCCTCAGCGTCCTTCTCGAAATAAATGGGTGAGGAAGGAGGGGGTGACTGTTTCTTCCTTTTCAACTTCTTGGAAGGCGCTTGAGGAGCAGCCTTGGACTTCTTGACGTTCAAACCCAATACATCATCTGCTGGGTGCTCTTCAGTGGGAGAAGCTAACTCAAGATAATCTTCATATAGCTCAGTTGTAGCAATCCTGTGAAGTGTTTTTTCTTCTTTCTTCTTACTTAGCTTTTTAGCTGTGCGTCTAGCGCGTTCTTCCTTGGGCAACACAGCTCCACCAACAGCAGCAGGGTGAAGAAGGGATGAAATCATCTTCTTACCCAAAAACTTCTCTTTTGGAACAGCAGTCCCAGCGCTTGGAACATGACCGCTGCGATACAGGATATAACTTAATACTAAGCCATAAGATTTTGTGGGAGGCTTCTTCCCCAACATTGATACAATACGCTCAAAAATAAACTTGGCCCAATTGATTTCGTAATTCTTAGCAATAGCCACCATCATCTGAAATTGCAAATAGCTAATCTTGTCAAACGATCCTGCTCTGCACTCAAGAACTTTAGCGCAGATCTTCGCCATTAGTTAATACTTCGTCTTCAACTCCTTTTTCTTGAAATTGTGAGAGTAGGACGAATCTTTTCGTAATTTCATATGTTTCCAAACTACAGAGAAATCTCCGACACCGACGTTAAAGGGCAAAATCCCTTTACTGGAAAGTTGAAAGAAGTCGGCAATAAGTTCTGAAGTAAGGGTGAAAATAGTGTTGGGAAACTCCGAGAATAAATACATGACAGAATGACCATCATAGGAAAGTTGGGCATTCTCATAGAATTCTTTGAGAGCCTTTAGATGAAGTTGATAATGACTGGTCATTAAGACTTTCAAATTTTGTTGTTCAAAGGAGAGAAAGACACTACGAATTGGAAAATGTTGTTGGGAGTAAAGATAATCCCAATCAACCAAAAATCCTGGATTTACATGAAATTCAGCCTGGGGATTTGATGAAGAAGACGCAGCAATAGATTTTGAAGATTTCTTGGGGGCCATTTTTAGAGAGGTTTGAAGAAATTGGAAGCAGTTAACTTTGAGAGAGAGAGAGAGAGAGAATTTTTGCAGATAGCTCTTTAGAAAATATGAGTGATAAAAGAAAATGCTTCTGCAATTTCTTGAATTTATAGATGAGTGAGAATTAACTGCTTATTTAATATTTGGCCGTATTTTAAGTAAAATATGTGCGAAAAATGTGGAAACTGCATTGGATAAATATAAAATTAATTTGACGTTCGCGGTTACTTTTGCGGTTAGTTTTGCAGTTACCTTTTTTAATTTCAAAAGGTTTGAAATATTCAGTGTGGGGAGCACGCGGCCAAAAACCACTGTAGTGTAGGTAGGCACGTCCTTTCACTGAACCGTCATTTTAAAATTAATGATTTCCCTTTGGTTTTCTTGAACAGAGGTAAGGAATGTCTTATCAGCATTAATTGCTTTGACATTTCCACGTGACTTTGTGTAGCGTCAGGTAGCACGCTATATGCAATTTATTTTACAACTAAGCGCTAACTGAGAATTGTTTAAGCGTTTAGATTTTCTTTTGAAATTAGATTCGCTAATAGAGTTAAAGTGTCTAAATAAGTTTCCATGCACAAAAGCAAGTGCTGATAGGAGAAACATTTTTTGATCATTTTCACCTTTTAATAGTCATCCATTTTAAGGTTTCCCCTAAAATTAATAACTTATTAGTGTAGGTTTTTGAAATCATTAAGCATAACATAAAATTCCCTCTAAATTTTATGCCTAGAAAATATGATATTTCGAATGATTTTAGCATTTAGATCAATCATACCTAATTCACTTCTTAAAGTGAGAAATCGTTGTTCATTGAGCGCTTTGGTGAAGATATCTACCGATTGTTTGTCTGTACCAATGAATTGCATGGAGATATGTTTCTTTTGAACATGGTCATGAAGAAAATGGTATCTAATGACAATATGTTTGGTTCTGGAATGGAGAACAGGGTTTTGAGTCATGGCTAGGGCGCTTTGGATATCACAATGAATGAGGGTTGGACCTAGGATTATTCCATAATCTCTAAGTTGTTGCCTCATCCACAACACTTGTGCACAACAACTTCCTGCAGCTACATACTCGGCTTCAGCTGTAGAGGTAGCTATCGATTGTTGTTTCTTACTATGCCATGAAACTAACCTATCACCTAGAAATTGACATGTACCACTAGTACTTTTACGATCTATTTTGCAACCTGGAAAATCTGCATCTGAGTAACCAATTAGTTCAAAAGGAGAGTCCCTTGGATACCATAAGCCCACATTTTGTGTGTGTTTTAGGTTTTTAAGGATCTTTTTGGCAGCAATAAAGTGTGATTCTTTATGATCAACTTGAAAACGTGCACACATGCATACCAAAAACATAATATCAGGTCTACTAGCAGTAAGATAAAGAAGTGATCCAATGATACCTCTATAATTAGTGATATCAACCTTCTTCCCACTTTCATCTTTATCTAACTTAAGCGTTTGGTTCATTGAAATTTTTGAAGATGATGCATTTTCCATACCAAATTTCTTAATCATATCACGTGTATATTTAGCTTGGTTAATAAATATGCCATTAGGGAGTTGTTTAACTTGTAATCCTAAGAAAAAAATTAATTCACCCATCATGCTCATTTCAAATTGTTCTTGCATCATTTTTGAAAATTTCTCACACAGACGCTTGTTAGTAGAGCCAAATATAATATCATCAACATAAATTTGGACTAAAAGAATATCTTCGTCATTGGTAATTTTAAATAATGTTGTATCAACGCTGCCTTTTGAAAAGCCTTTACCAATAAGGAAAATAGAGAGAGTGTCATACCATGCTCTGGGTACTTGCTTAAGCCCATAAAGTGCTTTGTCTAGCTTGTAAACCATACCCTTACCATGGTTGTTGATGAATCCTGGTGGTTATTCCACATATACCTCTTCTTAGAGTTTACCATTCAGGAAGGCACTCTTCACTTCCATCTGATACATCGTAAACTTGTTGAACGCTGCATACGCTAGAAACATGTGGATTGCTTCAAGACGGGCGACAGGAGCATATGTCTCATCAAAATCAATAGCCTCTTCTTGGCAATAACCTTGAGCTACGAGTCTAGCGTTGTTTCTTATCACAATACCATTGTCATCCATCTTGTTTCTATAGACCCATCTAGTCCCAATAACTCCTTGGTGAGTTGGTCTTGGTACTAGCGTCCAAACCTTACTACGCTCAAACTGATTGAGCTCTTCTTGCATGGCTTCAATCCAACTTGGATCGCTTAGCACTTCATCCACTCTCTTAGGTTCCATTTGAGATAAGAAGCTAGTGAACATGGCCTCATTAAATGTAGCGGCTCTAGTTCTCACAGGCGCTTCAATGTCTCCAATAATCTGCTCAGGTGGATGATCATGTAGCTATAGTCTATCAGGCTGGAAAGGGTTAAGAGATTGAACAGGCGCTTGACGATCAAACGCTTGACCACCCTCTTGCGTAAGCACTTCAAGTTCACAGATCCTTGTTTGCTTTTGATGATCACTCTCTTCATGATCATCAGCAATTCTTACATTGTTATCCAAAGTAACCCCACGAGTAATCTTAGGAGGTGGCACTGAGATCTCAACATCGTCGTCACTATGATCATCAATGGTAATCTTAGACTCTTGATGGCACAAATCTTCAACTCCTACATCATTCATATTAACCTTACTTGGTTCTTGGCTAGCATCATCAAAAACAACAT
The DNA here is from genome assembly GCA_019426215.1 of Buddleja alternifolia. Classification (NCBI taxonomy): domain Eukaryota; kingdom Viridiplantae; phylum Streptophyta; class Magnoliopsida; order Lamiales; family Scrophulariaceae; genus Buddleja; species Buddleja alternifolia. The sequence continues at coordinate 15,318,720 of CM033390.1, forward strand.
GAATAGATTCCTCAACCTTCGATTTGATCTTGTTTAAGATGCAAAAATTCTTTCCATTCTTGGCATAGCCTAGAAAGATTCCCTCATCCGCTTTAGGATCAAATGTCTTTAGGCTTTGAGATCCATTATTATGGATAAAACATTTAGAACCAAAGACGTGAAAGTATGAAACATTTGGCTTACGTCCCTTCCAGAGTTCATATGGAGTTTTCCCATGTTGTTTGTTGATCATGCACCGGTTTTGATTGTATCAAGCAGTGTTGGTCGCTTTGGCCCAAAACCTAGGAGCTAGCTTGGACTCTACTAACATCGTCCTAGCGGCTTCCTTGAGCGTTCTATTCCGATGCTCAGCAACACCATTCTGTTGGGGAATTCTGGGAGCTGAATACTCATGATGTATTCCATTCTCTACACAAAACCTCTCAACAACCTTGTTAGTAAACTCAGTACCGTGATTGCTTCTTATTCTTGCAACCTTAAGATTTTTCAATATTTGAAGTTTTTGAATAAGCGTTGTTAACTTGTCACATGTCTCATCTTTGGATGAAAGAAATTCCACCCAAGTAAATCGAGAGAAATCATCTACTATCACCAAAGTATACTTTTTAGCGCTCACACTGATCGTTTGAACAAGTCCAAAAAAATCCATATGAAGTAGTTCAAGTATTCTAGAGGTAGATAGGTGAGGTTTTCTCTTGAAAGTTGATTTAACTTGTTTGCCCATTTGACAAGCATCACAAAGGCGATCCTTGTGAAATGGTTTTTTTGGTAATCCCTCTACAAAATTTAGATTTATAAATTGAGAGATTGTCTTAAAGTTGAGGTGATTGATTTTTCTATGCCATAACCAACCCTTTTTAGATTCATTTTTAGCAACAAAACATGTTGGGTTGTTATCAATTGTTGAACCCCAATCTACCAAATATACGTTGTTTGTTTTTTTACCTTTCAATTTAGTAGACTTAGTCTTAGCATCATTTATATAGCAACAATCGCTTGAGAATATGACTTCAAAGCCTTTATCACAAAATTGACTTATGTTTAATAAATTGTGCTTCAGACCCTCAACATAATAAACATCACTTATCATGATGTTCCCCCTATGCACAGTACCTATACCTTTGGTTTTACCTTTAGAATTATCACCAAATACAACCTGAGGACCATTGGCAGTTTGATAGTTGATCAATAGATCCTTGGAACCAGTCATGTGCCTTGACAATCCACTATCAAAGTACCAAACAGATGTATAGGCTCTAGCTCTAGGTACCTGCAATCAAAAGGGAAGTTCTATTTCTGTCTTGGGTCCTTTAACATTAGTAGCATTGTTAGTTTGAATTAGAACTTTAGGAACCCATATTTGCCTAGTTTTCGTTGTAGGAATACTGGCTTTCTTGAGTTTCGCATAGTGTTGTGTGTGCTTTTTGGGTGTATAATAATATCCTCAATTATAATCGTAATCATAATCATAGTCATAATCATAATCATCATAATAGTGATAATATGATCTAGACTGCCTTGGATATTGACGTTGGTTTTTCCTTGGTGCTGGCTTGGGTTGCACTTTTGGTGCTGGACGCTTAGCGCTTGATTTACAGTGGTTAGGTTTATCCTTAGCCTTTTGAGTGTTTGGATGAACCTATCTCTGTGAATCATTTGCCTTTGCCTTACCCTTGCCTGAGTCAGCTTTGGCTTTCTCATTTGGCCTCGTACCATTGTCGCTCGGTTCATTTTATGTTTGACTTTGTGAACCTTTCTCAACAAAGAAAACACCATTCCTTTGCTGTTCGTCGTAACATTAGATTTGTTTGGTTGTTTACCGAATTTATTGCATCCTAAACCGATTTTTTCACCAAACATTCTTGTTACCTGAGTCACATTGTCTAGCTTTCTTGATGCTTTAGACAATGAAGAGACGAGCTGTTCTGATTTAGCAAGTCTAGCAATCAGCTCAGCTTCTCTCTTGACTATTATATCAAGATCACTTTTCAACTGGGTTATCTCACTCTCAAGCGATTGGTTCTTCTCAATGCATTGTTGTTGAACTTGCAACTCTGCTTTGAGCATTACTTTATCACTTGTGAGCGATGAAATGATATCAAAGTGATTTTGATATAATTTGGCGGCACCTTGACAACCATTATAATATTCTTTGACTTTGTCAAGTAATTCTTCGTAAGAGAGAGGGTAAGATATCTCAGTGTTTACCTCAGGAGACGCTTGATCATCTCTGGCCATGAGACAGATAAGCGCTGAGTCATCCACTGGCTCATCATCATCACTGCTCTCCTATGAAGGCTCCAAATCTTCAAGTGCGGACGCTGGTTCTGATTCCGCTAGCAAACCTTGTTGATGAAGGTTGCTCCTGAATTGGTTTCTATCCACGTAATCCTGCCTTGTGGGTTTGGATACGTTTGGATAAGGGCAATTTACCTGGTAGTGCCCTGGTTTCCAGCAATTATAACAAAGATTAGTTTTCATCTTTTGTTCATTTGTTAACCTTGCAGTGTGTGGTTTTGAGACCACTGGAGATGAAAGATTCTGTTGAGTATTCGCTTGATTCTGAATCGGCGCTAGAGGAAAAGGTGCAAAATATTGAGGCACATGATATTGTTGTTGTGCTGGAGCAGGCGCTTGATATGAACTTTGTCCTTAATGCTTAGGACTATTCTCTTTCTTTTCATATCTTAAGAACTTTCTTAATCTAGTTAGAAACATTAGTTCCTCATCCTCACTGATATCCGAAACCTTTCCCTTGTTACCCGATTTACTCTTTATTGATGCTATAAGTGCTCCAGACTCAGTTACTGGACTACTCACAACATCACTGGCTGAATTCAACTCAAACTCAAATGCTTTGAGCTCTGAAAAGGCGTCTTCTGGACTTAAAAGATCCAACATATTAGATTCTCTCATCGCTGTTGTCTTCATCAAAGATCTACTAGGTAGATTTCTGAAAATCTTAACCACCATTTCTCTGTTTTACAAGTCCATTCCCAATGATGTAAGTTCTGTAACAAGAGCTGTGAATCTTATGTCCAATTGCTCTAGTGTCTCGTTAGGCAACATCTTAAAACAATTACATTTTTCTTTGGCGATTGAAAGTTTGTTTTCCTTGATTTGTGTTGAACCGCCACAAATTATGGCTAAATTATCCTATATCTCCTTGGTAGTGTTACAAAATTTGACCTTGTTAATAAGTTGTCGTTATCACCAATAGTAGTGTACAAAGCGTTCCGACCAACATTGTCTAGATTAAATCGCCGACGCTCATCTGTGGACCATTCCTACTTAGGCTTCTCAACATAGTCATCTGGAGTCTCTTCTGTGGCTCCAGGCGCTCTGGTGATTACTTTGTAAATCTGAATAGGTCCATCTGAAATGACATCACACATTTTGTCATCACAGGAACACAAATAAGTAAAATCTTTGACCTTCCATGAGTCATAGTTTGACTCGGTCAACTTAGCAATTTTAGAAAATGCCATGAAAAATTTAAAAGCAACTAAATTTTGAAAAAGGATCTAAACAAGCAGTTATGCTTGGAAATTTTAAAAATTTCAACTTTAACTACTCTGATACCACTTGTTGGTCCTAAGTGGTATACGAAAGGGTCTAGAAGGGGGGGTTGAATAGACCCTGAAATCTTTTTCGACTTCAAAAATTATTCGTATTAAAATTAATTTAGACGCTTGAAAATGTAGGAGCTTGGCTAAACGTCTACTGAAGACTGTTTTTAGAAAGTTTACTTAGACTTTAAGATTTGAATACTCTAACCAGATAGGTTTAAGCGTTCACCTCTTTAATCAGTGTTAGCACATCGGAAAGATTTGAGTCTTCTCTTTGAAAGTTTTAGCGTTCCAATATGCAACTTAGTTACTTAGCGTTTGATTTAGTCAAATAGACACTTAACTAATTTACTTGTCCTTTTCAAGATAAAAGGTAGAATATAAATATAGACAGTAAATCAGTAAATAAATTAGACACGAGAATTGTAAGGTTCACTGGATTTGTGTAATCCCAGCTACGTCCTTCTACTCCTTTCCACACATGAGGAATTCACTAAAAAATGAGTCACGAAGTTTCACACAGACAACTTCTACACAATAGCAAATTTATGAAGACTTGATCTCGAGTTCCCTGATTACACAGATTTCAACTCGGCTAAGATCTGCTTCTGACAATGCTTCTCTCATTCATAATAATGCTTTGCCTTCAACAACTTCGTCACACAGATGGAAGAGGTTGATGGGTTTTTATCACGGTTTTGTTTGATTTGAAAAGTTCAAACACTTTGGTAATATCTGTTTGAAAGGTTAGGTTCTTCTATGAAGAGGTAAGAGACATTGATTTGGTTGTAGAGATGTTTAAGCTCAACGAAATTTTGGCTATAGAGGTTTTGAGCTTTTAAAAGTTGGATACAGATTTCAACAACGTAAGTGAATAATTCTCTGCATTTAGGTTTGAGCTGTGAGTATCTATTTACAGAATTTTCTTGGGATTTGTCCGTTAGACACAAATAAGGGTGTGAGAAGCACAAGGCGCGTGACTTAGTCTTTTTCTGACATCTCTGAAAAATTCTGTTGCACAAAGTGGGTAGCAGACCTACTTTGAGTTAACAATCAATGGGGAAGGCACATCTGTACCGTCAATAGTCCTTATCACATTTAATGCTCTTATCAAGCATTTAATGCATTTGAATTTATTTTCCATTGGAAATAAATGTCCGTTGATTGCATTTAATAACATATTGACTTTGGATTAACTTCAGGTGACGACAAGCACTTAAAAACGAAAGTCATCCTGAATTGATTCATAAGCGCTTGACAACTGCTTAATGAATCTCTCATCTTCAAGGTCTTCAGACGCTGATCTTTGATTTCACCTTGATAGACTCACCTAGAATTCTATCTTAGCTCAAGCGCTAGATACTAGTCTAAAGCTATAAAGATAAAATGCCTTAACTAAAAATTACATGTTGATAACTTTAAACGCTTATACATATTCTAACAAAAGATAAACTTACATATCCTTGGGGTCTCACATGAAACCTATCTTGTCATTATCAAAACATCTAACAAGAAATTTCCCAACATGATGTGAATAACAAAGTAAAGCAATAAAATAGTAAATAACACAAGATATGTAAGGTTCACTGGGTGATATAATCCCAACTACATCTTTTTTCTCCTTTACACTCGGAGAAAATCCACTAAGATGATAATCGAAGGATCACACAGAGGCTTCTACAATATGGAGGATAGGAAGACGATCTTGAGCTCCTTGATCACACAGTCTTCAGCTCCAATGAAGATCTTCTTCAACAAGCTTCTCTCAAACATAAATGCTTCTTGTAGATTAACAACTTTCTCACTCATATGAAAGAGGTTGAGGGTTTTTGTCACAAGTTTTTTTGATTTTAGAAAGTCTAAACAACTTGGGATATCTCAATAAGAGTGTAGGGTTCTTCTATGAAGATGTTTGAGATATCGGTGACTGTCTTTGGAATATATATGAAAAGCTTGGAGGATTTTTGGCTATGAAGTTCATAAGCTTTTCTTAAGAATATTCTCAGCAAAGTTTCAACCTTTTCTTATGCATGTATGTGTGTAATGTAGGGTTTTACTAAAGGATACTATTCATAAAGATTTCTTGGGATTTGTCCGTTGGACACATGCAGGTGCATGTCTCTCACGTAGCGCGTAAATAGTCCCTTTTTCTGACATTCCTAAATTTCTACTGTTACCGATTGGACATAAGCAGACTTTGAACTCTGAATTCTGACAGTCTAGTCAAAAGGTGGCTTGTCCACAAGTCATAATGCCTTATCACATTTAATGCACTTATCAGGCATTTAATGCATTTTGAATTTATTTTCCATTGGAAATAAATGTTCGTTGATGATTGCATTTAAGTCCTTCATGGCTTGAGAATTTATTTCAGGTGAATCTGGTCCTTGATCGCTTGAGTATTTGGAGCGCTTGATTCATTATTCCTGAAAAAGTTTTTTAGCGTTTGACAGACGCTTAAGACAAATCTTCATCTTCACTTGACTTCAGACGCTGATCTTCAACTTCATCTCTGACAGACTCATCTAGAATTCTATCAGCGACTCGGTATCTAATACTTAGTCTAAAATTTATAAAGATAACATTTACAAGCCTAACAAATAACAATACTTTCAATTGCTTATACAAATGTTCTATGAAAGCATAAACTTACATTCTTTTGGGGTCTAACATAAAATTCTATTCTTGTTATCATCAAAACATCTACCATGAAATTTCCTAACAATCTCTAACGGGATTATTTCCATTGATTATGTGAAATCAAAGGAGAATATTGCAGATTCTTTGACATAAGGATTGACTAGAGATCAAGTATACTGTCTATCAAGAGGAATGGAGTTAAAGACTACAAATTAAGAATGAAGACAGCAGAAACCCAACCATGTCGACTAGAGATCCCAAGATCATGGTTGAATGGGACAACTAAGTTGTGAAAATTCAGTGAGGCACTTAAGAGTTTAATAAACTCTAAACCCATTACCTAGGATAAAGAAGTGCAACCTGCAAATTGTAGCAACGGCTAAACCAGGCTTTTAATGATTCTTATACTGTCAGAATGAAGTGGAGTATGGCAGGATACTCTTAATTAGGAAGTCACCTATGAAAGTGTGAGGTGTAGGCCGCTTCAAAATGTAAACACTTATGAATCCAAGATGGGGTGCCACAGCAAAAATGGACCCAACAGTGAGAAGTAAGACAGCTCAGAGAATTTATCATGTGAGTATCATTGTCTGGTTTTACACGAACAACTAACCAATTCAAGACATCGCGTTCATTGGGTAGCCTAGTAAATCCAATGATATTTCACTAAAAAAGGTTCAAAGCCAAAAGCTACCTCTTCTGATGTGATAAATTTTTGACTGAACTTTTAGAGATCATGCATTGCATTAGTTTCATTCGTGTGGGGGTTTGTTTGATATTGTGGATATGAAAAGTGTGTGAACACCAGTTTTGCGTACGAAATTTGAACACCATACGTATCCGGGATATGAAATATTATTGAATAATATTAATCTATGCCGTGAGTAGATAAGTTTAGCATTTCGAATTTCTCAATTCGGAGTAGTAACGAATGAGAAATTAAGTGTTAAAGTGGGGTGTTTGAATGTGGATATCCCACATTGGATTAAAACCATAAGTTTAATGGGTTTATATACAATTGTCTTGAGGTAAAGGGTTGGCCCTTTGGGTCTTCTCACCTTTGTGGGTTTTGTAGGGGGAAATGACCTAGTCATGGTCCGTTTCACCACACATGCGCGCGCCATATCCGTCGTCCGTCCGCCAGCCCGGACCGGACTGGGCTCTGGCTCGGGATAGGTTTCGGGTCCGAGGTCCATGGTCTCTAGGCCTGGGGCTAGACCTGAGCTTGGGCTTGTGGGCTCAATAGTATTATCTTTTTGGGCCAAATTTAATTGAATTTTATTTAATTGAATTTTTGGGCTCAGAAATTTCCCTTACTTAAAATTCAACTACTGAAATTGCTAGAAAAGCCTAAACATATTTTTTGAAGAAAAAGTTGGCCACTTTTTCATTCAGTTTTAATTCTGCTTCTAGAAGGACTGTTTGAATTCTGTATTCAAACAGTCACCTTTCTGTTACAGAATTTTTTTAAGGTAGAATTAATTTCGTGTTTATGGCCTTGTCTGGATTCTAAGCCTATAAAAAGGCTCCTCCATACACTTAAATTTTCACACCGAAATCAACAAGCATTTCATCTTCTCTAATTTTTCTCTCTAAAAGTTCTAGTTGTTCTTGAGTTCGTTTGAGTTTCTGAATTAGAAGTGGTTCGTAATTCAGAATTTAATCATTGTATCTTGGAACGCTATTGCATAAACCCGTACCACCTGTAGCGGGGCAATTTTGCGTTAAGGAAAGAGAGTGTTCTCTCACCTTGATTATTCATTCTTAAGTTTTTCAGTTTGTTTGAGTTCTTCAAGTTCTTGTTCGTTCTTGTTTGGCAGAAGTTCATAACAACATCTATTGAATTATCAAATCAATGTTGTACGAGAATAGGGGGTGGTTCGATCCTACCCTCTTGGGTAATACCCAATATGATGCAAACTTTGACACGTGGCATCTTCAAAATTATTCTTTGGTCCTTTATCTCTTGAGGGAAGTAACCTTTAGTCCCTCAACTTTTGGTTTAAATATTTTGGACTGTTTATATCAAAATTAGTTCCTAAAATAAGATCTAAATAAATCAGGCCCAACATGCTTCCAAAAAATATTAAAGTTTTATAAATTTATACCTTTGGTTGACCGCCTTATCACCGGGTATTCTGAGTCCTCGTTTTTACAGATTGGATCCAACCACACAACCGTAGCAGATGGTTCGCAGGCACTCAGCTCCTTCAATGATACACAGTATAGCCCGATTTCGTTTCCTATCTTTGGGTGTAAAAGGTACTCAAGAATAAAGGGTTAATAAATTTTGGAAGACAGAGGTTGAACATAAAAGCCTTAAACTTTTATTAATGAAATAAAGCTATTATTACATAGATAGATTCTACTCCATTATTAGAGGAGAAAAATAGTTGTTAGCCTCTCATGTATGAGAGATGGCTATACTCTTTGGGAAAATCCCCATACACTCAGAATGAAAATTAAAACTATTTTACAATTTTTTTTCTTTATGGATTCCTGAATTTTTGAAGAGTATGAGGGAATGAATGATACCTTCCTTCTGCTTCTTTCTTTTCCTTATATAGGCAAACTTCGGACTTCAGCCGCAGATTTCAAAACCAATTTTATTGTTGACGTCATTGCGTGCGTCAACATCTGTCTTAATCCACAGTTGTCCCATAGTGCTTTTTCGGCTTCTTTTTTACTTTTCTTCAGCTGCCCTATGTCAGCACCTTGGTCTGTTTGTCGGTTACTGTTGGTTTACCCTGACATCTTAACCTGGATTTGTCAAAAGCTACTTTTGGCTTTGTCGACCATTTGTTGTCTTTTGATAATTGTCTTCTGACGTCATTGCATGCGTCAGTTCCTTGTGATAGATTACAATAATGCCCTTATTAGACAAAACTTGCAAATTACATTTTTAAACTAATTATTATATTTTGTTTTAAATTGTAAACTAATTGAGCCTAACTTAGACTCGCCTTTGTTTTTTACTATATTTTGAATATTTTACCGAGGTTTGTGAAAACTCCTCGGATAAGCTGGTCTATTACCCTTGTCGTGTTCGGGTTTCTTCTTTGTAACCCTAATTCTTGTACCAAACAAGGGTTTCTCTTGTGTTTCACAACTAGGGCATACATGATTATGGCATTGATCAACATGCATCATATTGCATGCTTTTCTTCTTGTGTTCTCGGTTGCAAGTAGCTTGTTCTTCCAGATGAGCGTCCGTTTCTGTTCGAATAATTTTTCTGCAAACTCCGTACTCTTTCCTGTCATAAAATTGAGTAAAAATGATCCATTTATTTCATTTGAAGAAATTTTAAATGAATACTTTAGTTTGTCCATCTCGGTGAGACAGACCCAAAATCCCCAAGTCCTTCTAGTACAAATCTCTTCTTCGCTAATAGAAATTACTAAAGGTGTTTCTTCCTTAACGACATTTACTCGGTTGTAGGCCGCCATGTTTGGTCTTTATAATTTGATAAAATGGAAAGCCGGATATGACCCTTTTCCTGCAATTTCTGGAGCTACTGAAATGAACTTTAGCCCCACAATATCTCCTCTTTTGAGGTGCGGATTATTTTGCCATGAATCATACACAGCTGCGCTAATCTAGTCCGAAAGTTTGGAGATTTTTGGGAAACTTTGTGACGTAGTATGGATTGAGGCGAGTGCCCCAATATCATACCATTCTCGAATGTCTTCCAGGTTTGACCCTTCGAGCATCCACACTCTGGGATATCTCCATGATGTTTCAATCAGAGTCCTGCTTGGATTTATCCCCCTTCTTGAGACTAGTTTCTCTCATGATCGCTGGTATACCTGCCATGGTAAATTAATCTTGTTAGTATTAACCTTAGAAGTGCCTGTCTTTGGCCTAAGGTTAATCTCTCCCTCTTTACCCCAGAGGTGCTGGGTTGACTTGAAACAATTGGAGTTTGCACTTCCAATTGTTCAACAATTTCCTTTTTACCAGAGTCTGGTATAAGACTTGTGCAAGCAGTATTTGAATTTGTCGCTCCGGGTATAGAGCCCCGTTCTCTAAACACAGGTTTCGAGTTCTGCTCTCAGAATTCTCGAGTCATCATTGAGGATGATGCCTTTCGAATTGGTTCTTGTAGGGTATCCCATAACAAAGTCATGGCATACATGGTTCCCCTGATTGTGTTCTGGACTGTGTACAAATCAACTCGTTGTACATGGCCAGCTGCCTCAACGTTAACTGATAGTTGTCCAAACTTTTTATCAAGCTCCTCTAGCATTTCCCTGCGATACCTGTATCTTGTGAAGATGGAATTTGCTTCAGATGCATCCATCTCTTGTTAGGAAATCTGCAAGAACATTCTCATGAGATTTTACAATAATGATCTCAAAGCAATAATATTGACATTCAGCTTGCCATCTAATACTACGTGCTTTTTCAATCTTTGATTCAAGTTTATTTTTTAAAAAAGCTTTAACATTCGTATTACCAACTTTTAAAGTGAAATCTTTGGCTAATAAAAATAAAGGCCATTTTTCAAATGTCTTCCAGACCGTATAGAATTCTTTCTCGTTTATATGCCAAAGTTTGGCTTGTTGTTCAGTGAACAATCCTCTTGTATATCTACAAGGTTCTTCACCCGTAGTTGTCTTTTTCATGAGCACTGCTACCCACCTATAATCATTGGTATCTGTATAGATAACTAAATCATCGATGTCATATGGTATTGCTAGTTTAGGCAAGTTGTTGCAAACTTGTTTCAACTCACGAACCCTTTGAGTGTGAATTTCTTCCCACTTCCATTTTGAACTTTCGGTTTCTTTTAAGAGTGGCCGAAAATCTTTCCTGTATCTTGCAAGGTCTTTGATGAAGACACCTGCAAGTTAACAACTCCCAAGAAACTTTATAGTTGTTTCTTATCTTTTAGAATATCAGAAAAATTGCGAATTTTTTTCACAATATGTTCTTGGAGTTCAATAGGTGTCTCGTCAATAAGGATACCAAGAAATTTTATCCTATTAACTCCAATTATTGCTTCTTTTCAGATAGCACTAATCTTTCTTTAAAGCATACATCAGAAAATATCTCAAGATGTTTAATATGTTCATTCATATTTTTTGATGCAATCAAGATGTCGTCTATATGGACAAACATAAATTCAAAATAATTTTTAAATAGATTATCCATTTTCCTTTGGTATATCTGGGGTGCATTTGCAAGACCCATTGAAAGTACATTCCAGATATATTGTCCTCGTAGAGTGAAGAATGCAGTATATTTTCTAGACTCATTTTCTATTTTAATCTGATAAAATCCAGATTTACAATCGAATTTAGAAAACACTTTAGCATTTTTAACACAATCAATTAGGTGTTCTCTACTCGGGATGTAGTAACCATCAAATTTGAGTATCTTATTAATACTTTGATAGTTGATTACTAATCGGGCTTTTCCTCTTTTTACTTCACCATGGTTTCTTACCAAAAACCCCGGGCTACTATAAGAAGAGACTCCAGGTCAATGAGTTTAAGATTGATATGCTCTTTAATTATTTCTTGCATATCTTTCTTATCCACCACATTCATCTGGATTGGCTTGTATCGAACATACTCATACTTACATTGTTCTTTTACCTTTAGAGTAGCTTTGATCTTGTTTCTGTCCCACCATGCCAAAGGATTCTCATTGAAATTCCTTTCGATTAATCTTTTGATATGTTCGAGAGAAAGCTTACTTTCTTCATCTATATCAAGGAAAGACTTCTTTTCTTGTAAAGTAATTTTAATAAGGTTAATTCATTCTTCATTAAGAGGTTTAGTTCCTTCTTAGTAACTTCACAATATTCTTGTTTCCTGAAAGACAAAAGGGCTTTACCAAATTTTTTTTTATCCTGCATTTTAGGATGGGTTAATTTGGTGTTAAAATCACCACATTTGCTGCGAAAATTGATAGGCATAATCCTATTAAAGGCCTTTTCTCGCCGCACAACCTGTATCTCATTACTACAATTAGTAGTAAAAATGAGCAAGTTCTTGTTGTTATCTTGCACATATTTTGCAAAAGTTTGGATAAAATTATTACCCTACAAAATATCTGCTCATGTATTATGACAGTAAATGGGTGACATTTTACCTTGAACCAAGGTGTTCCAAATGCACCTCCAATCATGATCTGTGCTGCGCGAATACCTTTATTGAGTATTAGAATTTTTTGAGAAAAATCCCTTCGTGCAATAATAGGTAAAGATTCCATAGCATTGCTAGAAAAAACACCGGGTTTTGCTGTACAAATTCCTGATCCAAAATCAATATAAGCTGCAAAATATTCAGACTTATTGTTGGTCCCAAGTGGTATACGAAAGGGTCTAGAAGGGGGAGGGTTGAATAGACCCTGAAGTCTTTTTCGACTTCTTAAAAATTCGTATCACTTTGAAGTATTTGAACGCTTAACAAGTTTAAGCGCTGGATGTGACGCTTGAGAAACGTTAACTTAGACTCGGTGATTTCAACGCTTACCAAAGTAGGGCAGAGTTTAGTCACTAAATCAGAGTTAGCACAGCGGAAGTATTTTATAGCTTAGCGTTCGGTTAATTAATCGAAAGTAGTCGCTTAGTTGTTTTAAGACTTTATCAGAATGTATGCAGTATGAATAGTAAAGCAGTAAGACAATGAATGCTTAAAGAGGTAAATGACACAAGATATTTGTAAGGTTCACTGGGTGATGTAATCCCAGCTACGCCCTTCTTCTCCTTTTATCAGGGAGGTTTTTCCACTATGATGATTATCGAAGAGTCACACAGAGACTTCTACAAGATAGAGGGAGATTGGATATGATCTTGGAACTCCTTGGTCACACAGATTTCAGCTCCACTAAAGATCTTCTATCCCCTTGCTTCTTTCACTCAGAAATGGTGCAAGTTACTCTTGATCTCGGAACTCCTTGGTCACACAGATTTCAGCTCCAATAGAGATCAACTTCAACAAGCTTCTTTTACACAAAAATATTGCTTGCAAGTCAACCAGCTTTCTCACTCAGATGAAAGGTGTTGATGGTTTTGGTCACGGGTTTGTTTGTTTTTGGAAAGTTCAAACAACTTGGGGATATCTCAATGGTAGTATAGGTTCTTCTTAAAAAGGATTTGAGATATGGGTGACTGTCTCTGGAATATTTGTGAAAAGCTTATATGGGTATTTGGCTATGATTTTTAGTAAGCTTTTCTTTCAACAAAGTAGGTAATTTTTTTTTGTGTAAGTTTACTTGTTTGTTGAAAGAGCTATTTATAAGGTATTGGTGGTTTTTGTCCGTTTGACTCGGTTGGAGTCTCGTTTCCCCAAACATTCCTTGAGTTCAGACATTTCTAACTTTGGGTATATTTAATTGGTTAGGCATGGTCTTGGTTTCATAAATCTGACAGTCTAGGTCAAAGATATGGCTTGCCCATAAGTTATAGTGCTTATATTTTAATAGCACTTATCCGACTTTTAATGCATCTTGTCTTATTTCCGTTGGAAATAATTCGTCCGTTTGATTCATGCATTTTTTAAGTCTTTGGATGGTTTTGGGTTTGAATTTTTTAGGTTACGTTCTTTGTAGGTTGTGTTGGTTTAACCTTTTTGGACGCTTGCTGAAGAGAATAGTTATTCTCGTGTATTGGACAGACGCTTGGACTGATCCTGACTTTCTTTTCTTTATTTCAGACGCTTACTCTTCAATCTTGTCTTGATGGTCTCACTGAGAATTCCGTCATTTCACTTGATGTTGAGTATTCGGCCTGAGTTATCCATTCGTAGTTTGAGCACTGGGATAATCCCTAAAGCGTTTGACGGACGCTTCAAGATATCTTTATCCATTGTAGCTTTAGACGCTTGATCTTCACCTTCATCACTTGGTAGACTCACCCAGAATTTTCCTAAGTGTTTTAGTGTCACATACTTAGTCTAAAGAATTCTACAAAGATAAATACTATAAGCCTAAGATAAATAAGCTTTCAGGTACTTATACATAACATTCTATGAAAGCTTTTACACTTTTCGGAGTCTAACAGGAAGTCCTATTTGTCATCATCAAAACATCTAATATGAAATTCCTAACAATTTCCCCCTTTTTGATGATGGCAATACTTATTTAGTTCAAGCGTTAGATACCTGAAGGTTAGCGTAAGTTAGTAAGTTAGTTTGAGCTTTAACGAGATGTTTCAGCTGTAAAATGCATTTTTTATATATATTTTAAAGTACAGGCATTTTACAACTAAAAAGAGAGAGACACAAGTAAAAATCAAGATCGTGGCTTGATCTTGTATCTCTTAGTCATTTCAGCACGGATTGCTTCAGTTATCTGATCTTCTAACGTCATCATTGCAGCATGATCTTTACTGATTATGTGCTTGTTTTCTTGAACTTGTCGTGCCTTAAAGGCAATGAAGTGTTTATCCCATTCCTCTGGACTGATGCCTATGTATCGTAGGCAAATTCTGAAGGTTTGGTCGAAGTCAGACATTTTTCTTTCTAAGGCTAATACTGCTGGATCAGATGATTCTGGAATTGATGCTCTGAGAAGAGGAATGTCAAACTGTTCAAGCAGTGCTCTTGAAGGCAATGGAAGAGTTGGATGGAGCACTCTGGGAGTTTCTTTCTTATTGGACGCTTCAACCGATGTGGTTACCCAAGAGGGATAGGGATACCTTGGTTCTGCACTCAGTGTGAGAGAAGTATCAATGTGTTGACGCTTGGATGGTGGAGGAGGAACTTGATCTTTAGATGTTGACGATTTCCTCTTTTCTCCCTTCTTTTCCCCCTTATTGCCATCATCAGTCTGTATGAAATGCTGAGTAAGAAGACTGACTTGAGTAGCAATCTGAGCGACAGAGGCCTCAAGAGTGGTTAGACGCTGGTCGAAATGTTCTTTCATGACCAGGAGTTGAGCTTGATTAGCGTCTGTGAGAGAGGTCTCGAGAGCCGTGAACCGGTCTTGTAGATCATTGGTTAAAGCCACATGACTTGCCTGAGTAGCTGTAAATAGTTGCTGTATTTGAGTGAGGCATTCAGTCATGGACGGTTGAGCGTTGGGAAGTGCAGTGCGGACTTGAGGCTTAAAACGAGATGTGTGTTTGAGAGATTCAATAGGTACTTGATTAGTAGGATCAAATACTGTTCCTCGAAGCTCTGGAGCAGTGTTGGACTCGGTGGATGCAGTAGAGTCGGATTCAGTTGGACTGGGGGAATGAGGCGCTTGAGGTAATTCTAATAAGCGCTCAGGAGCAGGTAACATGTCAGCTGGTGCTGCAGTAAATTCTGATTCTATACGGCTAAAATCCGTAAACCGAAAGTCCAAGCTGGCAAACGGTTCATCTGCATATGGATACGTAGCAGTCTGCAGAAGTTCATTCAAATGTAGAGTGGGGAGATAAGTACCTTGAATGAACGTTCTGATAGGACTATCCAGTGCCCTGATATACAGTGGCCCGAGGATATCCAGCACATGAGTGGGAAAGATTTTGGAGGGCGCTTTGCAGATGGAGAATAAGGCATCTGGGCAATAGTGTTGTGAGAAGCCAATTAGCCGATCTGTTGGGAGAGTCTTCGGTTTCCGAGAGTCGGGAACGCGGAGCCGGTAATACTCTTCCAAGTATGGGTAGATGGCTGAAGCAAGCGCTTGAGATCTTTCTAGCAGCGATAAAACAAAATCATAGTGACTGAAGACTTCTTGTCGAATAGACGGAAGAAGTGGATATCCTCTGAAAGGATTGATCCGAGAGCCATCCCATTGTCGCAGATTGTCTGTGAAGATGTTGTCGAATAGAGAGACTGGAGGCATAATTGCCATCATGAGAGAAAAGTTGTCTTCACAGTGGCTAGGGGTGCAGTTCAGACAGGACAGGGGAGAAGAACCGCTGGTGGACGCTTGATCAGCAAAGCGTAGAGAAGAGTTGGCCAGTTTGTGCAACGCTTGTCTTAAGCGGTGTTCAGGTTGATGGCGGATCAGAGGCAACTTCAGAACGGGTCCAAGTCTATGCTGGCGCTGCGTCAGCATGTAGCGTGCAAATTTGGTCTTTTTATCATGAATCCCTATTCTGAACAGATGGGGAGCACTAACCAAGTCTTCAAATTTATACGTGTCACCCATGTAAGCTTCAGCCCATCTTATCTCAGTCATACAATACTCAGTTCCTGCATTAAGTATAGCACGAAACCCTTGGTGATGAATATCACAGATGGATTCAAAACGATACCTGTCGGGTTGGTAGTTAGCGTTCCAGACGCAGTCAAAATATGCATCGGTTTCAAGTTGAATCATCTCGGTCAGGGATGCTGGACGCTCACCGGCATGTACTCCTTTATTCTTCCACAGAAGGAGAGGATTAGCTGAGCGCTTGTTTTCCTTGCTTTTGACCAGTGTTAGAGAGTGAGAATAGCCTTCTCTGTTTAGTAGCTCTTCCGTTGGGTTCAGAAGCTTATCTTGACGCTCATAGACTCTGATGTTGTAGTCTCTGAGAGCGAAGCCAGTGGGTTTGCTTGTCCCACAGTCCAGATAATAAGCTAAATCAACATCAGCTCTAGGAGTCTTGCCTCCTTGCCGCTGTGCTTGGAGAGTTACGGAAGCCGGGATGTGTTTGGGAGTCTTCCCGAGTTCAAGAGCTGTGTAGTAAGCTTCATCAGCTGGGGTTGAGGCTGTATTAAAGAGAGTGTTGCGTACAACCAGATCAAACTTTATGAGCTTGGCGATATCATTTTCGGCATTGATAAGACTTTCTTCATTGTATCCTGCAGGTATGAAGGTCTCTGCGGGCGCTGGAGGCAAATAATCGACTGAGTGATCGATAGTCTTTGAGGGATCCAGCTTGAAGAAATGTCGATGAATCACAACGTCGTTAGCATCGCTCTGACCTTCTGAGCGTGCCTCTGTTGTACTAGGTAATGCAAGCAATGGTTGAGCCCTTGGGATTTCAGGTTCATCAGGCTCGAGATTTGTAGATTCGATGGCAGCTTCATGTACGATGGCCACAATTTGGGCCATATCAACATCCAGATGGACATCAACGGGTGTTTCAAAGGATGATATCGGGACAGCAGCTATGGCTTGATCACTTTGTGTAGCCTTAGAAGAAATGGCAGCAGTTGGATGCTTACGTCTCTTGAAGATACGCTTCACATTTATACCTTCGGCGGGGAACGCTTGAGTCTGTGGAACTGCAGGTTCTTCAAAGTCAATATTTTTGAGAACCTTTTCCAGATCTTTCCGACTAATGAGGGGTATAGAATCCTCGTCATCTTCATCGCTTTTGATAGGTTGAGCCTTGGGCTTTCGAGGAACCCGTTTCTTTGTGACAGTGGGACGCTTCACATTACGTTTGGCTTTCTCCTGATCTGGACGCTCAGCCTCCTCATCTGACGCTGCTCGGACAACTTGGCGCTCAGAGAGAGGCTTAGCAGCACCTCCAACTTTGGGTGGATTGAAAAGATTATTGATGATTCTTGGCCCATAGAACTTATGCTTGGCCACGGTGACTCCTGCTGAAGAGGTGCACTCTGCTCGGAAAATTAGATCACTTAAAACTAGACCATAAGGTCTGTTTGAAGTGCGTAGACTGTCTCTGAACCTGCTGAATATATAGGCGCTCCAGTTGATTTTTATCTTGAGTAGGATGGCAGTCATCATCTGGAACTGGGTTGGGTTGATTTTGTCGAAGGTTCCCACTCTGCATTCTATGTTTTTACTGCAGAAATCAGCCAAGACTCGATACCTGTTCACTATATCTTTCTTCTCAAAGTACGGTTTGTATGGAACATCATCGTAAGCGCTAATCTGAGTCCAGACTTCTTGAATTTGTTCTTCAGTGATAGTGTCTAAAGTGGCTCCAGCATTAGGTAGAGAGAAATTCTGGGCAATAGAGGCCGCAGAGAGAGTGAACGTCTTTGATTCCTTCTTGGAGACAGGAAACAAACAAGTGATGGAAGTCTCATCGTCAGACAGTCGAGCATTTCTCCAGAAAAATTCTAGTTCTTCAGGAAACATATACGAGTATTTCGTGAGAAATTTCTGAAGCCCAGCCTCTGCTACAGAATCCATTATTTCCGTTAAATCAATTTGGGGGTTTTCATAGAGAAACTTCCAATCAACTATAAGGCCTTCAGTGATCTTGACAACAACTTCAGCGGTTCCAGCAGTAGCCTTTTTGGGTGCCATTAGTGAGAAGTAGACAGAGATTACGAATGAAAATTTTGTTTTTGAAAAAGAGAGAGACTTTTTCTTGCACGAATGTAATAGAGTATAAGAGTGTTTGTGTTCTGCAGAAACTTCAATTTGAATGTTCTGTGTGTTTGAAGTTTGAGATGTTGACACGTGGAGGAATATAAATCTCAGCCATTAAAATATAACTGTGGATGTGAATTTAGATTAAATAGGTACGGTTTCTTTTAGTAACTGCCACATATACTATTTTGAAGTCCGATTAAAAATTTGAAACAGAGACTGAGAGTGATACGTGTGCCCATGAAAAGCGGATACGTTCTTTATGAAAACTATTCGGGAACCATAATTTTGAACAACTATTCAAATGCCCGCCAAAAATTTGTTAAAGCGTCCGGACCTATTCAGAATGACGCTTGAAACAATTTAGTGTTATGTGGACGCTTGAGAATCTTGAGGGTCTCTTTCAAGTAACATTTTGTGCTTTAGCGGTCATTGTAACATATAGAATTATTCCTTTCAGGGTGTATATGAGGACACAGTTTCCCAGTACTTATCATTATGTCTTGGTAGTAGTGTTTTACTTTTGGTTTAAAATATTCAGCGCTGGTTGTATTCGTCTAAGATACATGGTAATTGTACTGACGCGTGTACATGTGCTGAACCATCTTTGAAAAACGTGATGAGTACCCATGGGTTTTCTTGAGCGAAGGGTGAGGAATGTCAAGTCAGCATTAATTGCATTGATTGACTAATCCACTTTCTCGTTTTAGCGTAGGGTAATGTACGCTTGCTTTTAAAAGGGTCTTTTTACTAACTGCTTTAGCCGGGAATAAAGCTAAGCGTTTAGTTTATTTTGAAAGAAGTGCAGACGCTAAGACAGATTTGTGTAATAAGCGTCAAAAAGGTTTTAAGTGTATGGTGCTAAGTGCGTATGACCGATGCAAGGGAAAACATTTTTGGTCATATTCACTTAGGTATAGTTAGCTCTTTTAAGGTTCCCCCTATGTAGGTTCCCCATAAATTTCACAACATACAGTGAATTCCCCCTAAATTTCATGTCTAACAAAAGTATAATGTTTCGAATGATTAAGCATTTAGATCAATCATACCTAGTTCACTTCTTAAAGTGAGAAAACGTTGTTCGTTAAGCGCTTTGGTGAAGATATCTGCCAGTTGCTTTTCTGTACCAATGAAGTGCATGGAGATATCTTTCTTTTGAACGTGGTCACGTAGAAAGTGATAGCGAATGTCAATGTGTTTGGTTCTAGAGTGAAGAACTGGATTTTGAGTCATTGCTAAGGCGCTTTGATTGTCACAATGGATAGGAGTTGGATCTAGGATTATTCCATAATCTCTAAGTTGTTGCCTCATCCAAAGGATTTGTGCACAACAGCTTCCAGCGGCTACATACTCAGCCTCAGCGGTGGAAGTAGCGATGGACTGTTGCTTCTTACTATGCCATGAAATTAGTCTATCACCTAGAAATTGACATGTTCCACTAGTACTTTTTCTATCTATTTTGCATCCTGCAAAATCTGCATCTGAATAACCAATTAGTTCAAAAGGAGAATCCCTAGGATACCATAAGCCCACATTTTGTGTGCCTTTTAGGTACTTAAGGATTCTTTTAGCAGCAATTAAGTGTGATTCTCTAGGATCAGCTTGAAATCGTGCACACATGCATACTGAGAACATAATATCAGGTCTACTAGCTGTAAGATAAAGAAGTGATCCAATAATACCTCTATAGTTAGTGATATCAATTTTCTTTCCATTATCGTCTCTATCTAGCTTAAGCGTTTGGCTCATTGGAATTTTTGAAGGTGATGCATTTTCCATACCAAATTTCTTGATCATATCTCTAGTATATTTAGTTTGGTTTATGAATATGCCATTAGGGAGTTGTTTAACTTGTAATCCTAGGAAGAAAGTTAATTCACCCATCATGCTCATTTCAAATTGATCTTGCATCATTTTCGAAAATTTCTCACATAGACGCTTATTGGTAGATCCAAATATAATATCATCAACATAAATTTGAACTAGGAGAATATCTTCATTATGGGTAATTTTGAATAACGTTGTGTCAACGCTGCCTTTTGAAAAGCCTTTACCTATAAGGAAGATAGAAAGAGTGTCATACCATGCTCGTGGTGCTTGTTTAAGACCATAGAGTGCCTTGTCCAATTTGTAAACCATGCTTTTCCCATGGTTGTTGATGAATCCTGGTGGTTGCTCCACATATACTTCTTCTTGGAGTTTACCATTCAGAAATGCACTCTTTACGTCCATTTGATACACTGTAAATTTGTTAAATGCTGCAAACACTAGAAACATGCGGATTGCTTCAAGTCGGGCAACTGGAGCGTATGTTTCATCAAAGTCGATGCCCTCTTCTTGACAGTATCCCTGAGCTACGAGTCTGGCTTTGTTTCTAATCACAATCCCATTCTCATCCATTTTGTTTCTATAGACCCATCTAGTTCCAATGACCCCTTGGTGGGTTGGTCTTGGTACTAGCGTCCATACCTCATTTCTTTCAAATTGGTTTAGCTCTTCTTGCATGGCTTCTATCCAACTTGGATCGTTAAGCGCTTCATCCACTTTCTTTGGTTCCATTTGAGATAGGAAGCTTGCAAACATGGCCTCATTTATTGTAGCGGCTCTTGTTCTAACGGGTGCTCCAATATCTCCAATAATTAGTTCTGGTGGATGGTCTCTGAGCCATTTTCTGTCTGGTTGGAACGAGTTAAGAGATTGATCTAACGTTTGATTAAACTGTGCAGGCGCTTGACCAATTCCTTGCGTAGGCGCTTCAGTGTTATAGTTTGAGTTTGCTCTTGATGAACATTCCCTTCATGATCATCATCGTTTCTTGCAATGTCATCGTTGATGTCTTTGCGAGTAGTCATAGGATTAGGTACAATGATTTCATTATCTTCATCAATATCACTATCATCACATAGATTGATTTGTGACGCTTGTTGAGATAAATCTTCAATTCCTGCATCATTAATATTAACCTTACTCGGTTCTTGGTTAGCATCATCAAACACAACATGAATGGATTCTTCAACCTTCGATTTGACCTTATTTAAGATGCGAAAGCTCTTTCCATTTTTGGCGTAACCTAGAAAGATTCCTTCATCTGCCTTAGGATCAAATGTCTTTAGGCTTTGGGAACCATTGTTATGAATGAAACATTTTGAACCAAATACATGAAAGTATGAAACATTCGGCTTACGTCCCTTCCATAACTCATATGGAGTCTTTTCATGTTGCTTGTTGATCATACACCGGTTCTGAGTGTAGCAAGCAGTGTTAATAGCTTCGGCCCACAACCTTTGAGGCAGCTTAGACTCGGCTAACATAGTCCTAGCGGCTTCTTTAAGCGTTCTGTTCCGTCGTTCAGCAACTCCATTTTGTTGAGGTGTTCTAGGTGCTGAATACTCATGAAGTATTCCAAAGTCTTTACAAAATTTCTCAACAATATGGTTAGTAAATTCAGTTCCTCTATCACTTCTAATTCTTGTTACTTTTAGATCTTTTGAGTTCTGTAGTTGACGAATTAGAGAGGTGAGCTTGGCACTAGTTTCATCTTTAGATGCTAGAAATTCTACCCATGTATAGCGTGAAAAATCATCAACTATTACTAGTGAATATTTTTTACCACTAACGCTCATGATTTGAATAGGACCAAACAAATCTAAATGTAGTAATTCAAGTATTCGAGAGGTCGATAGATGAAGCTTCTTCTTAAAGGATGATTTAACTTGTTTACCCATTTGACAGGCATCACATAAGCGATCTTTATTAAAGGAACCTTTAGGTAATCCCTCTACGAGATTTAGAGATATTAATTGAGAGATTGTTTTGAAATTGAGGTGATTCATTTTTCTGTGCCATAACCAACCTAATTCGTTTTGATTCTTAGCTACGAAACATGTAGAGTTGTTATCTAATGTTGAATCCCAATCTACTAAGTATACATTGTTTGTTCTTCTTCCTTTTAATTTAGTAGATCCTGTCTTAACATCGATTATCTCGCACAAGTCACTAGAAAATTTAATTTCAAAGCCTTTATCACAGAATTGACTTATGCTTAGGAGATTATGTTTAAGACCCTCGACATAGTATACATCATTGATCATGATGTTCCCCCTATGCATGATACCTATACCTTTAGTTTTACCTTTAGAATTATCACCGAATATAACTTGAGGACCATTGGTTGCACGATAGTTGATCAAGAGATCCTTTGATCCAGTCATGTGTCTCGATGATCCACTATCTATGTACCATACTGAAGCGTCGGTGTTGGCTCTAGGTACCTGCATTCAAAAGGGCAGATCTAATTTCCTTTAGGTACCCATTTTGTTTTGGGTCCTTCTTTGTTAGTGACGTGAATTAGATTTTTCGGAACCCATATTTGCCTTGTCTTCACTATGGGAGAAAGATTGGCCTTCTTGGGTTTCGTTTTGAGTTGCATACTTTTTCTAGATGTATAGAGATATCCTTGATTATAGTAATAATCATAATCGTATTCACAATTATCATAGTGTTGATAATATGAACTGGATTGTTTTGGATATAGACGTTTGATTCTGTTTGGTATTGGCTTAGGATGCACTTTTGGTGCGGGACGCTTAACGTTTGATTCACTGGCAGAAAATATCTCCTTAACTTTTTGAGCGTTTGGATATATTTTCTTTTGTGAGACATTTGCTTTGGTCTTTCCTTTGCCTGAGTCAGTGTTGACTTTATCATTAGCTTTTGTACCAGTATTTGTTGATTCATTCAGCGTTTGTCTGATCGAACTTTCTTCAACAAAGATTACACCTTTTCCTTTGTTGATTGTTGTAACATTGGACTCTTTGGCTTTATAACTAAATTCATCAAAACCTAGACCGGTTTTTTCACCAAATGCCCTGGTTACTTTAGTCACATTATCTAGCGTTCTAGACGCTTTTGATAATGAAGAGATAAGCTGCTCTGATTTGGCAAGTTTAGCGACCATTTCAGCTTCTCTTTTGACTATTATATCAAGATCACCTTTTAGCTGAGTAATTTCACTCTCGAGTGATTGGTTTTTCTCAATGCACTGTTGCTGAATTTGTAACTCTGCTTTGAGCGTTAAGTTATCACTTCTGAGTGTTGAAATAATACGATGGTGATTTTGGAATAATTGGGTGGCATCTTGACAATCTGTATAATATTCCTTTACTTTGTCAAGTAATTCATCATAAGAGAGAGGATGATACAGATCAGTGGTTACCTCAGATGGTACGTCGTTAGATGCTTCATTTTCTCTTGCCATGAGACAAATGAATGCTGAGTCCTTTGATGGTTCATCATCGCTGCTTTCATCTGATGATTCCAAGTCCTCTTCAGGCGTATAGAGAGGTTCTGATTCTGCTAGCAAGCCTTGTTGTCTCAGGTTGCTCCTGAATTGGTTTCTATCCGTGTGATCTTGCTTTGTAGGTTTAGACACATTTGGATATGGGCAATTAACTTGGAAATGCCCTGGTCTCCTGCAGTTGTAACAAAGATTGGTCTTCATCTTTTGTTCGTTTGTTAATCTTGTGGATCGTTGGTTTAACGCTGCAGGCGCTGAGAGATCTTGCTGAGAAGGAGTTTGATATTGAATTGGCGCTAGGGAGGAGGACGCAGGATAGTGAGGCGCTTGATATTGTGGTTGTATTTGAGGAAGCGCTTGATATGAACTTTGTCCTGGGTGCTTAGGACTGTTTCCCTTCTTTTCATATTTCAGGAATTTCCTGAATCTATTTAGAAGCGCTAGTTCTTCTTCCTTACTTACATCCGAACCTTTTTCTTTGATAGGTTTTCCTTTGATTGATGCCATTAG
Organism: Buddleja alternifolia; assembly: GCA_019426215.1. NCBI lineage: Eukaryota > Viridiplantae > Streptophyta > Magnoliopsida > Lamiales > Scrophulariaceae > Buddleja > Buddleja alternifolia. The sequence goes on from CM033390.1 coordinate 15,342,952, forward strand.
CGCTCCAGATTCGATCACTGGATTACTTACTGCATCACTGGCTGAATTCAGCTCAAACTCAAATGCTTTGAGTTCTGAAAAAGCATCTTCTGGAGTTAGGCTGTCCAGATTGTTTGATTCTCTCATTGCAGTTGTTTTCATCAGGAATCTGCTTGGAAGACTTCTAAAGATTTTGACCACTGTTTCTCGATTTTGTAGCTCCATACCCAGAGATGTTAGTTCAGTGACAAGGGCTGTAAACCTCATGTCTAATTGCTCTAGCGTCTCATTAGGTAGCATCTTGAAGCCGTTGAATTTTTCTTTGGCAATTGATAATTTGTTTTCCTTTATTTGTGCTGAGCCACCACAAATAGTAGCCAACTTATCCCAAATTTCTTTAGTTGTATTGCATGATTTGACTTTGTTGAATAAGTTGTCATTGTCACCAATGGCTGTGTATAATGCATTCCGACCGACATTGTCTAGATTGGCTCGTCGACGCTCATCGGTGGACCATTCTTGTTTGGGCTTCTCCACATAACCGTCAGGTGTTTCTCCTGTGGCTTCGGGCGCTCTGGTGATAACTTTGTATATTTTGATTGGCCCATCTGAAATGATATCACACATTTCATCATCACATGAACACAAATAAGTAAACGCTTTGACCTTCCAAGAGTCATAATTTGACTCGGTCAACTTGGGAACTTTAGAGAATGCCATGAAGAATTTAAAGTAATTTTAAAGCGACTAAAAAAAATGGATCTGAACAAGCAGTTACGCTTGGAAACGCTTAGGTTTCAACTTCAACCGCTCTGATACCACTTGTTGGTCCCAAGTGGTATACGAAAGGGTCTAGAAGGGGGGGGGGTTGAATAGACCCTGAAGTCTTTTTCGACTTCTTAAAAATTCGTATCACTTTGAAGTATTTGAACGCTTAACAAGTTTAAGCGCTGGATGTGACGCTTGAGAAACGTTAACTTAGACTCGGTGATTTCAACGCTTACCAAAGTAGGGCAGAGTTTAGTCACTAAATCAGAGTTAGCACAGCGGAAGTATTTTATAGCTTAGCGTTCGGTTAATTAATCGAAAGTAGTCGCTTAGTTGTTTTAAGACTTTATCAGAATGTATGAAGTATGAATAGTAAAGCAGTAAGACAATGAATGCTTAAAGAGGTAAATGACACAAGATATTTGTAAGGTTCACTGGGTGATGTAATCCCAGCTACGTCCTTCTTCTCCTTTTATCAGGGAGGTTTTTCCACTATGATGATTATCGAAGAGTCACACAGAGACTTCTACAAGATAGAGGGAGATTGGATATGATCTTGGAACTCCTTGGTCACACAGATTTCAGCTCCACTAAAGATCTTCTATCCCCTTGCTTCTTTCACTCAGAAATGGTGCAAGTTACTCTTGATCTCGGAACTCCTTGGTCACACAGATTTCAGCTCCAATAGAGATCAACTTCAACAAGCTTCTTTTACACAAAAATATTGCTTGCAAGTCAACCAGCTTTCTCACTCAGATGAAAGGTGTTGATGGTTTTGGTCACGGGTTTGTTTGTTTTTGGAAAGTTCAAACAACTTGGGGATATCTCAATGGTAGTATAGGTTCTTCTTAAAAAGGATTTGAGATATGGGTGACTGTCTCTGGAATATTTGTGAAAAGCTTATATGGGTATTTGGCTATGATTTTTAGTAAGCTTTTCTTTCAACAAAGTAGGTAATTTTTTTTTGTGTAAGTTTACTTGTTTGTTGAAAGAGCTATTTATAAGGTATTGGTGGTTTTTGTCCGTTTGACTCGGTTGGAGTCTCGTTTCCCCAAACATTCCTTGAGTTCAGACATTTCTAACTTTGGGTATATTTAATTGGTTAGGCATGGTCTTGGTTTCATAAATCTGACAGTCTAGGTCAAAGATATGGCTTGCCCATAAGTTATAGTGCTTATATTTTAATAGCACTTATCCGACTTTTAATGCATCTTGTCTTATTTCCGTTGGAAATAATTCGTCCGTTTGATTCATGCATTTTTTAAGTCTTTGGATGGTTTTGGGTTTGAATTTTTTAGGTTACGTTCTTTGTAGGTTGTGTTGGTTTAACCTTTTTGGACGCTTGCTGAAGAGAATAGTTATTCTCGTGTATTGGACAGACGCTTGGACTGATCCTGACTTTCTTTTCTTTATTTCAGACGCTTACTCTTCAATCTTGTCTTGATGGTCTCACTGAGAATTCCGTCATTTCACTTGATGTTGAGTATTCGGCCTGAGTTATCCATTCGTAGTTTGAGCACTGGGATAATCCCTAAAGCGTTTGACGGACGCTTCAAGATATCTTTATCCATTGTAGCTTTAGACGCTTGATCTTCACCTTCATCACTTGGTAGACTCACCCAGAATTTTCCTAAGTGTTTTAGTGTCACATACTTAGTCTAAAGAATTCTACAAAGATAAATACTATAAGCCTAAGATAAATAAGCTTTCAGGTACTTATACATAACATTCTATGAAAGCTTTTACACTTTTCGGAGTCTAACAGGAAGTCCTATTTGTCATCATCAAAACATCTAATATGAAATTCCTAACACTTATATTGTTCATATAACATACCAACAGATATGTATATTGAAAATGAACTAGTCATTTAAGCTGCCAACTTTGAGGCTAATTCCTGTAGTAATTTCAACTCGTCTGGTAAACACCTCTATACGTGATGATTTACCCATTTTTGATAAATCCTTGATTTACTTTGAAATTCAGGTGAGGCAATCTCCTATTCCCAAAATTTAATACTTTTCAAAACATAGTATTGTTTGGTTCTATTTCTATTGAACCAGTCAGTTTGTTGAAAAACCCTACAGTAATAGGGGTCAACGGCGTGATGCAAAGTAGGATGAACATAAAATATTTTACACCAGTGTTATCTTACATCCCAAATAATGGTGTAAAATATAATAATTATACTCGGCCATAATTTATATCACAAGAGATTGTTTATAGAAAATTGATTTAGTCATTCAACTTTAATGAGATGGCCATTTAAACAAAGTTCCATACCTGTTACTTTTATTCCCCAAGGTATATGATCCTCAAAGAAACTTAATCCCAAGGTAACAATTCCTTGGTCACGTCCTGCAATTCTTGAAACAAATAGTTCATGACCTGCCATTTCTAACATACCTTCGTATTTGCCCATAGTGGGTTGTTGCAAGTAATATAGATCGTCACAAGGAAAGTAATTATCTTTCTTTGTAATGTCAAATATAACTTGCACTTCTTTCCATCTTTCAGGGCATCTAATTTTTACATTATTTACCCTAATAGCTTGAGGAGTTAAATATTCAATTAATTCTTTTCCTTTTATACTCCTAATCTTTTCTTCCGAAAAGGACATCCTGCTATTAAAATCTATTCTAGAACTCACTGATCGATCTAGAACTGGATGGTCTCTGATTAAAATATCAACACCACCAATTCTTGGTATTTGAATTATATCAGGTGCCATTACTTTAGCAAATTTCTTGAAAATTCTTGAAATTTCAATATACTCTTTCCTTATAAACAAATCAGAATGATGTGTATTGAAAAATGCATATGCTATTCTATAAGTTATAGAATAAGATCTATTCCCTTCTTTCATAAGATCATTCCTTTTGAAATCTTGATGAAGGGTTATGACACGACTGAAATCTTGGTGAGCTAGGTTATATGCAATTCTAGGATGAATGTCAAACATAAGTTTTCCTGCATATAAATTTCCTACCATTGTACCAAGACAACCATCTCTTAAATTATTGATTCTCTTATCCATTATAGATAAATGTAATGGAGAATCAACTCCTTCTTTGAAAGTGGCTTTGATTACTACTTCAATAGTTCCTATGTGGATCCATTTCATAGTAACCGCTACTTCTTCTGAAAGCGTACTTAATTCCTCCAGAATTTTTTCTTTTGGAATAAGTTGCATATCCATCACATTCCCAGTTACCATAGGAATTGCAAATTCTCGTGAGCTTACTTTGTATATGATGTTATGTCTTCTCTGATTTAGTCCTATTTGGTTTAGGACTCGACTTATTCCACTAACTCTGAAACCATTATATGGTCCAAGGTTAGAGTTTTGCCGCATTATTCTTTCCATAGTTTTGTTTGATATAGATGACCTTGAAAAGAATCCTGATAAGCTTTCCGATGTTTGGAGCCTAGAAGTTATTCTGACTCGGTTGAAGATTCATCCGAATCACTTTCTATTTCTTCCTCATAGACACTTTCATCTGAGGGAACATTTTCAAATTGGTAAACTGCTACCAATTCTCCATAGAAAACTGCATTCAGAATATCTGTCGTGGCTTCAAATTGTCGTAATTCATCATTTTTTTGCAGGCAATCTGGTGAAATGTGGCCTCGAGCTCCATATGTCCGGCAGTTACAATTTTTGAAACTTTCATTTGTCCAAATATGGGCAAGTCTGAAAGTTCATCTTTTGGGGTTTTTGTAAGATTGGGCTTTTGATTTAGACCACCAAGACTTTCATTTGAAAGAAGATCGTCTGTTGTAACCCCTATTATCGGGGTTACCACATTGTTTTCTCTTCTTTCTGTACTCAATTGATTTTTCAATAATTGTTGGAAAATCATTATTCTTACAACAAAGAAGGGATTTCTTTATTTTTCCTCTAAGCTTTTTCATGTTCTTTTGGATGGAAGCTTGATAACACTAGTCTTTCAATTTGTCTTTCAAGAAAGGCATTCATTTGGAGACTAAATCAACTTGTCCTTCCTGTACCTTGTAGGATTGGGTTAACATTTCCCTCCAAGGACTGCAAATTTTTGCAAAGAATATAGGTTCAGCAATATCTTATTTTACGTCACTTTGGAAGAAGTATTTGCGGAACCAATAGATATATTCATCTACTGCAAAAATATTTCTTAGTTCAATACCATCAAGAGCTTGTGTGTACTCTCTGGTTTTCTCAACATTGCTTTGGTCAAAGTATCCATCTCCGACAAAACGCAATGTAACAAGCCTTCCAAATCTTTCTGCAATAGCACTTTTAGATTCTCCGGCTAAAACTTCTTGCTTGGTTGTTTCTGTTGTATGATCCCATCCAACCTTTACGAATCCTTCCAAGCTTAACTGCATTAATCTAATGAAGTTTTCTTTATCGAGTTCCAGTGTGGTCGCTGTTATTTTTATAGCCGGTCATTCATTGATTAATTTCTCGATGTTTCTGAAATCGATGATATCCAAATCTAGGATAGTACTATATGGGTGCAAGGCTTGTAACATGGTTGTTAGGAATTTTATGTTAGATGTTTTGATGATGACAATGAGGATTACTTGTTAGACCCCAAAATATGTAAGTTTGATTTTAGTAGAAATCATGTATAAGCTTTGAGCGTTGGAATTGTAATAGGCTTTATAGGCTTTGTTTTATTTTTATTCTAGAGTATTAGGCTAAGTATTCTTAAACTGAGCGTCTGATAATTTCTGAGTGAGTTTATCAGTAGTTAAGTTTGAAAACTCAAGCGCCTGAAGTCTGAATGAAGATAAAGATTCCAAGCATCCAAACGACCACCTATATCAAGCGTTTATTAGGACAGGAGTTATTCAAGGATGAATGAGCGTCTATCAATGACTGATTTCACCTGAATTTATTTCTAAGTCCAGAAGGAGTTTAATGCACATATTCTCAGTGCATTAAGTGCCAACGGGCATTTAATTCAAATGCATTAAATGTTGATAAGAGCATTAAATGTGTTAAGCTCTTTCGAATGTACAGAGAAGCCACCCTATTGGACTGTCAACTATTCACAGACTGCAGCACCAACTTTTGTGCAGCTGATTTTCAGGAAAAAGGACAAAAGTTGTTCACTCGGGGAAGTGAAAGACACACTCCTGTGCATGTGTCAAACAAACACTTTTTCCAAAAATGCCTATAAATAGGACTTCAACAACAAGCCAAACATACCCGATTGATTCCAAGCCAAATTGTTGTTGCATTGAAGTCTCATTCCTTAAACTCTCAGAAAAGCCAGAATATTCAAGCAAACATTCTCTTTGCTTTTCTTCAATTCTTGAGACAGTCAACCAATATCTTAAACATTGTTTTCAGAGAAACCTAGATTACTATTGAGATATTCTCAGTTGTTTGAACTTTATCAAAATCAAACAAACCGTTTAGAAAAATCCCATCCAAGCCTCGTCATCTGTGTGAAGTCGAAGTTGGATACTCACATTATTTCTGAGTGAAAGAAGCAAGAGGATAGAAGTGTCTTGGAGCAAAAATCTGTGTGATCAAGGAGCTCAAGTCATCGACATCCATCTCTCCCTAACTTGTAGAAGATCCCGTGTGACTCTTTGAGAATCATTTTAGTGGATTGCCTCCAAGTGTTCAAGGAGAAGAAGGACATAGTTGGGATTACACCACCCAACGAACCTTACAAATATTGTGTTATTTACTTTACAGTCAATTTTCTTATTATCATATCATTGCATAAATTGATTAAGTAAAACATAATCAAAAGCTAAGCAACTAAGAAACAGTTTGTGACGTTAAAAGCTTTCAAACAAGAAGACTATAAAATCAATTCTGTTGTGCTAACACTGATCAAAGAAGTGAACACTTAAACCTATTTGGTTATAGTATTCAAATCTTGAAGTCTAAGTTAATTTTCTAAAAACAGTCTTCAATAGACGCTCAGTCAAGCGCCTACTTCTCAAGCGTCCAACACATTTTTAATACAAAATTTTTGAAGTTGAAAAAGACTTCAGGGTCTATTCACCCCCCCCCCCTTCTAGACCCTTTCGTATGCCACTTGGGACCAACAATGGTCCTTGCCCAAGGTGTATTTTCTGGAACCCTATTTGGATTTCTTATTGGATTTGCTCTAAACCTTGTACCCCCAAGAGCCGGGGATGCGTTGGTATGCAAATCCTCACTTTCACGCATCGTTTCATTCGGTGGAGGATTATGCGATGCGAAACTTCCTTATGGCGGTGGTAATGCCAGAGTTGATTCATTGGTTTTGATATTAACCAAATCCACAACTGCTACTTGAGAAAAAGACTCAGCTAGTTCCTGAAGATCAGATAGATCTACACTTCATATCTCCATATTAGTTTATATTTTTGAGGATATCATTAATTAGATCTTCATGAGTTTTTGGTTTTGGAATTTCCATAACCTTACCTTTCTAGTGTAGAAGAGGTACATTTTCAAGGGCGCCGTTGATCCTTTCTTTGTTGGACTTGGATGTCCCAGCGATACTCCTATATTTCCCTTTTAGATCTGAGATGTCAGTCTTCAAATCCGTCATAGTTTTACCCAGATCTGGTAGGATCTGTAGTATTTCGTCAATCTTCTAGTTCAAATTTTCTATTTTCGCAGGTATATGGATTAACCTGTGGCCATAGTCTTGAACAGTCTTTTGGATTTCTCTAAGATCCTGAGAGAACTTGGAATTATCCGCCTCAATTTCCTTCCATGTAATGAAGGATACCTGTTTTTTATAACTACTCGAACGATAGTTCGATGGTTCCATACTTATTTAAATCTCCTCCGTTAGGGATTAAAATAACATATGTAATAATAATTAAATATTTTATTAATAAAATCTAAGGCTCTGATACCATTTTTGCACAGGATCACGTAATTAGGAAAATTTTGAATTATTTGGACTAAAACTTTAAACTTAAAATTTGTACGGCTAAAATGACAAGAATCAAAAGTTGAAGGGTCAAAAATAAGTGGTTGGGTATGGCCCAACTACGTACGATCGAACTTTCCGAAAATAGGATGTCTTAATTGATTGGCGCAGCATAGCCCCAGCTTGGAAAGATGAACAACTGTACATATGACAGCTAGCTAGCATGGATAAACAAATTAACGGGCCCCTCTTTCCGTTGGGCAATTGGTATCATTAGAAATTGGCAAATAGATATAAAATATGGAATAAAGTACTATCGAGAACCATTTTTTATATAAAATTAGAGGCTCCTCTTTCCATTGGGCAATTGGCATTATAATAATTTGGGGAGTTGATATTGGCACTCCAAAAATTATTATTGAAACTTCACTTTTTATTATTTTTAGAAAGAAATTTATATTGAATAGTGGAGTGCCAATAACACTTTTGGAGTGCCAATATCATTTAACAATAATTTGCCAATTGGATATAAAATATGGAACAAAGTACTATAGAGAACCATTTTATATATGTAAAAAAATTAAAATATTAGATACTTTTTCATCTATAGTTTTCACTGTTTTTATAATACGAATAAAAGACAACATAGGAAGTGTTTCTTTCCTCGGAACTTTCGGAGATACTGATACCTATGATAATCTTTAGATTTTTCCATAATCTTTACAACATCTAAATGTTCAGTTATATAATAATGGTCTCTTCTTGGCCTAAAACTCACTAAGTTTGGCACCAAATGAATTGCTTAGGTGGTAAAATTAAGATCCTGATATTTAATTATAATTATATGGGGGTATTTGTCTATTTTTCGTAATAGTTTAATCTCTTTGGATTTGGATATATGTTTTTATTTAAAGTTAATCAATCTTTGATATATTATAAATGGTATAATGAATGATGTAATTGATTGTTTTCTTTGTATAAAAAGAACTAACTTGAGACATATTTATTATTTAGTACAATTTTAGCTAAGAAGTCCAAATACGAACGTAAAAGATCATATGTCACTTATAGAAGTTCTATTTCGTTTAATGGATCACATTTAATATAAGACTAATACCATTCCCTTTGATGATTCACAAATGAGCAGATACACTATCATCGCATGAGACTCACATATAAGTGAATATCATTTTTAAAATCAAGATCATAACGTATAAGTGAACATCATTTTTAAAATCAAGATCATAGTATTAGACATTGAATTTTCTTTAAATACAAAACGCATTTCGCAAATATATTAAGCCATGGAAAATATCTAGTTAACAGTTGGAAAATGTCAATTTACCTACCTTTGTAGATTGAAAAGGATGGATTAATAAAAACAAACAAGAACATCATTTTTTCTATATAATTCATAGGAAAAGACTATCAAAGTGGATAGCTCATACTTTTTATCCTGATGGACCACTCATTATGAATACTAGTTGCGTGGGCACATTTGATGCGTGTGTTGAGTAAATAAAAAATTTATTAATATGTCAACATTTTATGTAAGGTTTTGTAAATAAATAGAAATGAGTTGAACAAAGTATTAAAAAATTTGGGTGAAAAAAAGAAAAGAAAATATGACACAGGAGAGAGAGTGGGTGAGAGAGAGAATGTAAGAGAAGTTGAGGATACGTGATATAAGAAAGAGAAGATTGGAAAAGAATTATCTAAAAAATACTTTTTAAATTGGGGGTAATTTAGTCATGACACTCCAAAACACACCAAAAGTAGTTACTCTAGGGTGTTGGTGTTTTATAAAAGAGTATAAATTCATTATCTGATAAGAAGAAAAGAAAAACAACCATAATCTGGGACCTCTCGATGCTGCACCTGGTGCGTATGCATAAAGTGCTGCAGAGGTGACACATGTCACCTCTTCATTTCCTTTGTTTTTTTTTTTTTTTAGTTTTTGTTTTTTCTCTTTTATGTTTTTTCTTTGAATTTTATGTTTTAAAAAGTTTAAGAAATTATGTTTTGCTCATCTATATTTATAATAGTTGGTGTGTTTATGCGATTGGATTCGGATAGTTTAATATTATAAATTCAACCGACCCGACATATACAATTAGTAGTCTAAATTAATCCAACATCAAATAATTATATCTTCAAATCAAGCTGTTCGTGTAGGTAGAACTGGATTATATTTTAATTAGAAGCGCTCACAACTCAAATATTTGATGATTAAAATAAAACTAGATAATGATAGCGAAATATTAAACAGATTAATATTATTCACTCACAACTCAATTTATTTGATGTTGTAAATAATATTAGGTAATTTTACACTTTATTATCAATATTTCTTTTTGATTAAAACATCAAATTATTTAAGTTGTTAACGAGTATAAGTAAAATATAATTCAACCCTATCTAATCGAATCGCATAATCTGAAGATATAAATCATTTTATTTTGGATAATTTTTGACATATGTACGAATTGAATCACTAATATGAATTTGCTTAAACCCAATCACAACACTAATACAAATATAAATGTGGAAGACAAAAAAGTTTTCTTGAATTTTTAAATATAAAACCTGGAAAAAAAAGGCAAAAGAAATGAAAAAAGAAGTAAAAAGAAAGATTTTAGACAAAATTAAAAAAAAAAAAAAAGAAGAAATGAAAGAGGTGACACATGTCACCTCTTTAGGTGCATTATCGAGAGGACCCATAATCTGAAAGGAGAAGTCAAGATGGAGTGGAAGTGCAATGAAAAAGGATTGGTTAGAATGCAAAAAGGGTATTCAATAGAAGTTGTTTTTTCAGACCTTACCTAGTTAAAAATCATTCTATCAATCTCAAATCTAACCTAAACCTCGTATAAATCTGTGAATAGCTCAATTATTTATTTTATTGTGAAAAGACTTTTATACCCACCCTTACTATTAATAATTAATTAATTATTAATTAATAATTGAATTTATTAAGTAAAAGAATCCATTGAGGAGTAGAAAATCATTTGGTAGTATCTGAAATTGTTTTAGTAGTTGGAAACTCTTTAATTATTATTGATAAAAAAATAAAATATGTCAGTAGTAGGACATTGTTTAGTATAAGAAAGACAAATAGATTCCAACTTTCTCTAACATACTAACCAGTAAAATAAAATAGACTTTTACCTACAATCACCAACAAAGAAGAAGAAATTTTTTACATCCGCAACTAGTATTCCAACTTAAACAAAAAGTTGATTATTAATTATGATAATCTTAAATTCTATAAACATTGTTAGTATTTGGTAATTAGCAATAAATTGTTATAGTGTCGGATAATTACTTTTAACGAGTTGATTTGAAGATTAAAAAGATAATTTAAAAAATTATACCTTATTCTAACTGTGAGACACAAACGCATATTTTGGGATATAGATGAATCATTTTCTTATATTAAAATATTTATTAATTTTTTATTGTTATGGAATAAAACATGTTTGTATAATAGAATTATCAACATATATCTGAAAATTTGTACGTACTTGAAGCTATTAGCATGATGACAAATATAAAAAAAAAATTAAGAATAAAATCATATAAGTACTTTTAGTGTAAAAAATATGATTATATTTTTTACTTAATTCAAAAGAACTTAGAAACACGAGTGTTTTTATGTAATATGATGTTTACAATTATTTTATAAAATTGATATTAGCATTCCATACTCTGATAATGGCACTCCACTTACTTTTTAATTTGTTTAAATGGACAATAATGTCCCTCCATGTGGAAACTTAAATCCATCAACTTTAAAAGATGAATGTGCACTTTTTTAATTATTTTTGTATACGGTCATCTTCTTTCTTTCTTGCTTTTTGATTTTAATGGACAATAAATAGTCAATTATAAAAACTAGTTTGAATAAATTAAGCAATTTAAGTCACACCAAATAATGGTGCATTAGAAGTGAAACTTTTAGCTTAAATTCAATTTGGTTAACCCCCAAATTGAAGTATATGAAGATAGATAAGTTAAATCTACAACATGCTTACACAAGTAAATCATCATCTTATATGTAGAAGTTTTTTTATTTTTCTGGTCATGTAAATTTAGTAGTCCATATGTAAATGAAAGTGATTAAGATAACAACATATGCAAAATTGTACTTGCAAATAAAATCAAATAAGTGAATTGAGTGAAAATATGACGCATTCTTTATTTTATTTACAAAAATACTTTTTGACATGAATATTCATATGTAATCTGTTGTTTACATTTATTTTATCTTTATAGTCTCATGATAAAGAATGTATTTAGTGTATTGCATGTAGAAATATAAAAAGTGGTATATTTTCTACATTATTAGATAGACTGATAGGATAAAAGAAAATGAATCTATTTGTGTGAAATACAAAAATGCAATATTGTGGCAAATCAGGAAAGATACATGGACTAATGATTTATGCATAAACATGCTAAAAAATAATACTAATATTATTTTATCAAAAGTTTAATTTCTTGAAATAGATTTAGCTAATGGCACATGGTGATAATATATGATTACAGAACAATACATAAAAGGTATAGGCCAAATACCACTAATAGTTCCTGAACTCTATTATTTGTCTTACTTTAGTCCCTCATTTCTCAAATGCACTCAAATAGTCCCTCAACTCGATTATTTGTCATATTTTAGTCCATCATCTCTCAAATGCACTTAAATAGTCCCTCAACTCTAAGATTAATCTCATTAATGTCCCTGGATTTTTTTTTTTTTTTTTACCTTTTGAAAAAGATTCTTCCGACACTACCTACCAACCATCTGCAACAATTAAAAGCGGGTAACAGGGCAGCAACAGCGAGAAGAGATGAACAACAGAATTTGCAGATGGTGGAGGAGGAGGGCAGTTTACAAATGGTAGAGAAGGCGTCATGGATGAGGCGAAAATGTTGGATTTGCAAAGGATGGGGCGACATTGTTGGATTTCAGAAGGTGGGGGTAGCGGTGTTTGATTTTCCGAAGGTGGAGGAACATCATTTGATTTTCAGAAGGTGGGGAGTGGCGGCACAATTTGAGAAGGGTGATAGTGGTGGCAACAGAGACGGTGGATAGAAGGTGGAGTGAATTGAGCTAGGAGAGTGGGATGAGGGAAAAGGGGGGCTAAGGTTAGGGTTTGGGGGAAGAATGGAAAAAAAATTCAAAACTAAAATAATTAGAAAAGTATAAAATTAAAAAGATAAAAGTAGTGAGTTTTGGAAGAAAAATTCTTGCAAAAGTAAAACAATGTCTTGTCCTAAATAAAATTCATTTTAACAAATAAAACTTTAATTTGACACGTCCCACAAAAAGAAAAGGAAGTAATAATGCGATATATTGAGTATTATATTTGATGCTAAAGACATAGACAAATTATTTCTTACATAAAAATATTTATTAAACTCTTTTAATTTATGTATATAAGGATGTTTGCAGATGGCAGAGGAGGCAACGTGGATGAGGCGACAACGTTGGATTTGCAGAGGATGAGGCGACATCGTTGGATTTGCAAAGGATAGGGTTAGCAATGTTTGATTTTCCAAAGGTGGAGGAACATCATTTGACTTTCAGATGGTGGGGGGGCGGCGACGCATTTTGAGAAGGGTGGCAGTGGTGGCAACACAAATAGTGAATGGAAGGTGGAGTGGATTGAGCTAGGAGAGTGGGATAAGGGAAAAGGTGGGCTAAGGTTAGGGTTTTGGGGAAGAATGAGAAAAAAATTCAAATCTAAAATAATTAGAAAAATATAAAATGGAATAGATAAAAGTAGGGAGTTTTGGAAGAAAAATTCTTGCAAAAGTTAAAAAATGCCCTGTCCTAACATGGTGTAAGTCACATGCCTCAAGGTTCCATCAGTTTTAACGGATAATTGCCCTGAGGGACTTTAATGAGATGAATATGAGAGTTGGTGGACTATTTGAGCGCATTTGAGTGATGAGGGACTAAAGTGAAATAAATAATAGATTTGAGGAATTATTTGAGTGCATTTGAGATATAAGGAACTAAAAGGAGACAAATGACAGAGTTGAGGGACTATTGGTGGTATTTGGGGCCAAAAGTATAAGATAGACACAATCAAATAATCAATTCTTAAACAATTATTAATTTGCCAATAAATTAGACATATTTACCTTAATTTAACTTCTCTCCGAATTTTCACTTGCGGAGCACGTGATACTTTCTAGTAGGAAAAAAAGGAGAAAAACACGAAGAGTTTAAAGAAAAAGAGTTTATTTTTATTCACCTTAAATTTTGACGCGCACTGAAATAAGTATAGGTTCCGACGCACAGTAGTATAAGTACTTGTAAACTAGAAATCTAATCGTCTTTAAATTTTACGTATGTTCCGAACGCACACTAGAATAAGTACCAATGTAATAGAAAATTAACCGCCTTTCTTCTTTAAATATTCTTAGCTCTATAACAAATTCAAGATGTTCCTTTAGGACAAAAAGGTTAGAGGGGATAGGTTTTGATCTAACGCAAAAATTCCTTGGTTCTTAATCTAGAAATACCATTGGAAATTCAAAGAAAAAATATGATGTTGGATAAACATTACTTCACGTGGCACGAGAATTATTTATAAAGTAGAGAGGCAGTTATTTTGCACAATACATCTTCCTTTAGAGAGGTAGTTATTTTGCACTATACATCTTCTTCTTTTTTCTATCAAACTCTAGGGCATCGGTAGAGTGTTAGAATCTAGTAAGTTGACGATTTCACCCTTTATTGTACTAAAAGCAGAATTCATGTTCATACATAAGCTCATCGTGTTACAAGTCGTTTATCATGTTTAGGGATGGAAATTCGGGTAAAATCTGCGCTGATTGGGGTTGGTTTTAGTAGATAATTGGGTTTAGGTTTTGGTGTTTGTGACCCGGGCCCTCCTCCCCTCATTCACCCTCGTATATAAAAATTTGACAAAATACACTTATAAATTAAAATTATAATTATAAAGATAATAATAATTTATACTTTCAAAACAAAATAGTTAAAAAACATCCTGCAAAAAATTAAAATTATCGGAAAACTAAATATAAACTTACAAATAATTATCTTCAAGATGATAACATTATTTTCTGATAATTAGATAGTTGTTATCATTTTTTTTCTCAAATAGAAACTAATCTTTTACAATTGCAGAGCGATCTAGCGGGCCTACTGAGTTAAATCCAAACGGTAGAGCAAGGCGGGCCTTGGGCTCATAGGCCCGGCCCAATATAATTTAGCCCTTCCAAGAGGACCAAAATATGATGTTATCATTTTCGTTAGAAATACAATTCTGGTCCAAAAGACTTTCAAAAGTTAGAAATGAGGTATAGTAATCGAACAAATCATGTAACAAAAGAAAGAATTAATTCCAACTTTCATTTGAGTCAAATTAGTCATAAACCCCCTAACTAACAAGCACTATAGGGTGTCGCCTTCTCAGTTGTATCATTGAAAGACTTGTGAACATTTGACATAGGATCTTATGTATAACATTTTAACTGGAATGTGTGTGTGTGTGTGTGTGTTTGAACTAACTCCTGGTTCTTGGATTTCCCACTTATTTTAAAGAGATTATATAACCTATTAGCAGTTATAAGATATTTTTGGAACTTATATACTCTGTCTTATAAGCTGTTAAAAATAGCTTATTTTGAGAGCTGATAAGTTGTTTTACCAAAAAAATTATCAAATACTTAGTAAAAACTTATAAGCTCTTAAACAGCTTATAGATTGTTTTACAAAACTTATATTAGAATTTGGGTGTGAATCGAGTCTCTTATAAAAGACTTGGATCACACGTAGAGCCAAGCATATACAAAAGGTTGCAAGTTCACGCCAAATGACACATGAACATGTTCCTTTAAGTTACCTAAGCTTACATATCTATGCATAATCTTCTTCAAGACAACTAAAGCTCAAATTTAAGCATTGCTTCCATAAACCAATTATTTAAAAAAAAAAAAAAAAAAGCCTCCATCAACCATTATTGAAGAAACCCAAAATGTAGTCAAAGCTTTGCAAACCCCCTAACAGTACACCTACTCATGTAAAATTACATTACATTTGTAACAACATTTTTCCTTTCTCTATTCTTAACTTGAACATAGCAAACTATTCCCATATTATCAAATGACTTTGAGTTAAAGGAAAAAAGCACAGATAAATCCAGCACCAAATGACACACTCTAATATGCACAACATTTCATCTACCAAAGCTCATGCCCCATATTAGACTAAAGTTAATCCACTACTACCCGGTAAATTTCGTTTCTTGATATACAATTTGCAGATTCGCTCACCAACTTGCTCAAGGAATAAAAGAATGTATATTCTACAGCAAGAGCTTCAAGAATGGTTTTCCTCCTTAACTTGAGCATTTTCCAGATTTGCCCTCTGCACGGCTCGTCTCTTTTGTTGGATTTGGTGGACATATTCAGCAACTATGACATGAAACTTGGGAGCAAGCTTACTTGTAGAAGAGACATTAAGACCCGCCTTCTTGAGAGCACGTACCATATGCTTTTCAGCCTTTTGAAAATGGAGAGGGCAATATGAAGGAACGGTTGATCTCAGTATCGGTTTTCCACAAAGTATAGGTCCTGTGGTCGAACTGATACAAAAGCAGTCACATAGAAAAAGGAAACATATTATTTTCAGAAAAGCAAAAAAAATCCAAATAGAGATAAAACCAGCCTCCAAAAAGGTTTAGCTGAGATTTCCATGTACAAATTATTACAACCACCAAAAAATATTGGAAAGTAAAATCAACAAATTCGTCAAGCGAATCACAAGACAGTTCATAGATGTGCAGATTTTGTTCAAGATTGCCTAACAGTAGAGGAAAGGAAAACCTTATACCACGAAAAAGATAGCGATATATAATAGCAGTCATCCTATATAAATCACATCCACGAATGCAAGGAAACAAGATTTATCATCTGAAAAGAAAGAGAAATAACACGAATATCATTTTTCTGACTCAAATCTAAATATTCTAAAAGATGCGTAACTGCTATTAATGGCAACCACTCAACTATAATAAAACTATGTTAATTTTAAAACCAAAAATATGGTGCTATACCTCCCATAAAGCAAGGAGAGAATCAGCTTTGATACATGACCATGATAACTGATTTTGGTCTTCAGAATACTCCATTATTAATGCCCAATTAAATGCTCGACCGCAACAAGGTTACATTAATATATCTTAAATCTTAATACTGTTCTTTATGTTGACATCCCGTGAAGCAAATTCGGAATACCAGATTACTATATATTAAAAGAAAAAAAACACAAGTAAATTATTTATCAAGCACGGGAAGCTCTAAAGGATGAAAAACAAAGGACAAAGATGACAATTAAGTTCATCGCCAAGCTGCATATAAACAGGAAAAGTCAACAATCACTAGAAATCGCATGTTAAGACCAAATGCTTTGTTGTTTTATATTTTGGCATGTCTTGCCGGCATTAAGTAGTGTCTAGTACATGGGGAGTTTTTTGCTTTCTTGGAGATTTTACGGAGAAGACATAAAGAAAAAGGGCTAACAATAGCTCTACTAGAGAACAGGAGAAGACAACACCTACATCAGAATTTTGGCAGTTCAAAGCTTATGTAACCACGTAATATTTCGTGTTACACATACAAATGTTGTGATAAATGTATATATGGGTGCATAGAATGTCGCAAGAGAATTTTCAGCTCTTTTTTCTGCATCAAAGTTTTCTTTTCGCATCCCAAGGACCCGTGTATACATTGTCATATTGTACGTATAACAGGAAGTGCTACACGATTGTGCAACAAAAGATTTAGATTGAGATTCGTTAATGTATTAACATACTTGAGGCAAGTATTTTTCTTATGCACCCTGAGATAATATTAGTACATCCGTAGATAGATGAAATCTTAATAATGTTTATGGCGATATCTCTGGATACTCATTCAAATATTATCTTTCAAAGAATATGTTCTTTTTTTAATGTAGCAAACTCAAATGTCTCCCTCCATGCTTTAGATCTAAAGCATAACAACTCTAGGAAAGAATATAGGTATGACAGACAGAATACAATGGACATATTATTAGAACACGAATCACCTTGGCCAATCCCACATAAGACACGAACACAATATTGACATGGCTCCAAGACGTGTTTGAAAAAGTATTTGGTTTGTCCAAAATTTAAACAAAAAAGGAAACTTTGAATACGGTGTTGAACGCCCCAAGTACATGTATGAGACATCTCAAACACATGTAAGGTTAATCGGACACAATGGTACCTTTTTCCATATTTTGCACTGATTAGGGATTTACTAAAATTTTGAAGAAGTATTTGAACAGTCCTAATGGTTAAATGTTTCCTCTAGAGTCAAACTCTTTTACTTTACATAATTCTCTTTGTATATGGGTTTATGTTTACAATTACCAATCACTTATACACATATGTGTATGCATCTATATTGTATAGTCGTGCTCAAGCCGTGTCATGTCCTAAGAACTTTGTGTCCATACCACTACCATGGCCCTGCCTCACCCTGTTCGTGTCCGTGTATCATAGATTAGCACATATTTTTTCACAGGACAAAGATCCAAAACAAATTTGACCAAGGTAACAAAAATATGGCAATTGATGAACCCAAGACTATGGTCAATTATTGGCTCAACCTATTAATGCATGAAGCCAAAGTGCATGTTGAAGTTGCGGCATAACATCCAAGCTGTTTCAAATGTCATCCGTATCTACATAAATCAAGCCAAATTGATGCAAACAACCCAAGCTTGGTTTGAATTCGTAACAAGCTTAAGATTGTTACGAGTTTGAATTGATTTTGAACTAGTCAATCAAAAATGAGCTTTGATAAAGAAAACGTAACTCATCCGCAAGTAGCATGAGATGTTTTAAATATTAATACTACTCCATTGGTCCCAATATCATATGTCCATTCGGATTTTAGTTGAAAATTTTAGCTGAGTTGGAATAGATTGAAAATTTTGATTACTTTAGAATGTACCTTCAAAAGTAGTGGTCGAGAGTTGGTGTTGTCACATCGTTACATTATGTGAAAGAGTAGTTTGGGAGAATATTTTAGGAAATAATCGTTTATTCTAAAATATCCCATAAAGGAAATACGTATTGGGAAAGTATTTGGTATCTTACTAAGTGAGCCCAAATTATTTATGAAGGGGAAAAAGTGTTAGAACTTGGTATGTAAAGTTGTAAACAACAACCCACCTCAAACTTCAAATAGTTCGGTTAATGTTTTCTCCACAACTACATGTATAATTGACTCGTAGTTGACTCACCATGTGTAGGTTACCCTAGACAAGAGTGCTATCACATTTTGAAACTCATAAATGAGTATATTGCGAAGTAACAAGAGCACTAGCATGATCTAAACATGAAACTATGCAAGTCAAATAAAGTCATACCCAAATTCGGAAACGTTATTAAGAATGCTCTCCTTTTATTTGGATCAAATGTTGCTCTAGAAAACATTGTAAATTATCTTTCAGAATGTAACACATATTTATTTTTTGAAGGTATTTCTTCTCGTTATGACATGAGATTCCCTTGTCACAAGACAAAAGTAGATTTCTTTGTGAGCATCGAGCCAAGGATCGAACATTGTAATTGCTTCTAACCGTTTAGAACATCAATTTTAATGCTTGTTATGAGACAATTATTAGAGGTATGAAAAATGCCTTCCTTCTTTGATCATCCTGCAGAGTGAAAATTGGAGTGACAACATGCATCATTCAACAACTTGATGAAGTCAAAGGAAACTAAAAACAAGTCTTTTCGAGAAGTAGAGCTCTAAATCACATCTAATCATTCAGATTAAGAAGCAAAGCCCCCCAAAAAGAGTAAACCTCTAAAATGGACATCAGTAAGACGCAGGAGGATAAGCGGATACTCATAGCATTTTTAGTTTCATGTCCATGGTTTCCAAAAATGATGGCAAGAATCAGATAATTCCTATTTATCCAAAATCAAGTCATTCCTTTTGTGCAAGAGCAAAAAAGATTTTTTAAATGGACACTGTATGGGATCCCGAGAGTTCAATTTGTGCAGACAACAAAGATGGCCATGGCGTACCCACAGGACAAAGGTAAAATCATAACATCCAATTATTAGAAATTACGAGATTTTATAGCAGAACTCAATTGATAACTAAACTGGTCAGTTATATAAAATCGCCAAAACCTATGATAAATCATTGCCAAGGTGTAATCTTACAAGCACAAAGCATAATACACCAAGAATACACAAAGATTTACCACCTTCCGTATTTAGGCAAAAGCAAAGATACACACTTTGGTGAATATGATGCAACCAATTCTTGCCATAACAGGTTCCTTCAGATAGACTAGCATCGAAGGGGTAACCATGTACTGATGGCATATAATTTCTCCGTTTAATCGACTATTATAGCTTTCAGCTTTAATAGAGGAAAAACTGTTTCTTAAAAACACCACATACTAAAAATACAAAGGCTGTGTCCAAGTGTTTTATATTAGTAACTAAGCTTTCAGTAAGATTCTCTAGACAATATATTAAAAACTTGATGCACAATTTCACTCACATACGCACTCAGAAAAATGTAACCTAGCACAAAACTCTCTACAATCAATATTATCCTGAGTGAAAGTAAATACTAACCAAACACTTCTACTGAATCAAAAGTACGATGTTTAAAGCACAAACCCAAAAAAAAAAAATAGTAAATAAGCACACTTGTTACATGAAACCCAGTCCCCTTTAAGAAACGAAAAATAAATATATAATATATGATTCTCACCGCGCAGCAATATCAAATTACACTGTCCTAAGCACATGAAACATCCACGCATAATCCAACAATATTCATCAAGCAGGTACATCAATGATCATTCGCAGACAGTTCTTACATTGCAATACAATCCTAGTTTTCCAAGGATAACATGTGTAAGATACAACAAGAAGTGCATAAGATTAGAGCAACACAAGAAACTACAACATGCAACCGACATAATCCACTTACAATCTATAGCACACGACCCACAGAATAAGTGATTATTACAGGCAGAGTAATTATCACGTGTGTGCATTAGGTGAGCAGCCAGTTACATTTAACTAACAATAGAAGGTGAGCATACAATGATGGGGTGCCTAAAAAAGATTTTAGTTTGATATCTGGTGCAATCACTCACCAAAATTCCGCATAAACACATTAGCTGGAGCCAATTTTACAAGGTACAACATGTCCACAAATACATGATTATCAAAAAGATGTTCAACAGAAAGAAAATTAAAAAAACAAACCTCTTAATGGAGAATTCACAAGACTTGTAAAGCTTCTGCTTGGCGTCAGACAATATATGCATATGGCAAAACTTCGTCAACGCCATAGCCTTCGCCTTGCACCCATGGACCCCACATCTATTTGACAAATTATTGTTACTATTCACACCATTAACCCCCAAATTCCCGTTATTACCATTCTCCACCGCATTGCAATTCGAGTTGACCTTTTCATTCTCCTCATCCTCAACAAAGGGGCTTTTGCCGTACTCCCAATAATACTCTCTGTACTTCAATTTCAGCTCCTCCATCAACGCCCAGTAGTGGTCGCGGTAAATACGGATCAATTGTTTCACTCTGCGGGCGCGGCGGTTGAGGACCTCGGGTCGCGTCAGGAACTCGGATTTTGATAACGCGACGTCGTGCTCGGATCCATTAATACGAATTGGGCCGGGCGAAGAAGATGACGACGGGTCAAACATGTCGGCGGTGTGCATGGATAACGGTTTGAACGAGAATGGGTGGGCGGAGTGAGGGTTCTGGCTACTGCCTGCGGCGGCGGGGGTGGCGGACGGCATATTCCGGCGGAAAGTTAATTGTAGTGTGTGCCCTATCTGTAATTTCTCTCTGTACTGGCGGAATTGGTTTAGGGTTTATATAGACACGGAGAAGGTACAACAAGTGATGCACAATGTACGTTGAACTTATATTAACGTAATCACATATAGATTCGTCAAAATTGTTTCCAAATGGAGGTGGGGACTGAGGTTTAGGGTTTGCAAATTAAGAATACTTACGTGAGGCGGCGGATTGTAGTCGGAGGAAGGGCTCGCGGCGGCGATTGGGAGGGTTGCGGCGGCGATGGGGAGAGAGAATCGATTTGGGGGTTTTTCTTCACCTAACAGAGAACTCAAAAATTGGATTAGAAAGAAAATGTGAAAGTGGGTTTTTGGATTTTTTTTTTTTCGGGTATGGGCTCACGGGCACAGACTCGACCGGATACAAACTAACTAATATTATGGAATCCGAGTCAGGGGGATGGGCCTGAGTTTACCTAATGGCAGGCCTAATTGAAACACACACAGATGTATAATCCCATATAATAAAAATATATAATTAAGAATTTTTAAATAATTGAAAATGAGTTTGGAGAGAGAGAAGAAAATGTGGGTCAATGAAGAAAAAGATTTATGAAAACGTGGGAACAGAGGAGAAGAAACAGAAATAGTTAAAAAAAAAATTAAAAAAAAAATTTGACACTTGTTAAAGGTTTAGATATAGTTGGTACTACACTAAAACTATCATCCAGTCCAAAACTCAACATTCACCCTTCGTCAATAATTAAGTAGTATAGATATATGACAAAAAATAATACGTAATTCTGTGCATTTTTTGCTTTCAAGTTATCAATACTAGTCGCAGTGACACAATCGATGCGTGTACTTGCCTATTTAAAAAACATTAATAAAAATACTTAATACTTACTATTTTGTAGTATGAAATCTTTTGAATATTTTATATTGTGCTCGAAATTATGAAAGTGTACAGCTTACATATAATTATATTTTAATTGTTAGTAGTAGTTAAAAAATAATGATGACTTGATGATGCGTTAAATGATCGAGTTGGTTAAGTGTAATGATTTACGTGAATAGTATAATTAAAATAATCTAACATATAATATTGATTAAATATATTAATGAGTAAAAATGATAAAAATTGACCCAAGAAGAATACTCAAAATGAGTCACTAATTGTGCACAAACCTATGAAGGTTATACTATATATATATATATATATTTTTTGGAAAAGTCAATTGAATTAAATTAAAAAGGGGAATACAAAAATAATGTGCAAGGTACTACCTTGCCACAACCAAAAAGCACCTAGTCTATTTTTACCACTAGAGGGTTTCTTGCACCTCGGTGGGTTACGAGTATCGTGCACTTCGGTGGTTCGTGATTTACCTTCGTCGTTCGTAGGTTCGTATTCTCTTTGTATCTAATCTATTCTTTATTGTTGTATTTGTATCCATGGCTCGTCCAGCTAGGTCTATCCCTTCCGTTAATAATAACGAAATATCCGATAGTGCGGATAATTCAAGCAAGATTTTTAAGGATATTGATTCTTTTGTTTTGAGAGATAATAATGACAATAATGTAGAGGTTTCGGATCCTCGAATAGAGTTAAGTGTGTCATCCATTCTTTCCAGCACTCGTGACCAACTTGTTCATAATGTAGGTCGAAGAGTTTCTGTGGATATTATCATGGAAGAGCAAGATGATGAGAATAACGGTATAAATAACATCAATAATAACTCTAATAACAAAGTGGGTGATGTTCCCCTAGATAGTGAAGGTGGTAGTGAGGTTAATGCCAACCTCTTTGTTTTTAGTTCGAGGAGGACTCAAAATGCCTCTTGGCTATCTAATAGTTCGAAGATAAAGGCTAATCAAACCTTAGGTCTACTTATCATATACCCACGAACTATAAAATCATCATTCCGAACACTGAAGATAGGTTACATCGTCCACCCAAACATTATAGGTGTTTTCATATAGCTCATTTAATGGCAGGTTTAAGGCTTCCCCTACATGATATTCATATCAAAATATTAAATAGGCTTCGATTCAGTCCTACACAGCTATTACCGAACTCTTATAGGTTAATAAACTGCTTCGTCGTATTGATGTGCGGGTTTGATGTGGATATTAGCTTTGCTCACTTTTGGAGCTTGTTCCGTATATGTCGCGGGTCTAAAAACGATGGGGAGGGTTTATTTTATATTTCACCTCGGAGTAATCGAAGATGTTTAAATGTTACAACGTCTTCGTATGGTGATTGGAAGCCTCATTTTTTCTACATTGCTAAACCGAATAACGAAGTTTGGGGGGTACGAAGAAAATGGAACCTAAGGGTTCGTGAACCAGAGGACTATGGTGATGTAACTTGGGGTCCCTTTTTTATTCGTGATAACCTTCATACATGGTTTAAAAGTGAGGAGATCTTGACCTAACCTATACTTGTTCACTGCGGACTAAGTCAAGCTCGTATCCATCTCGATGATACTATTGATTCTCTTGGTAAGTTTTTATTGTTTTGTTGGTTTGTCTAATTTATTTCACTTGTGTTATGTTTTTTAATCATAGTCATGGATGATTCATATGAAGCCGAAATGCTCGAAGAAGCACGTACTGCGAAAGTGAAGAGCAAGAACAAGGGTAAAGCCCGAGCTGCTACACCCAGCGTTGGGGATCGTAGAATTGACGAAATGCTACCTCCCGTAGCTTCGTCAGGAAATGCAAACACCAACAAAGCTACTCCTTTGGAAACCATGAGTCCACTAGCCAATGTGGCCGAACCAATTCTTGTCAACAGTGCCGAGGGTTCTGGAACTTGAACTAAAGAATCAGAAACTTCAGCCCGAGTTCGTCCTCGTATCATCCTCACTAGTCAAGCTAAGAGACGTGCTGTAGCAGAATTATAGCGGGGGTCGTCATCCGAGGTCCCTGTGTCTATCCTTGATGAAAGTTTTGAATTGTTAGATCAAATAGAAGCCCTCTCTCTTCAAGAGAGGTTCGAAGTGTTTGGTGGTACAATATATTACCAAATCATATAAGCATGTAAGAGCCAATGAACAGTGTTTCGTCGTCGTATTATTTAATATTATTTCACTTGGTTTTCATTTTGCCACATGCCTCTGCCATCATTTTGTGTAGTACATTATTATTTTCTTATTGTGTGGGCTCCATTCCGAAATCAAAACGGCGCCGCTTCAATTAATGGTCCCCCTCCATTTTGCATTTAATTACGATTTACTCCCCCACTAAAACGACGTCGCTTTGCAGCTTCCAATAGTGGGATGTTTCCATGTGATTATCAGATATCTATATAGAATTTTGACCCTTGGATTTCACTTTTTACTTGTGGCTTAGATTAACTTCAACTTGATATATTTTATATTAATATATATACTTTATATCCACCGTCCGATCTAACATAATAAATATCAGCACTGTATATCCTATGGCTTAGATCTATTATTTTTGGTGTTCTTGCTCACATATTGGATTTGCACCTGGTGTATATTGCCTATATAAGCAGTCACATGTACCTTCATTTATGACAGAAACAAAAAGTACTCCATTGAAGTGCCAAGCCTAGCTCTTCGAAGGTTTCTCTCTCCATTTGCTTCAAAAATTTTCTTCTTTTGTATTTGCGTATATTAAGTCTAAATTGTTGTTTCTTAATTATTATTTGTATTTTTTATTTTTGATGGGTTTGATTGTTTCATTCTCAGCCAGAAAAAAATCCATTGAAGTGCCCAGCTCAAGTGCTTGAAGGTTTTTCACTTATTTCTCTTCAAAATTTTCATCCGTCTATTTTGGAGTGTTTTTAATTTTTATGTTTATTTAATCATACTATGTAATATTTTTATCCTCCAAGAGTTATTTTTTTTAAAATTATATGCTTTTTAATTATTTTCTTGTAAATTCAATTCGATTACAATGAGTTCCAGGTGTGTTTAGTTTCTTCTTCTCCGCCTCTTATGCTAAAAATTTATTTGATTTGATGAAATCTGTGGTGGGTTAGGGAGAGAGAAGAAGAAAGTGTGTGTGTGAATTTTGGCAAATGCAAAAAGTTTTATATGGGGTAAAAATATATTTGTATTATTAAATAAAATGTTAAATTTATAAATTGGCTATGCATATATATAGTTATTGTAATGAAAGATATCTTCAACTAGATAAGTGTAAATGCATACATACACCTATACGTATAGTGAGAGAAAGCAAAAGGAGTGGGGCTTTGTCTTCCATGTGAAGTGACCTAAAAGACAGCCAAAATTTAAAGCATATATTTCTTACTTGTTCATTGAATGGAATCTCCCTTTCAGTAGATAAAGCGATCAATATGCGATGATACTTTCAAGTTCTCTGTAAAACCTTTTTATAATGTAGAAGAATTGGAGTATTGATTGAAGATACAGATCTTTCAAGAGCTTAAATGTAAGATTATTTTTTTCTGCATTTTCATTTATTTTCTTGAAAGTTTTTCATTTTTTTAATAAATTCTTCCTTTTATTGCTCATTGTTGGTAATTGAGATTTATGTAGTTTTGAGTGATTTTGTAGGTTAATTTTTGTGTTTTATGTGGAATTTTGTTTGGATTTTTGCAAATGTTTGTAATATGTGATTTGTTGTTCTGTTGTTTGAGCAGATAATGTAGTTTTGGGCTGGATTTGTATATTTGTATCTATATGTGTTGCTCATTAAATACTTAATTATATATATATTTTAAAATGCTTATATATATTTGTAAGTTCAATATATTTTATTATATATTTTTAAAGATATGTTTTTATGTTAAACAGAAAATTACTTTGAAATGAATTTTGATAATGATAGGTTATAGATCGGGATATTCCTATAAGTAACTAAATGAAATCAAATAAAAACAGGGCTCTTTGCTTATACCACTCCTAAAGTATTTACTTTTGGCAAATGACAGCCTAAGGTATGAAATCTTGGCATATAATCCCCTCTGCTATATCAACTTTCAAGTTTAGACAACATTATTTGAAGAAAGAATTTAGAGCTTACATCAGAATCAACTGGATTATCCCCGACTCCTGAACAGAGAAACACAAAAATTTGCAAGTTCTGTTATATTTTTGTTATCAGGTATTATTTACAATTGTTTTTTGTGTTGATGGTTTTGTTTGTTTCATTCTCACAGGGGAAAAAAAAACATTGAAGTGCCCAGCTCGAGTTTTTGAAGGTTTTTCTCTGATTTCTTTCAATATTTTGAACCTTTTTTTAAGATTGTTTTGTATTTTGTGTTTATTCATTCTTAGTTGTTATTTTTTAATAATTGTTGGCAATTGTCTTTCATGTTCATGGGTTTGATTGTTTTAAAGTACTGCTGAATTTCCATTTTTGATTGGTTGTTACTCACGGCAATTTTCGGTAATTGTATATAATATATCTTTTTCGTTCTAGAGGCATTAGGGGTTTGTAGATTTGGTACTGCGTTATTTTTCTTTTTAATTTTCTTTCATTATTGTCCTTATTTTTTTTCACCTTAATTATTTCGTTAATTCATAATTGACGGTTTTATTTTGTCAAGTGTTTCATACTCCCTTGCCGGATACACGTGCTCATATTTTCTTTTGTGTAATTCTGACCTTTGTGTATATGGACTATTATAAATCCGGATGAAAAATCTAAATATATAACATATAAATCAAAATGATAATTCCATTTTTTACATCCACTTTTGCCACATATAAATATTTTATAGAGAAAAAAACATATTATACAAATTAAATATTCAATTACATTTTATTACAACACTTGAAGGTTGAATTGAATTTTTGTTTATAAAAATCTAATAAATAATGCAAGTATCTTGTAACAAAACTAGCCACTTTTGACATTGTTCTAATAACCTATGTTTCACTATGGATGTAGACATGATTTTTGACATTTTCGTTTTGCTTTAATACCTATGACAATTACCTGACTACCTATGTTGGACTATGGACGGGGATATTTTCATATGAGACATAATTGTTATGCTCCAATACTTATGACGATGACCTAATTACCAACTTGACTGCCCATGCTGGACTGTGGACAAAGATATTTTCATATGAGATATAATTGTTTTGCTATTAAATATAATTAAATATTCAATTACATTTTATTACAACACTTGAAGGTTGAATTGAATTTTTGTTTATAAAAATCTAATAAATAATGCATATCTTGTAACAAAACTAGCCACTTTTGACATTGTTCTAATAACCTATGCTTCACTATGGATGTAGACATGATTTTTTTGACATTTTCGTTTTGCTTTAATACCTATGACAATTACTTGACTACCTATGCTGGACTATGGACGGGGATATTTTCATATGAGACAT
Source organism: Buddleja alternifolia (assembly GCA_019426215.1). NCBI lineage: Eukaryota > Viridiplantae > Streptophyta > Magnoliopsida > Lamiales > Scrophulariaceae > Buddleja > Buddleja alternifolia. The sequence goes on from CM033390.1 coordinate 15,370,794, forward strand.
AATTGTTATGCTCCAATACATATGACGATGACCTAATTACCAACTTGACTACCCATGCTGGACTGTGGACAAAGATATTTTCATATGAGATATAATTGTTTTGCTATTATACCTATGACGATGACCTAACTACCTATGTTGGACTGCGTACAATGACATTTTCATTTGAGTTATCAATTTAGCCATATTTAATACTTATATGTATCACTTCTAGACACGGTTTTTTTATAACCATATAGTTTATATTATCACATTAATTCTATGCTTTTCATGAATTTTCAAGCGAGTCATTGTTTTTTTCCGTGCTCCTTGGTTCATCTGCATGTGTGAGTGTTTTCGTATGGATAAAAGTGATCAAAATAAAGCAAGACATTTAAGATATGCTCAGAAGACTGCACATCATAGAGCCATAGATCTGATGCGACGTAGAACTGCGTACGCGAATAGTTCTAGGAAAAGAAATTCTGTGATAAATTGTGAATCTGAGACAGCTCATGTTGTTGGTAATCGGGTGTCCGATACTGTTGTTACTCGATCGCGTGCAAGAGCTTTGTTAGCTGATTCGTCTTGTTCGGTTTCGACATCGATTCGTAAGTCTTATTATTTATATATTGTTTTATTATCGTTGTTATTGTTAAATCTTGCTTTACAACTTAAATTATTATTATTTTAATTTTACAGCTCCAGTGAGATCTCGCCGTCATAGAAATGTTGATGTCCCGATTGTTAAGAAAATACCTTGTCAACCATGGATGCTACCTCGTGTAGAGTATTGTATTTATTGCGCCGCCTTTCGATTCTTACATGAGGTACCTGGATTTTGTTGCGGTGAGGGTCAGGTTTCGTTAGCACGACGAGAATTATTACCGGACTTGGTTGATCTTCTTGTTGGTGAATCCGAACGTTCGCGTGACTTTAGGAAGTACATACGTTCTTATAACAATCATCTTGCATTCACTTCAATTGGGATGAAGTCGGATGAGCGATATTGTTGGTCGAATAAAGGTGTATACACATTGGTGGTCCAGGGTATGGTTTTTCATTATATAAACAGTATTAGTGAGGAATTTCCTGTTGGTTCGAATCTTGATTTATATTTTCATGAGACGGATGGTTCAGTTGGATCAAATGCAAGGCGCGGAGCACAATTGAATTCGCAAATCGTGTTGGAACTTATAAGTGCGTTACGCCAAAATCCGTATGCACGCTTTTTCAAAAGCTTACGTCAATATGATCACTTGACAAGTTATACAATTGTATTGCGTTCCAATCCTCAGCTCGATCAAAGAACATTTAATTTTCCATCTGTTGCTCAGGTCGGGGCTATTTGGAAAGAATCTGATTCCCCTGAAGAATCTGTGAAACGTGATATACGTGTTTACGTTAACGATGATATCAGCCATAAGGTGCAATATTATTATGGTTGTTATGACCCTCTTCAGTATCCATTATTGTTTCCACGTGGAGAGCCTGGTTGGCATGCAGGTATCAAGAGAATGAGAAAACATTCCGGGTGTGGTCGGGGTTTGCATGGCATGCCAATACCGTGTGAAGTTAATTCACTAATATCGCCCTCGTTGGTTGATTCAGCCGAGACTCTTCTGCGGAATGAATGCAATGGTTGGTTTTTTTTTTAACAAGATATGTTATTGTTTTATGTTTCATTAATTTATTTTTGTTGAATTCGCCTATGATCGTATTTTATTGTTAATTATTTTTCTTAATTTTTTTGTATTTATATAACCACTGCTAATCTAATTTTTTCTATTCGTATCTTGTTTAGTACTCAAGGACGAAGACTTGCGAAACAAGGGTTTATCATTAAGGGAGTATTACTGTTATCTTTTCCAGTTGCGCCCAAATGATAAGTCGTACGTGATCCATTTTGGTCGACTTACTCAGCAGTATGTCATAGATATGTACATTAAGTTGGAGACATCACGTTTGGACTATTATAGAGCGGAACAACGACAACAGGACATTCGTACTGATACTTATCAAAGTATTGTTGATAGTTTATCGATTGATGGTCAGAATGATCCTTCTGCAGTGGGCAGGCGATTTGTTCTCCCGTCGTCTTTCATAGGAGGGCCGAGGGATATGCGACAGCGGTATGTCAATGTCATGGCTCTCGTACAAAAATTTGGAAAGCCGGACATATTTCTTACAATGACCTGCAATCCGGCATGGTCTGAGATAGCCGAATTATTATTGGAACATGAGCGGCCTGAGGATCGACCCGATTTATCTACACGAGTGTTCAAAGCGAAACTTGAGGAATTGAAAAATGATATCGTTCGTAAGAAACTTTTTGGACCGGTAGCTGCGTATGTTTATGTTGTCGAGTTTCAAAAACGTGGTTTGCCTCATGTTCATTGGCTTATCATATTAAAGCAATCGCATAAAATATTGTCTCCTGATATGTACGATGGCATTATATCGGCCGAACTTCCACAGTCTGACTATCACCCTTTTTTGCGATCATATGTTGTAAAGCACATGTTGCACGGTCCCTGTGGTGTATTAAATCCAAATAATGTTTGTATGAATGATGGCGGGTGTAAGAATCATTATCCTAAACAATTTACCAGTGTCACGCATCATGGTCGTAACGCTTACCCTAATTATAGACGGAGGGACAATGGTGACTCAGTGATAGTTCGGAATGCCAGGCTTGATAATAGATGGGTGGTTCCCTATAATCCATTCCTACTTGCAAAATATAATTGTCATATTAATGTTGAAGTTTGTTCAGATATCAAGCTTGTTAAGTATTTATACAAGTATGTATATAAAGGGCATGACAGGGTTGCATTTCATATAGTTGGTAATAATGATACGAATGATCACGATGAGATCAGTCATTACCAAAGTGGTCGATGGGTGGCTGCGCCCGAAGCATTTTGGAGGATATATGGATTTTCATTGAATGAGATGTACCCACCAGTTGTCGTGTTACAAGTCCATCTGGAAAATCAGCATATTGTACGGTTTGGTCGTCGAGATCCTTTGTCTACAGTTGTTACCAACCCTCTTTTGAAAAAAACAATGCTAACTGAATTCTTTAAAATGAATGCTGTTGATGAAACTGCCATGAAAATGAATCTTTTATACAAGGATTTTCCAGAACATTATGTTTGGAATCATCATTCTCGTACCTGGACAGCTCGCGCTAAGAAGAAAGTTGTTGGTAGGCTTGTGACAGTTAGTCCATGCGAGGGTGAACGATTCTATGAAAGGCTATTGCTAAACAACATTAGGGCTCCCCCGTCAAGCCACTTCCTTAGAACAGTCAATGGAGTTGAATACGCTACTTTTCGGGAGACGGCTTTGCGTCTTGGTTTATTAGAAAGCAATTCTTACATATCGGACTGTCTCGAGGAGGCCTGTTTACATCAAATGCCTTATAGTTTGCGTCGATTGTTTGCCACTATTCTCGTTTTTTGCGCGCCTAATGATCCAATCCAGCTATGGACTTCCTTCGAACATCAACTTTCTGACGATATTCGTCAGGATTATCCAATGGAACCAGACATTGTGCGACTAAAAACACTAGAGTCTATTCATTTTATATTGCAATCGATGGGTAAGAGCATAAATGATTATTCATTAACGTCTGACAAAATCCGTCTTACTGAAGATGATAAGTTCTCTAATGAAATAGCTCGGGAACGGGAAATTATTGTTTCGGATGCGGATCTACTTTTGGAAAGTCAATTGAATGCTGATCAAAGTTTTGCATTCGATGCTATTGTGGCTGCTTTGAATAGTGAAGTCGGAGGGGCCTTTTTTTTAGACGGTCCCGGCGGAGCTGGTAAGACTTTTCTTTACAGGTCTCTTCTTGCTTACGTACGCTCACGTGATAATGTAGCGTTGGCTGTGGCAACATCGGGCGTTGCAGCCTCGTTGCTTCCGGGTGGTCGAACTGCTCATTCGAGATTCAAATTTCCTATTGAGATAGATGAGAAGACTGATGCTAAGGTTAGCAAACAAAGTAGTATTGCGAGATTAATTAAATCGTCTAAGTTGATTGTTTGGGACGAAGCTACTATGGCTAATAAATCAGTAATTGAGTCGTTGGATAAATTGCTTCGTGACGTTTGTGATTCATCTTGTCCATTTGGAGGTAAAGTTATTTTGTTTGGAGGTGATTTTAGGCAAACACTTCCTATTGTTGTTGGCGGTTCTCGCAGTGATTTGGTGAGTGCCAGTATTGTTAGTTCTAATTTGTGGCCATCTATTACAAAGCTAAAACTTCGCGTGAACATGCGTGCTCGTGAAGATCCTGTGTTCATAGATTTCCTTTTGAATATTGGTAACGGAACGTATCCTTATACTGTCGACAACACTATACAGCTACCGTGTCACATGTGTATTCCGTATATTAATCCTGAAATATCGCTGAAGCGACTCATTGATTGTGTATTTCCGACATTTGATTTGGAATCATCAGGAGCATTGTCGGTTGTTAACCGAGCCATATTGACATCAAAAAATGATGTTGTTGACGAGATTAATGCTGTCCTCATTAATAGTTTCCCGGGTGATCCGATTGAGTATATGAGTTTTGATAAGACTGACGATCAAACACAACAAAGTGATTACGAAGATTTTCTGAATTCTGTGTCGGGTTCAGGATTGCCACCACATAGGCTTGTACTCAAACACAATTGCCCAGTTATGCTCTTAAGAAATTTGGACCCATCAGAGGGATTATGCAATGGAACAAGACTTATTTGTCGTCATCTTGGTCCGCGGGTCATATCAGCTGAGGTAGCAATTGGAGATTATAAGGGCAAACATGTTTTCATCCCGAGGATACCGTTGCAATCTTCAGATCGGTTGCGCTGCCCAATAATGTTTAAAAGGCATCAGTTTCCTTTACGGCTGTGTTTTGCGATGACAATTAACAAAGCTCAGGGTCAAACTCTCGATTATGTGGGTGTTTATTTACAGGATCCCGTGTTGTCACATGGACAATTATATGTTGCTCTATCTAGAGCACGATCGTGGTCTTATGTTAAAGTTCTTGTGCGCCCAGTCGTTGTTAATGATGATGAGTGTATAGAGTTCGGTACTAAAAATAATTGTTTTCCCTGAAATCTTTCAATTAGCATCACATAATGGATAGAGGTGCTCGACGCTCACAAACAATCAATATTATTCTTAATGATGTGTTTTTTTGGCGCTTGGTATTTGTTTTTCTAAATACATACATATATTTCGCTTATTATATATGATATTGTTTTTTCCTTTTCCAGATGCAGTCTAATTTGGTTTTTATCAACGACGTCACACCAGCTACACAAACATGGAGTGTAAAAATTCGAGTGGAGGAAAAAATGGCACCACGACAGGGCGTCAGGACCCCTACGAAGTACCAAAGGATGATCTTTGTTGATGATAAGGTATTATTCGGGGATTATTTTATCATTTATGTGTATATTTTCGTAACAGTTTTGTTACATTTGGTATTTATTGTTAAATGACAGGGTACTAAGATTGTTGGCATAATGTACCAGCAAGACATTGAGACATTGAGGAATACTCTTCAACTGAATGGTAGTTACGTCATATCCAAAGCAAGGGTTGCTCCGGTTGAGGAAAAATATAGGATTGTCGATCACCCGTACCAATGGATTATTAATTCGAGGATTGCAATAGTACGGTCCAATGAGGACGTCATACCTCGTGCACATGTTCCTACAGAATTTACGCGATTGTCTGAGGTGCCGAGTTTTCTTGGCAGTAAATCTGCTATAGGTGATAATGTTTAATTTTTAGTAAATACAATGATACCAATAATTAGATTGTAGTTTTATTGTTCATTTCTTTGGAATAGTAATAAATTGGCGCCTACTTCTTTATGTAGATCTTGTTGCTGTTGTTATAGATAAATTGCCCCAAAGATCTGTCATCTCTCAAGGAAGAACCATAGCTCTTCAGGATCTCGGAATAATAGACACATGGTATATAATAGTTTATGAGAATTTTTGTCAATGTATATTTATTTTCTTTTGGAATGTGGATGAATTGTGTTTATTCAATTTGTACAGCATGAAGCCTTATGTTCTCACTCTGTGGAGCAATTTGGCGACAGAATTTGGTGAAAAACTACGAATTGATGTTCGTAACATGCCAGTTGTCAAATTTACGCGGTTCATAGTCAATACATATTATGGTATATTTTCGGTAAGTGCATTTTTTTGTGCTTATTCCTTGATATTAATTTCAATCAAGTCCTATTTAATTATAGGTGTATCTCTTGGTTCCACTTCTACATCAAGTGTCCTCATTAATCCTCCAATTCCAGAAGCCGTCACACTTAGCGCATGGTATGTTTGTGTGACTTACGTGTATGCTTAGTACTTATCGGTTTAATGTGTTTTTAACTGGATATTATATTTTATTATTCATTAGGAAACGTAAAAATATTTTTCGTCTGAGGGCTATTGTTGAGGCAAAGGAATATATTACTAAACCCGATTCTTCTAAAGCCACCGCTTCTTTTGAAATCATGAGTATTGATGGGATATTAAATTGGTCTGAGGTATATTCATTCGTGTACGTTTGTTCCTGTTCCGTACTTCATTTTATGGTTTTTTGTTGTTATGATATTATTGTTATCACTTTTTAAAATGTTCTTAGGCTGGAAAGGTGAAGGTTAATGCAAAGGCAAAAATAACCAATTTTGAACAGCGGTGTTACTATATGTCGTGTGATAATTGCTCTGCGGCTACTAATGCGGAACATAATTGGGAATTTGAGTGTACGCGGTGTGGAGAGCTTCGGGTTGCCGTGCCTAGGTATTTTTTCAAATTGATTTTTGTGGCACTTGTATTGTTATAGAATTATGCTAAAATGTCATCGTTTATGCATATTAGGACAAAGGTATCTCTAACTCTCTACAATGATTCTTCTGAGATTGATGTTCTTGCTTTTGGCGAGGTGGCCGAAAAATTTGTCCGCAAAACTGCACTTGTTTGCATGCACAATTATATAGAGGTAACACTCTACTGTTTAATAATGACTTATGGTTTTGTTATAAACATGTATTTACCATTAAAAATACTTTCAGTTTGTTGATGGTTTCTTAATGGACGTGAACCATGCGCTCGATGGAGATGAATTTGAAATGATAATTAAGAAATCTGTTGTGTCAAGAAATGGAATAGAATTGGACCAGTATGTAATACTCGATGTGCTATCCAATGTCGATGATATTGGAGGGACGGATCCGCTTGATCCTTTGGAAGGGTCGTTAGATGTTAAATCAGATGTGGATTATATCAAGTATTCTGATATTCCATCGAGTAAATCGGATTTTGAAATATTATCTGATGAAGGTTTGTTTGTTAATCATAATTTTTTATTTGGAGTTCTTATCACCACTTTTTATCATACATGCTAATTTCATTTGTCAGCTAAAGGGGACGATATCCAGCCATTTGTGCCGTCTGATCAAGCGAATGTAAAAGCTAAATCAATCATTGGCGATAGTGAGTGTTTTTCACCGGATTCTGGATGTAAAGCGGCCCGGAAATTGTTTCTTCGAGGTATATCTATTTTATTTGATAACTTTTGTAGATCTTGATTTTCAGAGAAATGATTTATTTATAAACAATTTTACAGACGAATCCGACGATGATGAAGAACCACTTATCAAGTCCATTAAGCGGAAGAAATGATTGTGTGTGAAATTTTAAAGGGGGATTAGCTTGATAATGTTATTCGACATCATCATTGTAATAATAAGGCAAATATTGTCACTTATGTTGTAATAATAAAGAATGATGTACGCCTTATCAGCTTATTCTCATAAATTATTATTTTATATATCTGTTCAATAATTGTATGGATTATTACATTGTCCTCAATTATTGTCCAAGCAACATTTAATTTTGCCCTTACCCTTAACTATAAAACGCCTACCAAGGCATGCTTCATCACATCATACTTTTCTATTTTATTTTTCTTTCGAATTGCAATTGTATTTCTATTGAGAAAATCAGCAAATTCCAAGGTGTTTGTACACATATTTTAATTTTTTAATTTTATATTCTTTAATTGCCCTTGGACTGTCTCTCATCATAGGTAGTCAGGTAATTTTAGTTGTGAAAAAAAATGAGCAATCATACTCTATGCATGCCATTCATGCCAGCAATTGTAAAAGTGATGAAAAACATTACCTGACTACCTATGATGGACTACGGACGAGGATATTTTCATATGATACATAATTGTTATGCTCCAATACCTATGACGATGACCTAATTACCAACTTGACTACCCATGTAGGACTGTGGACAAAGATATTTTCATATGAGATATAATTGCTTTGCTATTATACCTATGATAATGACCTAACTACCTATGTTGGACTGCGTACAATTACATTTTCATTTGAGTTATCAATTTAGACACATTTAATACTTATATATATCACTTCTAGACACGGTTTTTATATAACCATATAGTTTATAACTATTTATAAATAGTTAAATTTTGTAATACTTGTGTTTATTGACATGATTATATCGTATATGAGTGATGACTATGTTATTTTTATCATCACCATGTCTCTATGGGGAAAATTGTTTTTTTCATCCTTTAACTTGCCCTCTTTTGACATTTGGTCCTCTATATGGGACACATGGAAAATTAGTCCTCTATCTTGCGACTTAGTTGCACGTTTAGTCCTTGTTGCCGAAAAAATTCAAATTTTACCCGGAACATCGTGTGACCCATGAGTTAACTCACTGGGTTGGTTTTTTTTTTGGATGGAAGAGTCTTTTCAGTTGTGCGCGTCTTCATGAAAAAATTTAAAACTCATTGTAGAAAGCTCGAATTCATAAACCGTTTTTTTCCAATAAAACTAGACACTGGATGATCGAATTCACTTATATAATTTCACGTATAATTTGCATACTAATGATGTACTATTAATTGAAAATCTTCAAAACCATAATTAACACTGGATGATTGATATATAGCCTTAATCATGGAGGAGTCAAATTTGATAAAACAAAGAACACACATATATTGCTAGATTTTCCAATACATGAAAAGCATGTAATAGGAACCATGCCATACAAACAAAAGATGAAAGGCAAGTGATAGGAACCATGTCATACAACAAACCATGAAAGACATGTAATAGGAACCATGCCATACAACAAACCATGAAATACATGTTATAGGAACCATGCAATACAAAAGTTTAATCTTAGCCTATCTTCTGCCCCTCTACGCTTGACAAAAAAACTTTGAAGTTCATTATTCTATTCATTAAACGTCTAAGGGGAGATGGCATTACGATTCATGCGGTTATGGCCTGCGGGTTAACAGGAACCTAAGCATGACAGCAGAGTCGTCAATAATCGATATCGTTATCTTACGTGTATTCCATAATATGTAGATTCCATCATAGTCACCCATTGGATTCTGATACATGTGCCCAGTGAATCCTACTGATCGAAAGTAGTCGTGGTATGCCGCTTCTTCAACACCCGGGTCTAGGATTATCAACACGTCCGGATCAATCTGATTTACTATGAATCTGAAATTCATAAGGAATTCATAAGGAAGTACGAACGATTGACTGCGGAGCATGTGAACACAACCGAACTGATCAATGAGGTGCTCCCAATTTCGGATCTTTGCATCACTTCGGTTTGAACCTTATGTAATTTGCTCGTGCTAAGGTTGTTGGACGGCATGATCTTGATGGTTGCAGCTTGAATGTATTGCCCGTAATGATCAATCGTCCACTGGAATTTCTTAGGGTCAAACTCGTGCTTCACTCCATCGCCATTCATGTAACCACGGTATGGTTCTACGCAAGACAATTCTGTGTATAAGTATCCATAAGAATGTTAGATACGACAACATCATTGTATGATAATGACTTAAAAAAATGCAATGATAATATACATGTATGTATATATTAAATCATGGAGGACAAATTATACATATAAAAAATAACCATGTGGTAGAAATAATAATTTTTATTTGAAATATTAGACAAATAAAAATATTAGTTAAAATGGAACAAGATATATAAACGGAATGTACATCATTTGGATTATGATGGTAATTAGTAATTTTAATCCGTTTTTCTATCAAGATTAGTATGCTATATATGGATAAATAAATGGGTATATCATTTTTTATAGCATGATAACATGATATCCATAGTATGAAAGATAAAAACCCATTGCATGCAGTATGATATATACCCATATATTATCACTTCATGCTTCTTAAATTGCAATTTTGATTTGATAAATTAGCGATTCAATGAAAATGAGGTTGCATGGGCTGCTCATGCATTCAAATATTGAAGGTTGTTCATGCATTTAAATATTGAAAGAAACCGCAATGAGGTTTAGAAAAACCTTGAATGTGAGGCATTGTTGGATGTGCTAAAATTGTGTGGCTGGTTGGTGTTTTAAGTAATGTTTTAGTGAGTATTTCATTGAACATTAGTATCCCTCTTTTTATAGGAGTTTCTGTAATCATTACATGTAATAATTTATAATTTCTTAAATATTGACGTCATCATTAGAGATTAAATGGTGAATATATATGAAACATAAAAAGTGGACAAATTGCTCTTTTTATATCATCCAACAAGCAATTGTTTGCTGCTTGGATTTGGATATGTATGGATGCAGCACTTGGATTAAGTGGTGATGGGCAACAAAAAAAGTGTTATCATTTACAATAAAAAAAACATAGTTTTATTTTTATAGGTTTTTTTTTATAGGATTTATATATAAAGGGTTACGACAATTGGCTGATGGAGATGTTATGTAATGATTTCATTTAGTTTGATCACTAATGTCCTAATCCTCATTCGACCGAACCCAAATGTATTTTACAAAACCGTGAATTGTAATTGTCATATAATTGGTAACTTTTTCACTATTTTTGTGAAACAATGAATTTCGACCGAGCCGATAGTGAGCTAGAATTTACCACTAATCAGAAGACATCTCAATGAAGAAATTATTCTATTTGAAGCGTCATATTTTCTGAATTTCAGAATTAAATTACCATTTTAATAAGGATTAATTAAACTAATTACTCCTCTTATTTAGTGTAATTACAGTACAGTTTATTATTTGTAACCCACAATAGACACACCCTCTTATAATAAAATTTTACATTTACACTCCCTCTCTAACTAACGGTCGTTAGTCAAACGTGAAATAAAAAGTAAAATATCAATATTACCTTTGTTTCAAAAGAATTAAAAAGAGTTAATTACATTAACACCCTTTTATTTTGTGCAATTGCAATGCAATCCGTTTTATTGGATCATGTGATCGAATTTGCATTTCATTATTAAAATGTTAGCAAATCTTTACGAAATCATTTATATAAGATGAAATTGAAAGTTACAATTACATCTTCTTTATTATGAAAAATTATATTCACCCCCTCAAAGGCAAAATAAGAAATTTAGAAAATATTCTTTAATGATGTCAGCAAATTCCGTTAGTTCTTTGAAGAGAGAAGGCGATTCTAATATTTTATTATAAGAGGGGTCTATTGTTATGTGTTCAAAATAATCTAATTGGACTGTAATTACACTAAATAAGATTGATAGTTAATTTAAAAAAACTACTTACAAGATAGAAACAACATTATATGTAAAAATCAAAACAATGGTCAAATGGACATACAAATGACACTTTCAAGTCTCAAATATTGGTTAAAATAATGAAAGGTTAATTTTAGTATACTTAAATTTTAAATCACTAAAATTTTAGACTAAATTCACCAATTAAGTCATTTTCTTGGGTGTGTGTGTTTTTAGTAGAAAGAATAATTGTTAAAGTTTGATATAATTCTTCATTAAATATTGAGAATGTTACTGTAAATGCTAACCCATAATAAAAGATGACACTTAAATTGGATAAATCAATCTTATCTCCCTCCAAGAAATTTATTAACGACAATTATGGATATTACAACACACATTTGTTTAACATGAGCTTTAAACATGACTACCAAACATGGAATTGTACATGATAAATAATACTTAACACTATATTCCAAGTTACCGAACACGCCAGAAAGGTACCAAATTCTATGGTGCATTAAATAATTTTTCTATTGGCATTCTATACATATTGGAATGGAACAAATGTCAACAATAAAACATTAGGGAATTCTTGATATATTTTTATATATTCTACAATAGGATATAAGAAAATGGATAAAAGTTGGATCAATGGAAGAAAAATTTCTCCTTAATATGTACGCGGAGTTGATTCGTTTATGAATTTCGTTATGGAACATATTGGCAAAGAATGTGAAATTAAGTGCCCTTGTGCAAATTGATTTAACTTGTACATTCATATTCAAAATAAGTACATTATTGGATCAAATTGATGCTTCGAACCACTGTAAAATTATTGTGCAATTTTCATTATCCTCTTATTATAGGGTAAGCCCCTTTTATGAAATGAATTTGCACATTGTTTGACGCGGTAGCTTCATACGCTCTAATTGATGCCCTCTTATACACACCAATGGGATCATCAAAAAATTTATTAACACAGTAGATATTTAGTGTACCCAACTCAGTTGCTTGCGACAACATGTACAGAATGTAACTTAGCTCGCAATCAGAACCCGAGAAGTTGAAGATCGTGACCTCATTCAATGTCTCCAATCCCATTGCTTGCAACTTCCAGTCTTTTACGTAATTGGATACACTAATGCCCGCGTTTTCCCATGGTGCACCCTACACATGTTAAGTCAATTTCAATTTTATTTTAGAAACCCAAACAAATAACGTGTTTAATAAACCATGTAGTAACTAATAAGCGACAAACAATAAAACTTAAAATATTACCACCAAATCGACTTTAAGCTCATTTAAGCCTGTACATCTACTGATGAGCACCAATGTGACAGCAAGATTGTCAAGCAGCTTTGAACACCTGATCTCTAGACAGTGCATATTAACAAAAAAATACCTCGCCATAATGTGATGTAGAGACTCCACATGCGCCAACCTCTAAACAAACAATTAAAAAAAAATCAAAACAACTTCTTAAAAGCATTTGCACTTATTCAAACAATGATAGATAGATATACCCTAACAAAATCAACCGGGACACATGCTCGTTCGCTGGACAACAATTCTTTCGTCATTTTTACAACCTCTCGAAGTAGTCGGTATGTCGAGCAAGTTGATGACATGTAGTGTCGATGATGATGTACTATCCACTGTAAAGAACGAGCTAACGGCCCCAATACTTGTAAATGACCCGGACCCTGTTCGTCTTGTTTCAATAAAATAACAAGGACATCTACATTGGGGAAGTGTACTTTTATATTCACATTTCCTTGGGCCCGATTGAATGCCATCTTGAATATTTTTACAGAAGGCAAATATGCCTCAAATTCTGTTAGTCCTCTAAAATCACAGTTCAATAACTGCAAATCATTCAACTCGGGACACCATTTTCCAAGGCGGGAAGAAAATGTGTTATCATATAGCACGATGTGCTTCAATATGAGTCTTTTTAAATTTCGTAAATTATATCTATCTTCCCACCTAACAATGTAATTCGGTAGATATAATTTTAACTGAACAAGAGTGTGTGACAAAAACAGGCCGTTAGGGAGTGAAGTGGACAACCGGCCGACTAATTTCAGTATACGCACAGAATGATCTATTCCAAACGCCACCCACTCTTGCCTTATCCAATGCAATGCCTCGGCCCCCATTGGTAACTCAAAGCTCAAGGTTTCAACCACACTTTCATTATGTTCAAGTATAGTGCGATTAACAAAATTAATAAAATCTAAACCTTGATAAACCCTTTGTTCGAAACGGTTAATATCGAATAAAAGAGTAGGGATGGAATACCAACAATGTTGAAAATATTTTGATAAAAGACCCAATCGGGCTGCCTCCACAATGCATGCATCCCTTGATAACCTTCCCATAACATGAAAAATTATATCCTCACAAAGGAAACTAAGTCCATTATTAGAAATTGTACCTCGTTCCATGATTGTTTATATGAACTATCCTCTGTTTATACTCTGTTTGTACCTTAAGCATACGACAGGAGCTGGAGGTTGATGACGACGTGCGGTTGGGCGGAGGTGATGAAGTATGGCTGATTTGGGCGGAGCTTGAGCAGCAGAGGCGGATCTGGTCGGAGCTTGGCAGAGTTGGTTTGTAGATTTTTTGTGAAATTTGCCAAGTCCCAAATAATATATCCCTCTTTTATCTTGACTCTTTGATAAAAGATATAAATATATTTTATCTTTAACTTTAATTAACCTTAACTTATTAGGTAAAAAAATAGTGATAAAAGAGAAAAACAATGCAATGAAACGATGGACCTAATTGACAACTTTAATTAACCTTTATCGAGGATATGGAATTTCAAGATCTGCCCAAGATCTTTCATCGAGATAAGAAAATAACTTTAGGGTACAAATAATTATTATTAAATATAAGCACATTAAATGACACGACGACTGAGTAAAAAATGTCTCTTGACATTAAAGTGAGCACAGTCACATGTCTTTTGATCCTCACTAACTTTATTGTCCAAATTTTACAATCATTTCACTGGAAAATTCTATTTAAGCGAATATTTAATCTTTCAACTATTGTAAAGATTCTTTTTATAATAATAATAATAAGAAGAAGAAGAAGAAGAAGAAGTAATGTTTTATGTCATCTCTGATTAGTCACTGTTCTACCATTTCTTTAGTTTTGTTAAGGAAAAAAAATGCAATAAATGAAATTGATTGACTTTAATTTGCTTGATTAATCTTTACCTTAACAAAATAATATTTTACCACATGAGTCGTTGGTAGTGAAAGGGAGGACTTGCCTTTAACTTTAACTTTAATTAACTTTAATTAACTTTAACTTTAATTAACTTTAATTAACTTTAACTTTAGCCCAATTACCTTTAACTTTAGCCCCGCCATGTCCGAATTAGCCCTAGCCCAATTGACCTTTCCATAACATGAAAAATTATATCCTCACAGGAAATCGAGTCCATTATTAGAAATTGTACCTCGTTGGGAAGTGGTTTATATGAACTATCCCCTGTTTATACTCTGTTTCTACTCGTGCAAGATGATCCCCTGTCTCTTCTGTTTATATCTCCCATTTTTCGTGGAAGATGATATTCACAAATATCCCCTGTTTATACTCTGAAAATTCTTTGTAGGGTTTGGTGGAGGAATAGATTGTTCTTTATAAGGGCATATTTAGCTTTATCTTTAAATTAATCTTTAACTTTAACTTTGATTAATTCTTTAACTTTAATAATTAACCTTTAACTTTAATTAATTCTTTGTAAGGGCATATTTAGCTTATTAGGTAAAAAAATAGTGATATTAAACATGAGATCTTTCATCGAGATAAAGAAACAACTTTAGAATATTAGGTAAGGGCATATTATTTAGCTTATTAGGTAAAAAAATAGTGATATTAAACATGAGATATTTGAAATATACCTTTAATTTGAGCTCCTAGGAAGAAAATAGTCAAAGAAATTGAAGAGTTGAGTGTGTATATGTTTAGCAGCATGTCTCTATCTATTATCATTCTCCAATTTTATTTTATTTTGGTCTTGAGCGGAAAATGAAAGGTCTCAAGGCCTATAGACCTAGATTGAGGGCTTTAGTGCAATTCTTTGATTTGTTTTTTCCTTTGACTCCTTAAACTCAATCATGTACCAATCAAGTCCCACATAGATATGATTTAATAGTTAAGGTCATCTTCTTGTCAAAATTAACTCTTGGCATGTTAATATCATTACGGAAGAAGTCTTTGCCTGTTAAGTTTTTTTATTCCATCTCATATAAGTTTTTTTATTCCATCTCATATAACCATTATTATCCATATGCCGCCACATCCAATTACGGTCTATATTCATTATTTCTGCTATATGTAATTTTGAGATATATTAAACAATTTTGCAGCAAAATACTATGGGACATTCTTTCATTTGATTTTACATATTTTACTACTTCATACCATTTTCTAAAAACATGAACAAACACAAAAACAGTCTCTAAAAACATGAACAAACATCAAAACCAACAACTAAGGACTACAATTAATAGAATTCAGTAAAGGGACTTATCATAATGTGCTCACATGTATAAATTGTCCAAATCATGCATCAAAAGTCAAAAAAGCATAAAGTAAAGAAATAAATCATAATGAATAACATTTTGCACAATTTTTTGTTCTCCTAACACCGGTCAAATTTACATTATCAAATCAAGAAAGCAATAGATAGATTAAATCAAGGAAGAGAATCGGCAAAGTCACCTATTTTCGGAGATTTTCGTACTTGATCGTCCAGCCTCCAGTATTTTGGGCATAACCGCTTCATTAGAAAACGGATTGAGTTGATTCGTTAGGCGAATTAAAGCTAACAGAAAGGGCTACAATTCGTATGTTGAGATCTGGAGCAAACGACGTAATATACAGGGAGTAAATTGGGTAACAACAGAAATGCACTTTCTGAACGGAAAATCAGGTTTTTGAAGTTTTATAAATACCTGTCAAGAGTGATGGCGTACGGATCTGTCGGAGTTGATGGCTGGGCGTACGGCAGTAGTGAGGGATTGGGGTTTGGGGACGGAGTTGATGGCTGGGCGTACAGCGGAGTTGATGGCGTACCGATCCGGTGGAGGATGAAGTCGACGGACACGGATATGAGGAGTGGGATGGGTTTGGCGCGTGGAGGTGGTGGTGTGGGAAGGGAAATCGTGGGGGTGGTGGTGTGAGTAGACTGATATTTTGAGGAAGAATGACTTGATATTTTGGAGAAGAAAGACTTGAAGTTTTGGTGAAGTTTTTTTTTTTTGGGAGATCGTGGGGTGGTGGTGTGAGTAGTGGTTTCGGTTAAAACCGAACCGAACCGTTTCATTTCGGTTCGGTTTCAGTTTTGATTTTAAAGAACTGAATTTTCGTTTATCCGAGATGCACAGCCCTACTTTTTACTCTCCTTTCTTAACTTCAATCATTAACTAATTATTAACGGACAAAAGTTTCATGATTTTTACTAACTTTTGTTACTTTTGGAAATAAAACCAAACTCTATGTCACAAAAAAAAAACACCAAAAAAAACTCTCAAAATAAAATCAAACACAATTTTATAAAATATACACGTGTCCGCATAAATTTCTCAGCAATAATTCTGACCAAAATATCATCCCAAAACGTAACCAAACTTTGCCTAAAATGTTCCTTTTGTTCGGTACTGTGTTTGAACATTAAAAGTAGTTTACTGTAATCAGCCGAAAATTATTCATTTAATGCCAATTTAAAGATAGACGTCCGTTTGATTTTATATATAATTACGTTTAGTTTGTATAATTACTACTTCGACGACAATATTTTCCCATGTCTATTGATAGCCAAATCAACATTATTATTAAAGTTGTTACTTTAAGTATCATTTTTAAGTATCCTTCCATTGGCCGATGAAACATAGCTCTACTAGCAAAGTCGAAACTTCAAGATATTAGAGGTTTTGGGTTCGACTCCCAACAAAAATATGTGAGCTTTTCTTTATTTATATAGTAGTTATTAAATTAGTTGATTTTAATAGTTCTTAATTGATTGTAACCGCATACCACATCAAAAATTAATATTAGTGACTAAAGTTTCAGTAAAGTTGTCATTATTGATAATTAATGACACATATATAGTGACATCACAAATAGAACAATAACTATAATTATAATCACTAAATTGTCACAAAAAGTGTGTCATTAATTCTCAACAGTAAGAACAATTTTCTTATTATTAATTATCAAAAGTGATAATTTCTACACAAATATTGTCATTATAAATATGTAAAATTTATTATTGTGATAAAATTTGAAATCGATTTATTCAATATATATATATATATATATATATTATCCTTCCATTGTAATCATTTTCTTTATTTTCTTTATGGATAAATATCAATGTAATCATTTTCTTTATTTTCTTTATGGATAAATATCAATGTAATCATGATTCTACACAGATAGCAATATACTTTCCTTGTTTATTTTATTTTTATTTCTTTGTCAGTTATCGTGGCATACTTCATTGATATAGGCCAACATTGCTTAAGTGATGTCAGCCTATAACTATAGATCTATCTATACTAGGTAGGGGGCAGAGTAATCAAATGCTGTGGTTGCATAGCATTCAAATAGATAAAAGCTATCTCTAGCCAATTTGCAGGTATCGGTTATAATAAAAAAGTAGTACAAGTTGAACAAGATCACAGATGTTCACAATAGGTAAATCCAACGGTTCATGTTATTACACATAGACTAACCATATACATGAACACATCGGATAGTGTACCTTGTTTCAGTAAGATTTTCTTTTCCCCATAAAAGTTAGCACTTAGTCACTGTCATAGATTAAAAGGGTTGACACATTTTTTACACACTGTATATATTATCACAAACAAATGTGGTCTTAAATTTTATTTGAGACCTCAAAATTTTGACCAAAATCTCTCTGTTTTTCTGGAGGCTTCGAAGCAAAATATCACTTTTGATCCTATTTTGCTGAATTATACCAAATTTTCCAAAATTTTGAACAAATCCAAAATATTCCAAAATTTAAAATAATATTTAATTATTTATATTTAAATAAGAATGAGTTCAAATTATTGTGGTTGTCTATAAATGATTGTAGTATTTTGTTTTAATGAAGTTTCCAGCAAATTTGGTTATTACTTTACTCTCAAATCATATTTTTATCTTATATTTTTCGCACAGGTTTTAGTCATACTATTTGACAAAATTCACTATACATATATTATATCTAATATTATTTATGTAAATATTATATTTAAAGTTACACAAAGTTTATTATAAATTTTCAAATATTTCTATAAATTTTGATGTTTTCCTTAAAATCGAAGTCGAAATTTTGAATATGTCCAAAATTTTCATCGAAATTTTCATAAATTAACTACCCTGATATCGACACCGATACCGACATTTAATACCTTGCACACAAATTATATTTACTTTTATGTATTTGTTCAATAATTATATGATTTATTACTATTTTGTCCTCAATTATTGTCCAGGCAAACATTTAAAATTGCCCTTGCCTTTATCTATGAAAGGCCTGCTAAGGCATGTCTCATCACATCATATTTTCTATCTTTTTTGTTTTCGAAGAGCAATTGTCTTTCTGTTGGGAAAATCAGCAAATTCCAAGGTGTTTGTATGCATATTTTGGTTTTTTAATTTTATATTCTTTAATTGCTATTAATGGTTTTAAATGTTTCTGATTATTAATTGTTTTAAATGGGATTTGGCAAGTTGACAACTTGCCAATCCAGTGGCAATTTGTCCTTTTTGTTTTTATATTTAATTGTATATGCTACTTATTAAGGGATCCACTCAACAAGTGGTTGCCATTTATCTATATAAGTATTCGATTAGCATTGTCTTTCACATCCACTCATCCTCTATTTATGTATCTATGTATATATATATATATATATATGTATGTGTGTGTATATATATAAAGGTATCTCTCTATCTCCTTCTTCATAATTGTTCTTAATTTTTCGCAGGCTATCGTTTAATACTCTTTTTATTCCCCTCTCTAATTTTTACTCCTGTTCGAGGCAATCACTACTTTCTGTCTCTGAATTCCTCTTACAACTCAACTCTCTCACCTTATCTTGTTCTTTTTTACATTATATGCAGAGAAACGAACCAGTAATTATACGCATTTATTGTGTGTGTGTATATATATATTTGTATCTCACTGTCTATTTTTCGATGGAATCATTTGCGAATTGAATTACACAAAAGATTACTATATCCATCAAAGCCATGATTACTAACCCACTCCAATGTGAATGAATTATTATTAATAATATTATTAGAATATAGTAGAACTGGTTACCATTTTGAGTTAAATACGAATTTATTTATTTTACTTTAATTTGATAACTAAATATCTAATTGTTTGCTTCTTGTTTTAATGGACCTATTATTTTGTATAATGTAATAACTTTGTATGATATGTGATTTCCGATGAATGGTATTCACATTTGTTTGGTTGTGAAAATAAGAATGTCGTCTAAATGCGTTAATCGCTTTTCTAATTTACTTATATCGTCTATACAGGTGACGGTTTATAACGACGTGAGTTGCTCTAAATTAAATGCATTCCAAACAGAAATCCGAGTTTGGAAAACTTGATGTGTTTTCGTCAATTCCGGATGATGTAATACTTGTTATCATCACGTTCCTTCCTTTCAAAGATGCAGTGATGACTTCTGCTCTTTCAAAAAGATGGCGAAATTTTTGGCAATCGGCTACTAAACTCGATATTGATGAATTTTTGTTTGTTAGGCAAACGTACCCCGAGGATGCAGTGGTAATGCAAAGAGCATTATTCATAAAATTTATTAACCGCTTGATCAACATGTTTGCGAGTAATTATCTCGATTCATTTCGATATAGAATGTCGAATCCTTCTATTGATAGCACTCAGACAGTGATGAAATGTATGGATTTTCTCGTATCCCATCCTGAAATTAAATCACTAACGTTGGATTTCCAAAATCCCTTTTGGAACGACTATGATCTTGATACTATACCATTACTGAATAATTCAATAACGGTAAGTATACAAACACATTTAAACAACTTAGAAGATCTTACACTGTCTGCGTGTGTTTTTCGCACCCCTCAATACAATCAAATTATAGCTTATCCAATAAAACGCCTTGTTCTATCATGGATACAATTTCCTGATTTTTGTCTAAATGAATTCGTCTGTATGTGCCCATCACTTGAGGTGTTGCACTTGCATAGATGCCATGGAATGAAGACATTGGACATGTGTGCAACAAAATTATACGATTTGCTGATAGATAAATGTTCGTTTGATTGGACCATATGTATTATTGCTCCATCACTACGAAGCTTCAAATTTGTTGGCCGGTTTGTTAGCATGGTGTTCCAAAATTACGGTGGCTTATTAAGAGAAGCAGTTTTAGATTACAGTCTACAACGGCACTACGTCCACTCGATCAAAATTTCTGCCTATATGTTATATCACTCGTATAAAGATTTCCAAAACATACAATCTCTTACAATATGCAGTTATACTATTCAAATATTTCCTTTAGTAGTAGAGGAATACAAAATCGAGGATATGTTCCCCAATATGCATAATCTTGTACTAAATACTCAATTAGTAGTTCCTGAATACCGCGGAATCTCTTTTTTCCTCAGTTTATGTCCTAATTTAGAGTCTCTTTCTTTTCATCTTGGTAAGCAAAGAATTTTTCCCCACAGCTACAATCCATTGGCTATTGATGACCATCCATTTTTCAGTCACCTGTCGACTACTACGTGTGTGCTAAAAAAACTAAGATCTATATATGTTAAAGGGTTTCGGGGGCGTACCCATGAACTTACTATAATGAAATATCTTTTGAAATTTGGAGGAAGTTTGGAGCGACTGACTATATCATTATTCGAGGATAAAGGAGATAATGGAGAGGAAATGAAATTAACTTACCGTGATCGTGTCGCAAAAATGATGAAATATGAGATTGCATCTCCTAAATTACGCGTATTTGTAACAAATTATTTGTCATGAATAAATACTATTACAACTCTTTAATTTATTGTGTATGATAATAGCTAAAGCGTTTCTATGTATTAATTTAAGAGTATATACTAAGGTGCATTAATTGTTGGGCGTAAATAAGCATCAAGCTATATAAGTTAGAGAAAATATATATTTCAAAATGAGATATTACAATATTTTTGTGAACTAATGCAATATATTCTTTAAATATATTTGTAATACAAAATAACTTTCATAAGTTTCAAATACTGAGATATTTCTGTCTTTTTTCTTTATAACATTCTATCTAAATGAGCTAAAAAATATATGGGAAAAATAGACAAAACTACAATATGTAAAAATATCAAACAATTAATGCTACAATATTAAAATTAATTAATTACAATTTACAGTCAATCAAACAATTAATGCTACAAATATCGCCTAATAAGCTGATAAAATAAATTCAAGGAAAATGGAACATTAAATGAGAGGCAAATACGTAATTAATTACAATTTACAGTCAATGTAGTGTTCATTAGTTGAGTGAAAGAAACGCCTTGTTAGTTAATTCTGCTGTTTTGAGCAATTGAATTTTGCTAATATATATGATATGGGAAAATTTTAGCTCAGACCCGATTTGGTCGCACCCAAGTATATTTCACAAAGAAAGTCTATTACACTTGCCATATAATAGGTAAGTTATTTTATAAAATACACAAGGGTTTGACCGAGTTAGGAGCGGACTAGAATTTTTTTCCATTTGATATGTGTTCGCCTCGTTGAGGCGAACGTGAGATAAGAATATAGAGAGAAATAGATTGAAAATTAGGAAATTTCTCATGCATTGAAAAATTTTCATGACTATATTGCATAATTACAACTCTATTTATAGAGTTCATTCCACCGCCTAATCACTTATCTTGTTGGAAAAATCTAAACAAAGCTCAACCATTAGGAAATGCAAATTATATTACGTAACCTCCTTTGCATAAGAATTATGTGTCAGGAAATTTTTCCTTCTTATGCACAACAATGAAGTACTTTATGCTATTGGTTGAATCACAAATTACACTTTAACAGTAATCCACGATATTGTCGCTTAAACATTCATTTACTCCTGCGCCGTATCAAAACAATCATTCTGGGCAATTTAAGAGTTATTATTTGGATGATAGGCAAACACCTGTTACCCAACAAAGCCTCATCATCTACACGTGTATTACCATATGAACAAAGCTTCATCTCATCTATGTTGATTGTTTGCCTGTGTGTCTTATTATCACATAGTATCACGGAACCCACCCTTAAACTCATTAACATACCCTAAACCCTAATATCTAAACCACTGAAAGATTATTTAATTACTAGATGAAGTTTAGTTAATTTACCATAGTGTTACTACTAAATTTGCAATATTTTCTAGAATGCATTGTTGAAATTTGACTTTCTCAGCTATATATATCCGCCTTTTTTAAAGAAATAAAAATCTTTATTCCCGTTGGCTTAATAAATTGCTCAAAAAAAATGACTTTATAGTAGAAGGAAATTCTATACATATTTCGAATAAGCAAAATCAATGTGTTATTGCTAGAAAAACGTACCAATATAAGACAAATGTAATACATTTTCTTTGGGAACTGCTGTCGATTTCTGGATATAATTTCCATAGTAATATGTCGCAATATTAATTATTATTATTGACATAATACAGTAATATAATAAATACCAAACCTCTGCATCTCTTAATGAAGGTATTTGATCTTGGCATGTCTTACATATGTCAACCATTTTTACCCCAGAATACACGTTGTAAAGCTTGTACCATCAAAACAAGTTAAAATAAATTTTTCCAACTTTCGCTGAGTAATCATCCATCCTTTTAGCCTCATTGCTAAAAACTAGATGATGACATGTTTTTCAAATTTGTTTCTGATGGACAAGCCTCACAAGGTATTAAGAAGTAGCCTGGTTAAGAACAACAACCCCGAAATCAGATATTACTAACATGTTTCACATTCCAAAAGTAACACCACAAACTGCCCGAGAGCATTCATCTATTTAACTTGTGGGAATGCCTCAGATGGCAATTTTCGCATTTATTATTTGGGCCATATCCAACCACCTGTTGCCCACCGAGGATTCGTCATCGTGCACGCGTAACATCATATGAGACCTATATATTGCTGCATAATGCATGTGTAGTCTATGTGTCAATGCATGCCATTGTCCAGTTCAATTTTGTAATTTAATATAGTTAATACTTCCTCTTTTATTTTTCTTTATGTTATAAATTGATTTATTGTATATATTCATGGAACGCTCTCCTCGTGTGGGTTTGGATTTTAATCGTTCAAGTGTGCATGTAAATTTAATGGCTTAATATGTGCTTTATTATTGAAAGTTGCAAAATGTGTTGTATATAGAGTATGTAATTTTATAATTAGCCGAATAGGTATTGGTAATTTAGGACTGAAAAACGAACCAAGCTACTCGATGCTCAACTCGAGCTCGGTCACTAAAAGCTCGTTTGCGTTTGATAAGTTTTGAAGTTCGGCTCGAGGTCGGCTCGATTAGTAAAAATTGATAAAAACATGTACAAATAAGTCCAAAAATGGGGTTTCAATTGAAAAGTGTCGTTAAATCACGATTGTTTGAAAGTTACGTAACCGCCCCCTAAAATTACAAGACTAAATTTGCAATTTTTCCCGAAATTACACGAACACCAAAAGATCTAATTTCAAATATATTATTCGTTGAAATTATTACATGATTAAATTACACATACATAAACCAATACAATTAAAATTTCATTTTCCCACAAGATATGCATCTGTCCAAATATCATTTATGAAAATTACAATAAGATTTATTCTTATTTGTAAGTAAAAAACCTTTCATGTCATAAGTACTTTAAGCTATTGGTTGAATCACAAATTATTCTTTAACAATAATCCACGATATTGTCGCTTAAACATTCATTTATTCCGGCGCCATATCAGAACAATCGTTTTGGGCAATTTTGCACCGCGCCTTGCGCGGTGTTTGGATTACCTAGTATATATATATATAAATATTTCAAACAAATACATACTCATATATAAGAAAATGGTTTAATCTAGCTTGTATGAAAAGTATGATGAATTTGTATATAAACAAATGGTACAAAAATGACATGTTGTAATTGTTTGTTTATTAAAATTTGTACACTAAAATCTGCAAAAGGATATTGTAAAAAATATATAAAGTTATAAAATAATAGATGATCTAACGCGACATTACTATTACAAATAATTGTGAGAGTTAAATAGAACAAATGTCATAAATATAATCTATAACACTTCTTTTCATCAAAACTCTTCAAATGTCTATTATATAAAAAATATAACACTAAAATATTATAAACTATTATCACTTTAAAAGTCTCAAGCACAAATATTGATTGAAAAATTATATTAATTAAGTAAAAGATATAACCATATCAATTCAATAACAAATATTAAATTAAACTACAAATATGGATTGCATTATGAGTAAAACCTATTAAAAGTTCAAATTAAAAAGAATAATAAGTAATATATATGTGTGTGTATATATATACACACACACATATATATGTATGTAGGCGGTGGCGGTGCGATTTTTTTAACACTAATTTTGAAATCAAACCGCATTGAGCAGCACGGTTTTTATTTAAAATTTTAAACTGCAGTTTGCTTAAAAAAATTGACAAAAATAGCGCCGATTTGGGCAGTTTTTCACCAATACTTGCTCACCCTTATTTACGATGACAAATAGGTGGATCATACAATGTTCCTTGTTTTGAATGGAGTGAACCTTATTTCATGCCCATTTTCTTACCAAATGTTCAACAATCACAATTCACAAGCGAGCCATGCAAAATTGGATAGAACAATGTTCATCCACTCATATTTCCATCTCATCCATTTAACTAAACCATAAAACAAACTGGGAATAAACCAGAGAGACAAAGAGTTAAAATCAGCCATACAAAATGCTGACTACCAAACTATCAGCAGCTGCTTCCTCTTCCACTCTGTTATTCAATCCTCAGAACAGAGTTAACTTATCCAAGAAAATCCCTTCCATTGTTAACCCATCATTGTACAATTCTCTAAGACCCATTGTTGAATGGAGCTTTAGCAAGAAGAATTTATCGAGAAAAATGGATGCCTCTGCCTCTGCCTCTGCTTCTTCAAGAATCGCGACCGCCCGCGCCTCCGCCGAGCAACTCAAGGACCCTGATCACCTTATCGACTCTGTTGAAACCTTCATTTTTGATTGTGATGGTGCGTTTTTCCCTGTTATCAGTAATAATTTCCCTGCAGTTGTGTGCTAAATGTGATTTTGGAGATGTATACTGTAATGCCCCGAGAAGTCCAATCGAACCCACTAAGTGTAACCTTGAGATGAGCATTTGAATCACGACTTAATATATATATATATATATATATATATCTTTTTACACTTGATTGTTAGACAATAGTTTATAAATCATTCATTTTTTGTTCTATTTCCCGACGTGGGATGGGGGATTCACATATCCTTTATCTGTTCAATGAAATGCTTGAACCAGTGTACACAATTGTGTCAGTGTATAGAGTTCAGATAAGTTGTGAGGATTTGGGACCTCTTGAAATTGCAAATTACAATGGGACTTGATCCAAGAGCATGATTCTTTCACTATTGAAATTATAGATTCTTCATCCGGATTTTCAGTAGCTCTTTATGAATCTGCAGATCATTTCTATGTGAAAGCTGTGTTGTGTTTGTTTTTTTTAATAATCTCATTTTGTGTTGATAAATGTATTGGCATTATATGTTAGATACTGTTGGATAAAATGGTACAAATTGTGGTTGAGTACGAAATTCGAACGCCGTTAGTATCCGAGATACTTAAGATTATTGGATAATCTTAATCTACGTTCCGAGTAGATGAGTTTAGCATTTCGAATTTCTCTAATCGGAACGAATGAGAAATTAAGTGCTAAATTGAAGGGTTTGAATTTGTGTATCCCATATTTTGATATAATTTTATTTAATATGTCATGCATATATCATGAATGACACAACACATTTTAATGGAAAATATGTCATGAATACATCATGAATGACATATAAGCACTTCAAGGTGGTTGAGCATCTTGGATGGCTAAGATTTGATCTTAGAAATGGATGGTGTGGATTGATTCTTATGGAAATGGATTTTGCCTATAAATAGCAACCATTCCAACCATTTTAAAGCACACCAACTCAAAACACAACATATTCTCTCTAAGTGTTCTTGAGTTCTATAAAATCATCTTCATCTTTTTCTTGAGATTTCAACAGTAAATTAAGTTCGTAGTTTCTGAAATTGAAGTGGTTCAATCTTCAGAAAAGTATATCGTTGTATCTTGGGACACTTGTTGTAAGAACTCGTACCACCAAGGCGGGGCAATTTAGTGTTAAGGATAGAGAGTTCTCTCTCGCCTCGATATAATCTTTCTTTGTTAGCAATTTGATACGTTTGTGAAGTTTTGAAACAACAAACTTAACACTAAATTTTCTTGTTGTTGTTCAAAAGTTATCACTTGTTCAAATGGAAAATATGGGAAATGTTGATGGTGCTACTCTTGATTTCGGTCTTGGACCAGGTGCTATTCATGGTCTTGGTATTATCAATGGCTCCGGTGGAGGTTCTGGTTTTAGTTCCGGTTCAGGGCTGGGTCCTGGTTCCGGTTTTGGCATTGGCTCTGGTGGGGGTGCCAGGCTAGGTTCTGGTTCAGGGTTGGGCCCTGGTTCCGGTTCTGGCTCTGCTCCGGTCCCTCCATTTGTTTCAATAGCTAATCCTGTTATACCGGTTCAGGCTGAAAAACCGGAGAAGTTCAGCGGGGCTGACTTCAAGAGGTGGCAACAAAAGATGTTGTTTTACCTCACGACTTTGAACCAAGCAAGGTACTTAAGGGGAAATGCTCCTTATGTCCCGGTTGAGTCAACTGATAGTGATCTGAGGAAGGCATATGATTCCTAGATACATGGTGATTTCCTTTGCAGAAATTACCTACTCAATGGATTGAATGATTCGCTTTACAGCGTATATTCTGAAGTAAAAACTGCCAAAGACCTCTGGGAGGCACTGGACAAGAAGTATAGAACTGAGGACGCTGGACTAAAGAAGTTCGTGGTCGCGAAGTTCTTAGACTTCAAAATGGTAGACTCTAAGTCTGTGACAAGCCAAGTTCAAGAGTTTCAAATTATATTACATGAAATTCATGCTGAGAACATGGCTCTGAGTGAGTCCTTCCAAGTAGCTTCTATCATTGAGAAGTTACCGCCTTCTTGGAAGGATTTCAAGAATTACTTGAAGCACAAACGAAAGGAGATGAGTCTAGAAGACTTGGTTGTCCGACTCAGAATTGAGGAAGACAATCGGGGATCAGACAAGAAGCTCCTTGTGCAGGCAATGGCAAACATTGCAGAAGTTCCGGAGAGTTCTGACCGGAAGAGAAAATTCCAAGGAAAATTCCTAGGAAATTCCCAGAAAAAGAAGGCTGCCGGGAAAGGAAAGTCAAGGGCGGGAGACCGCTGTCACAACTGTGCAAACCTGGTCATTGGGCCAGAGATTGTAGAGAGCCCAAGAAAAACAAGTTTCATGGGCAAGGTTCTGGCCATAACCAGAACAAAGGCAAGAACCAGGTGCAAAATGAAGTGCACCTAGCTGTTGATGATGTCCAGGGTATCAACAAAATGATCGATGACCTGTTGGACAAACAGGTGCCGATCGATCTAACAGATCTTGATCTCACTGCCGTCGTGTTCGAAGCCAACTTGGTGGACAACCCGAGGGAGTGGTTTGTTGACACTGGAGCTACTCGCCATATCTGTTCAGATAGGGCTGCCTTCTCGTCCTATACCCCAACTGAAGGACGAAGACTGTTTATGGGCAACTCAGCCACATCTCCAGTGGTTGGAATGGGGAAAGTTGTGCTGAAGATGACTTCAGGCAAAGAATTGACATTGACTGAAGTTCTGCATGTTCCGGAGATTCGCAAGAATTTGGTATCCGGTTCAGCTTTGGTCAAGAATGTGTTCAAGATAGTCTTCGAGGCTGATAGATTTTCTTTAACAAAAAGAGGATTTTATGTTGGAAAAGGTTACCTTAAGCAGGGCCTTTTCAAGATGAATGTAATGAATGTAATCCGCTCTGTTGTAATTGAAAATGAAAGCAATAAAAGTATTGAGAATTCTGTTTATTTGCTTGAGTATTCTAATTTGTGGAATGTCAGACTAGGACATGTAAATTATAATACTATTCGAAGATTGGTCAACTTGAACTTATTACCAACTTTTAAAGTTGAAAATGAAAATAAATGTGGAATTTGTGTTGAGGCAAAACTAGTCAAACAACAGTTTCCTTCAGTGGAAAGAAACACCGCACCACTAGAACTTATTCACAGTGACATCTGTGATTTGAAGTTTGTGCAAACTAGAGGTGAGAAAAAGTATTTCATTATATTCATAGATGATTGCACAAAGTATTGTTATGTGTATTTACTAAGAAGTAAAGATGAAGCTCTAGGAGCGTTTACACATTACAAAACGGAAGTTGAAAATCAACTTGGAAAAAGGATAAAGGCTATCCGTAGTGATAGAGGTGGCGAATACAGAGCACCGTTTGATGAATTTTGTGCAAATTCAGGCATTATACATCAAACAACGGCCCCATATTCTCCACAATCTAACGGAATAGCGGAGCGCAAGAATCGTACTCTTAAGGAGATGATGAATGCGTTGCTGATTAATTCAGGTTTACCTGAGAATTTGTGGGGCGAGGCGATCCTCTCCGCCAATTATATCCTTAACAAGATTCCCCACAAAAGTAGGAGTGAGACTCCGTACGAACTTTGGAAAGGTCAAAAGCCTTCTTACAAGTACCTCAAAGTGTGGGGGTGTTTGGCTAAGGTAGAAATACTCAAACCCAAACAAGTTAAGATAGGGCCTAAAACTATTGATTGCATATTCATAGGTTATGCACTTAATAGTAGCGCCTATCGATTTTTGGTACATAAATCAGAAATATCTGAGATTCATGAAGGTACTATC
This sequence comes from Buddleja alternifolia, assembly GCA_019426215.1. Lineage (NCBI taxonomy): Eukaryota > Viridiplantae > Streptophyta > Magnoliopsida > Lamiales > Scrophulariaceae > Buddleja > Buddleja alternifolia. The sequence goes on from CM033390.1 coordinate 15,400,529, forward strand.
ATGGAATCTAGAAATGCTTCATTTTTCGAGGATATCTTTCCAAGTAAGGAAAGAAATGAACAAGTTCCTCTCAAAAGAACATTTGATGAGTCTACGAGTAGTTCTAATCCCGGGGATGAAGAACCACGTCGTAGCAAAAGGGCAAGAGTTCCAAAATCATTTGGTCCCGATTATGTATCTTATACATTAGAAGGGGAGCCAAGGACGATTAAGGAAGCTATGTCCAGTCCAGATGCTCAACTCTGAAAAGAGGCTATCAATAGTGAAATCGAGTCTATTTTGCACAACCATACCTGGGAGTTGGTTGATCTTCCAAAGGGAAGTAAGCCTTTAGGCTGTAAATGGATTCTGAAAAGAAAGTATAAGGCTGATGGAACTATTGATAAGTATAAGGCCCGTTTGGTAGTCAAAGGATACCGACAAACAGAAGGTCTTGATTTCTTCGATACTTATTCTCCAGTAACGAGAATAACATCCATAAGATTATTCATCGCTATTGCTGCGCTGCATAACCTTGAGATACATCAAATGGATGTTAAGACTGCGTTTCTGAACGGAGAATTAGAAGAAGAAATATACATGGAACAACCCGAGGGGTATGTTGCTCCTGGAAAGGAGAAGAAAGTGTGTAAACTTGTAAAGTCGCTATACGGACTTAAACAAGCGCCAAAGCAGTGACATGAAAAATTTGATAGCACAATGTTATCAAATGGTTTCAAGATCAACGAGTGTGATAAATGCGTGTATGTTAGACAAACACATAACGCATACGTCATAGTGTGTCTATATGTAGATGACATGTTGATAATGGGTAGTAATCATGAAATTATCATGAATACTAAAGGAATGTTAAAGAAGAACTTTGACATGAAGGATATGGGACTTGCAGATGTCATCTTAGCGATTAAAATCCTGAGGACTTCTAAAGGACTAGTCTTATCACAATCTCATTACATTGAGACGGTTTTGGAAAAGTTCCTTCCAAGTGATAGTGCACCAGTTAAGACGCCAGTGGACTTGAGCGTTCATTTACGCAAGAACCCCATATCACAGTTAGAATATGCTAGGGTCATTGGGAGTCTGATGTATATCATGAACTGTACTCGCCCTGATCTAGCTTGTTCTATGAGCAAGTTGAGTAGGTTCACAAGTAATCCAAGTGAAGAGCATTGGAATGCTTTAACTAGAGTTCTTAAGTATTTAAAGTATACTAAAGAATATGGATTACACTACTCAAGATATCCAGCTGTAATAGAGGGATACAGCGATGCTAATTGGATATCAGACACGAACGACTCTAAGTCCACAAGTGGATATGTATTTACCGTTGGTGGAGGAGCAGTGTCGTGGAAATCTTCTAAGCAAACTTGCATAGCCCGTTCCACGATGAAATCAGAATTCATAGCTTTAGATAAAGCTGGTGAAGAAGCTGAGTGGCTAAGAAATTTCTTAGAAGATGTTCCCTGTTGGAAAAAACCTGTGCCTCCGATTTTGATTCATTGCGACTGTATGTCGGCAATTGGGAGGGCTCAGAGTAGTATGTATAATGGTAAGTTTAGACATATTCGTCGTAGGCATAATACCATTAAGCAGTTGATCTCTAACGGGATTATTTCCATTGATTATGTGAAATCAAAGGAAAATATTGCAGATCCTTTGACGAAAGGATTGCCTAGAGATCAAATATACTGCCTATCAAGAGGAATGGGATTAAAGTCTACAATTTAAGAATAGACACAGCGGAAACCCAACCATGTTGACTGGAGATCCCAAGATCATGGTTCAATGGGAAAACTAAGTTGTGAACATTCAGTGAGGCACTTAAGAGTTAATTAATAAACTCTAAACCCATTGCCTAGGATAAAGAAGTGCAACCTGCAAGTTGTAGCAAAAGGTTAAGCCGGGCTTTTAATGATTCCTATACTGTCTAAATGAAGTGGAGTATGGCAGGATACTCTTAATTAGGAAGTCACCTATGTAAGTGTGAGGTGTAGGCCGCCTCAACATTGAGTAAAATGTAAACACTTCTGAAACCAAGAGGGGGTGCCACGACCAAAATGGACCCAACCGTGAGAACTGAAAGAACTGCTGAAAGTTTATTATGTGAATATTGTTGTCTAGATTTACACGAACGGCTGACCAATTCAAGACATCACGTTCATTGGAGAGCCTAGTAAATCCGATGATATTTCACTAGGAAAGGTTCAAAGCCAAAAACTACCTCTTTTGATGTGATAAACTTTCAATCGAAATCTCAAGAGCATGCATTGCATTAATTTCATTCGTGTGGGGGATTGTTGGATAAAATGGTACAAATTGTGGTTGAGTACGAAATTCGAACGCCGTTAGTATCCGGGATACTTAAGATTATTGGATAATCTTAATCTACGTTCCGAGTAGATGAGTTTAGCATTTCGAATTTCTCTAATCGGAACGAATGAGAAATTAAGTGCTAAATTGAAGGGTTTGAATTTGTGTATCCCATATTTTGATATAATTTTATTTAATATGTCATGCATATATCATGAATGACACAACACATTTTAATGAAAAATATGTCATGAATACATCATGAATGACATATGAGCACTTCAAGGTGGTTGAGCATCTTGGATGGCTAAGATTTGATCTTAGAAATGGATGGTGTGGATTGATTCTTATGGAAATGGATTTTGCCTATAAATAGCAACCATTCCAACCATTTTGAAGCACACCAACTCAAAACACAACATATTCTCTCTAAGTGTTCTTGAGTTCTATAAAATCATCTTCATCTTTTTCTTGAGATTTCAACAGTAAATTAAGTTCGTAGTTTCTGAAATTGAAGTGGTTCAATCTTCAGAAAAGTATATCGTTGTATCTTGGGACACTTGTTGTAAGAACTCGTACCACCAAGGCGGGGCAATTTAGTGTTAAAGATAGAGAGTTCTCTCTCGCCTCGATATAATCTTTCTTTGTTAGCAATTTGATACGTTTGTGAAGTTTTGAAACAACAGTTACTAATAATCTAACTCAAGAAGAGAACAGTGTATCAATTGACAAAATGATTATGTTCAATTCACGACGAGTCTGCGGTGAGTATGTCTAATTGAAGAATCTAATAGGGTATATACTACATTGCTGGAAGGACTATCTATTGGCAACTGTAAGAATATGGGATGTGGTTGTAATTCTTAGATGCACTCACACCTTTTATTTATCAGGGTTCTAATTATATTTAGCAATGACACTTCTATTATTATTATATCTCATCATACTAATGTTTTCCAGGAGTCATATGGAAGGGAGACAAACTTATAGATGGAGTTCCAGAAACTCTTGACATGCTTCGATCAAAGGTTAGCATTCTATTACTTTCTGATGGCTCTTTATATTTCATTCGTCTTGATGCTAATGATTTGTTAAATTTTCTCTCCTTTGCATTTTGAACTAAAGATGTGGATTTTGTTGGAGAATCTTTGTTTTTCGTGGTAATAGTAACCTTTCAATCTCAATGCTTCTTTCTTTAGGGGAAAAGGTTGGTTTTTGTCACGAACAACTCGACAAAATCTAGGAAACAGTATGGAAAAAAGTTTGAAACTCTTGGTCTTGATGTCAGCGAGGTGGGTTTTGTGGTCATTTTGATCTGCACTTCTAGTCCTTTTTTGGAAAAAAAAAAAAAAACAATACCTCTTACTGGTTGAAATGTTTCAGGAGGAAATATTTGCTTCATCCTTTGCTGCTGCTGCTTACTTAAAGTCGATCGATTTTCCCAAAGATAAAAAGGTATGTGTATATATATATATATATATGTATATACTTGGAAATGAAGATTCATGTAATGGAAGATAAATTTCTCATATATTGTCTTACCTTTGCCTTGTCCCCCATTTCAAAGATAACTAACTTTCGTTCTGGCCTCTATCAAGGTTTATGTTGTTGGCGAAGAAGGCATCTTAAAGGAGCTGGATTTAGCGGGATTTCAGCACATTGGTGGGCCGGTACGTATAAGAATCTACACTTTTGAGCTGAAAGCAAATCATCTTTTCTAGAATCTCTTGGCAAACTATTGGTTGAGTATGGTTTGTTTGGGTAGCTACACTAATATGGTGAATTATAGTTTTTTGAGCTTTCAAATCTATGGTTACTGTTCAACCTCGATGACAAAATATTGGAAAAGTAAGAAAAACACGATTTTTAGCATTCGGTGGTAGTCATAATGTACAGTCAGCATAGTGCACAAACAATTTTTTTATGGAGTTTTAAGAAAAAGAACGTGCTTTAGCTGTGCCCAACAATGACTAGACACAAATTATACTAGGTGATACACATAGATTATATGTCAATACAAAATTATCTTAAATAATTTATGATTGGTTATTGATGATTTAACTAATTTATCTTGTAATTTATGCTAAGTTACATTTTAATGGTATAATTTAGTATATATTTGTTACTTTAGAAAATATTCTTTATATGTTCTTATATTTTTGCTCACACTACAATGTATAGTACATATTGTTTTTGAACTAATACAAGTTTTTAGCATTCATTTCTTAAATACAATTTTAGTAATGTCAATTTTCTATTATTGTATCCCATCCATATCTTATCCTATTTTTGTTTGATGTGGATGTGTCCACGTCCGTGCAACATGGATTACATCTCTTAGTTTGAAAGCCAAAGATATGCTGTACTACCCCATTAATGATCTCATCATGCTCAACTATTATGGAATCTGTTCTATTGCATTTTGCAGGAAGATGGTGAGAAAAAGATTGAACTAAAACCAGGTTTTATGATGCACCAAGATGAAAATGTACATATTCATCAGCATCAGTAAAAATTCTACAACAATACTTTAAAACATTTATCTTATAACCATAAATGTGTTGCTGAAATAATTGTTTTTATTGCGTATATCATGATTTGATGATTAGGTTGGAGCTGTTGTAGTAGGATTTGATCGTCATTTCAACTATTACAAAATTCAGTAAGCTTATCCTGACAAGGCCTGCATGCTATATTTATAAAAAGTTTTAAAAATTATTTAAGTTTTAGTCACTCAACTAACTTTAGAAGTCTAATTCTTGCTTTATGAAGGTATGCAACTTTGTGTATCCGGGAAAACCCGGGCTGTCTTTTCATTGCTACAAACCGTGATGCTGTCACTCATCTTACGGATGCTCAAGAATGGGCAGGTTACTTTTGATTGATCATTTTATTTTTTGTTAGTTTATTATGCGATTATTTATAAATTCATTGCTTAATTTTGTTTCGATATTAAAGAGTTGTCGATCCACGATCCTAAGATGCTTACTTAATGTTACTTGCAATTAGGTGGCGGTTCAATGGTAGGTGCCATTGGTGGATCCACTCAACGTGAGCCACTTGTCGTCGGAAAGCCCTCGACTTTCATGATGGACTATTTAGCAAATGAGTATGTTTCCTCAAGTTTCTATTACCCGCTGCTAATATGTCGTCGTCATGATCATCGTGGTTACAAAAATAATGAAAACGTTTTTTCAATTACTTCTATGATTGTTGTATCCTTCAATTAACTGAAATTATGGTTTGCTTCCGTTTCCCTATCGGAGAACACCTGCCTACATTTGGTGTACCACATTAAACGGTAATACTCATGTCATATTTATATACTAAAAAGGGCCCACATATGCCTTTTTACATCGTTATATCGTTGATTCTTCTTAATATACCTATGAATGATAAATCAAACTAAGTAACGGGGTCGTAGACTTGGTATTTATGCCAAAGGCCCCTATCGAGTTTTAGAATTGCAAAACACTACAAGATCCGCTTGTTTTTTCCTACTCGGGTCGGGTCAACCCATGACCCGACCATACGAGGTACAATCCTGGCCGTTCCTTAAGGACACGTGGCATCATCCTAGTAGGACCTCCAGCTGGCAGAACAGTATTTGTCCAGCATGTGTGAACACTATAAATACCCGCATTTATGGAAGGGAAAGGGACTGGAATCTAAGTATTTAATATACTCTTGAGCTTTGTCGTAGATTCGTTATTCAGACTAAGACTTGACAGTATGATCTCATAATTCATAACTTTGGATAAGTCGCATACGGATTAGATATACAATAGGTAAGCTACATCAAAAATTAGAACTACGTTAGACTTGATCCCTGGGTGGTACGTAGGCAGCTTGGTATTCCGAGTCCAGTCTATAATCTTTATTCGTTTATGTTTAGTTCGTTTTACGAGGCCATCCTAACTGAGTAAGGGTAGGGTTAATTTCCAACCTAGATCACATATCATTAGAATATAGGTCCGCTGGTGGTGTGGCATTACCCTCACCAGTTCTGTGATAGTTGTATCCTTCAATTAACTGCGATTGTGGTTTGCTTCCCTTCCCCAACGGGGAAAACATCTGCATACATTTTGTGTCTCATGCCAAACGATACAAATCATGCGACATCATCAGAATATGGGGTCCCATTATTGACGTGACATTACCCTTACTGTTTCTATGATAGTTGTATCCTTGAATTAATTGTAGTTATGGTTTGCTTTCCTTTAGCAACGGGAGACCACCGGCCTACATTTGGTGTCCCATGCCAAATGGTACAAATCATGCAACGTCATCACAATATGGGTCTCGCTACTGACGTGGCATTACCCTTACTGTTTATGATAGTTGTATTCTTCAACTAATTGCGATTATTGGTTTGCTTCCCTTTACCAATGGGAAGGCATCTGCTCACATTTGGTGTCCCATGCCAAATAGTACGGATCATGCCACATCATCACAATATGGGTCCCATTATTGACGTGACATTACCCTTACTGTTTCTATGATAGTTGTATCCTTGAATTAATTGTAGTTATGGTTTGCTTTCCTTTAGCAACGGGAGACCACCGGCCTACATTTGGTGTCCCATGCCAAATGGTACAAATCATGCAACGTCATCACAATATGGGTCTCGCTACTGACGTGGCATTACCCTTACTATTTATGATAGTTGTATTCTTCAACTAATTGCGATTATTGGTTTGCTTCCCTTTACCAATGGGAAGGCACCTGCTCACATTTGGTGTCCCATGCCAAATAGTACGGATCATGCCACATCATCACAATATGGGTCCCATAATGACGTGGCACTAGTATCCTTCACGTAATTGCTATTATGGTTTGCTTCTCTTTACCAAACGGGAAACACGCTTGCCTACATCTGGTTTTTCACACAAACAGCGTGGACTATGTTACGCCATCACAACGTGGTCCGGCTGCTGATGTGGCATTATCCTGACCATTCCTATTGTAGTTGTATCCTTCAATTAGTTGTGATTATGGTTAGCTTCCCTTTACCAATGGGGAAACACCTGCCTAGATCTGGTGTCTCACACCTAACGGTGTATGGAACATGCCATGTCATCACAATATGGGTCCTAGTGCTGAAGTGGCATCATCTTCACCGTTTGGCATTGAAAACTCCCAGTGCAATGAGGAATTTTCCTTCCCAACCCTGTTCCGAGACAAATATCGCTGATGGATTATTCTTGTTAAAATGAAACAGATTCAATATCTCAAAATCCCAGATATGCATGGTCGGAGATAGATTAGACACCGATATTCTTTTCGGACAAAACGGTGGTTGCAAAACACTTCTCGTCCTGTCAGGTAAACTTGAGCGCCATTTTTTCTATCATTCCATGCTAAAAGTAATTCATTACAACATTCGAAATATCTTTTTGTTTTCTTTTGTTTTGTTTTTCAGGCGTGACATCTCTCTCGATGCTTCAAAGTCCTAATAACGCAATACAGCCAGATTTCTACACCAACAAGATATCTGATTTTCTGTCTCTAAAGGCTGCAACAGTATGAGAAACTTTTATTGCCATCTCTATCAGACAACATCGTCTAATAAGAGTCCGAGACTTAAAAATGCTGGAAGTCGTCTCGTTCATATGTAAATTTCTGAATCTTATTATTGTTTCTGCAAGAGCAGGAAACTTATTTACGGGTATTTGTATCCTGTTGATTGTGGTGTATAATTTGTTTGGATCAAATGAGAGAAATATATAATTTAAAGTTGTTTTCCTGTAACTCTTAAATTTATGACATTTCCATCTTTATACATTGTGACATGCTGATTCCTGTCATTAGTAGTACTATATCTGAATGATGAGAAATGTTTTATTTTTTACCAGGAGATGATAATAAGAGTTTTTCTCTCAAGCGGAATACCCCTGGATGAGTGAGCTCTCCTATAGGGTATAAAGAAATCGTGCCGAGTCAAATAAAATGTTGTTAAGTTTGCTTGAATTATTAAAGAACACCAACATTTGTGTTTATGATTGATCTAAATATTGATCGAATTGAGCTCGAACAAGCCGATCTCGAACCAAGTTGCAGAACTTATCGAACAAAAAAAATTGTTCAAATTTGATTTGTTATGTTAATGACTAGAGCTAAAAGAGATCCTTTAACAATCAACTTGGAGCTGAATATCAAATAATTTGATTCGTTTTCCAATCATATTCCCGTGCTTTCAACTGTACGATTAATTTATAATCAACTGCTATGCCGCTGTCTATCATAAATGAAAAAGGTGATCATGAGAGGCTTCCTGATAACATTGAGAAAGTACCCACGGACCACGGTAGATCCGTATTAAATTTTAAAATTTACTATGGATTTCTCATTATTTGAGATTTTCTATCCCAAAAATATGATATGAAATACATATAAAATGTTATGAAATAAACTCAAATATTATGAAATTGAGAGAATAAAATGAGAGAATTAAGTAGAGAACTCTTTTATTGATATTCTTGTGTGTATTTACAATACAATGTCATTGCCTATTTATAGGCACAAAACTAGAATACCAAAGGTTTATTACCTAAAGAGTAAATTATATTTACTCATGATGGAAAATGAAAAGTCATGGAGATGAAGAGTTTTTGGGAGATGAGTAGACATAATGATTAAAGTTAAGTGGCCATAAAGAAATTGGGAGATGAATAGACATCCACAAATAATTATTCATAATACTCCCCTTTGGATGTCTATCACTTAAAAATATGTCTCGTTAAAACCTTACTAGGAAAAACCCAATAATGGGACAAAAACCTAGTGAAGGAAAAAGAGTACATATCAATACGCAATTAGATGCTGCCTCATTAAAAACCTTACCAGGAAAACCCAGTGGGAAAAACCTTGGTTAAGGGAAAAAGAGTGCAGCGCGTATTATCTCCCCCTCATGACAATATCAGTCAAGATCTTTCAGTCTACACACGCCAATATTGTAGACTAGTTTTTCAAATGTTGCTGTGGGAAGTGCCTTGGTGAACAAATCAGCAGGATTATCACTGGAACGGATTTGTTGAACATTGATATCACCATTCTTTTGAAGATCATGAGTGAAAAAAAGAACTTTGGTGAAATATGCTTCGTTCTATCTCCTTTTATGTACCCTTCTTTCAATTGTGCGATACATGCGGAATTATTTTCATATAAGATCGTCGGGATCATTTTTCCAGAAGATAAACCACAAGTCCCTCGAATGTTTTAAATCATGGATCTTAACCAAACACATTCTCGACTGGCCTCGTGAATAGCCAAGATTTCTGCATGATTAGATGATGTGGCCGATATAGTTTGTTTCATAGATCGCCATGAAATGGTTGTGCCACCACATGTAAATAAATAGCCCGTTTGTGAACGACCATTATGAGGATCAGACATATATCCAGCATCTGTTTAACCCCATTCCAATGCCTTCGTGTAGGGGAAGAACTATATCTTGCTAATAGATTAACAGCGAATGCTATATTAGGTCGAGTATGACAAGCAAGGTACATTAGTGCACCGATTGCACTTAGATATGGTACTTCAGGACCAATTAGTTCTTCATCATTTTCTCGAGGTCGAAAAGGATCTTTGTTCTTTCAATTTGCGGTTCAAGGCAAAATTTTGTTCTTCCAAGATCTTTCATCTCAAAATCTTTCTTTAAGCACTTAACAGCTTTTTGAATCTCTTCAGGAGTTCTAACGATGTTTAAATCGTCAACATAAACTGTAATTATAACAAACTCATTTCCAAATCTTTTCATGAAAATACAAGGATAAATTGGATCATTCTTATATCCTTCCTTCAACAAATATTCACTTTAAATTATATGATCTCATCAAAACGTTTCTCCTTATCTTGGAAAATACTCCCACTCAACTATCATTTCAAAAACAATTTGACATCATATATTCAACATATATTTAAATAATACACTTGATCACATCAAGTTTCTCATGTTGAATACAATCACACATATTTAATTTGATTTCATCAAATAAGCATGCGCAAGTACAATCAAATAATACATATTAAACGCAATGATTTAGAATCATATTTTATAAACATGAATGTATTCATGTATTTAAGCACTTTAAACAATTTGATCACATCAAACAATCAATGCTTTAATTTAATTGAATAATGTTCTCGAGAACTTGAATTATATGCTTCAGGCATATTAAATCCTTCAGGGATTTTCATATATATATATATCATTATCAAGCGAGCCATACAAATAGGCTGTAACAACATCCATTAGACGCAAATCAAGTTTTTTATGCACTGCCAGACTTATTATATAACGAAAAGTAGTTGCATCCACCACAGGAGAATCAGTCTCCTCATATCTATGCCAGGTCGTTGCGAAAACCCTTGGGCAACAAGACGTGCCTTATATCTTACAATTTCATTTTTCTCATTTCGTTTTTGCACAAATACCCATTTGTATCCTACTGGCTTTACATCTTCAGGTGTACGGACTACAGGTCCAAAAACTTTTACATCTTCAGGTGTACGGACTACAGGTCCAAAAACTTTTCGTTTGTTCAAGCGAGTTTAACTCTGCCCTCATTGCGTCTTTTCATTTTGGCCAATCATTTCTTTGTCGACATTTATTAACAGACTTTGGTTTTTGATCCTCATTATCATTCATCATATTTAGCGCTACATTATATGCAAATTTATCATCAACGTTGACTTCATTTCGATTCCATCGTTTCCCGTTCATAACATAATCGATTGAGATCTCATTATTTTCACAATTTTCAGGTACCTGAGGTTCTTCTGGAACCGAAATATTAGTTATGACTGGGGACTCTTCTGGAGTTATTTTATCCTCGATTAGACCATCTTGATTCTTAGCTCCTTTTCTTTTTCGAGGATGACTATCTTTGGAATGGATAGGTCTACCACGCTTCAGGCGTGCAGTAGACTCATTACTTTGACCTTCAGGGACAACAATTCTTACTGGAGCATTAACAGCTGGTACATGTGACTTAGTCACTTTTTTTAGGTCAGTAAATGCGTCTGGCAGTTGGTTAGCTAAACCTTGCAAGTGAATTATCTTTTGAACTTCCAGTTCACTTTGTTTTGTTCGAGGATCAAGATGAGATAAAGATAATTCATTCCAACTAATTTTCTTTTCCAGCTGCTTATTTTCTCCCCCTAATGTTGGGAAATCTGATTCATCAAAATGACAATCAGCAAATCGAGCCGTAAATAAATCTCCAGCCAATGGCTCTAGATAATTTATTATCGATGGAGACTCGAATCCAACATATATTCCCAATTTCCTTTGAGGACCCATCTTAGTGCGTTGTGGTGGAGCAATTGGAACATATACCGCACATCCAAAAATTCTTAGATGGGAAATATTTGGTTCCTGACCATAAACCAAGTGTAATGGGGAGAACTTATGATAACTTGTTGGCCTTATGCGAATAAGTGCTGCTGCATGCAAAATAGCATGTCCCCAACAAGAAATAGAAAGTTTTGATCTCATAAGTAAAGGTCTTGCAATTAACTGCAGACGCTTAATAAACGATTCTGCTAGACCGTTTTGTGAATGAACATATGCTACAGGATGTTCAACATCAATTTCAATAGACATACAATAGTCATTGAACGTTTTTGGAAGTAAATTCACCCGCATTATCAAGGCGTATCTTCTTAATTGGATAATCAGGAAAATGTGCTCGTATTCTAATCAATTGAGTAAGCAATCTCGCAAACGCCAGGTTACGAGTTGATAACAAAGATACATGTGACCATCTTGTTGATGCATCAATTAAAACCATAAAATATCTAAATGGTCCACACGACGGGTGTATTGGTCCACAAATATTGCCTTGAATATGTTCCAAAAACGTAAGAGATTTACTTCCTACTTTTGTTGTTAATAGTCGAATAATCAACTTTCCTTGTGAACAAACAGCACATGAGAAATCATTCGATTGAAGAATCTGCTGGTTCTTCAATGGATTCGCATCATAATTGATCCGGGATGGCCCAACCGGTCATGCCAAACAACAAACTTATTTTGATTTGTAAACTTCTGGTTTACGATAACATGTGTTTCAATATTAGATACATGCGTGTAGTACAAACCGGAAGACAATGCTGGCAACTTTTCCAATATACATTTGTTACCAGATATTGTATTAATGATGTAAAGATACTCAATATTGCCATCACTTGTTGTCTCAATATGATATCCATTTCGGCGGATATCTTTGAAGCTTAGTAAATTTCTTTGAGACTTAGTAGAATATAATGCTTCATCAATATAAAATTGTGTTCCTCCGGGTAACAATATATTAGCTCTGCCGGAGCCTTCAATTAATTTTGCACTTCCCGATATAGTACTAACATTGGCATCTTGCATTACTAAATAAGAGAAGTATTTTTTATTCTTGAGGATGTTGGCAAATTTATAAAAGACAAATTTATAAATAATTACTTCATTAATGAAAACTTATAAAATTTGTTATGATTACTTGCATCTCCAATCAAATGATCAATTTTTCTATTAGGATCATCATAGAAATCAGCAACATCTAAATGAGTGTCATCAAAATCGGTCATGATCAGAATCGCCTTCTTCAAAAGCAAAATTTCTTTCTATTTTCTTTCTTTTACTTTTTAGCGATTCTTGGTAAAGGTCAACAAGATGTTTTGGTATACGACAGGTACATGACCAATGACCTTTACTACCACAACGATAGCATAAATTTTTCACAAATTTGCTATTTTGGCCACTTTCATGTTTCTCTTCATTATTTTTCCACTTCTGGTGGAAAGATGTGTTCTTTGAAATACCACCACGATTTCCATAACCATATCCACGACCACGTCCACGCCCATGATTTCTTTAATGATTAAAATAGTTATGTGCTGCTACTTTCACTTCAGGGAATGTAGTAGAACTAGTTGGACGGGATTCATGATCAAAATAATTATATATTTCTCAACACATTCACTTCAGGGAATGGAGTATAGTTATTTGCATATATGAATTTATATATTGCTCAACACATTCACTTCAGGGAATGGAGTATAGTTATTTGCATCAAGATGAATTTCAACATCTAACGCCCAAGAAAAATAATTTTTCCTCGTAATATCAAGATCACAAAGTCAAGTTTTTTCAAGATTCATCAATATAATACTATTATCAAAGTATAAAATGACAATCATTCAACTTCTTAAAATATTTTCAACATGATAGGATTATGCAAAAGAATAATACTAATCAAATATATGCACATATACATATGTCTTATTTCCAAACATCAAGAGAATTATTGCATATTTCTATTTTGTTAAATATTGAAATATACGTACCTTTTCTTTACCTTTTCTTCTTGCTTTGTTTTAAAAATCTTGTCCATCAATTTTCTTTACAAACTCATAATAACTCACGAAAATCTCTCAATGGATTTTACATCATACGTTGAGTACCCTATGTATATCTTTAGCCAAATTTCAAAATGATTAACACCTTGAGACGGATCGTGCTGATAACGTGTTATGAAATAAACTCAAATATTATGAAATTGAGAGAATAAAATGAGAGAATTAAGTAGAGAACTCTTTTATTGATATTCTTGTGTGTATTTACAATACAATGTCATTGCCTATTTATAGGCACAAAACTAGAATACCAAAGGTTTATTACCTAAAAAGTAAATTATATTTACTCATGATGGAAAATGAAAAGTCATGGAGATGAAGAGTTTTTGGGAGATGAGTAGACATAATGATTAAAGTTAAGTGGCCATAAAGAAATTGGGAGATGAATAGACATCCACAAATAGTTATTCATAATATAAAAGATAATTTAAAATGATAAAAACAAAAAAAAATCTTAATTAAATTAAATACAGGACAAAATATATTCATCACTCTTGTACTATATTAATTGTCGCAAATATGTCCATAAACTTCAAAATATATCAAATTAATTCATTGTTTAGTGGTCTGCTGTTAAAAGGCAAACAACTTTAATTTGTTTTGTACATTTACCTGTTTCCTCGTGATATGTAAGACTAAATTGCTTAGGTGGACGAATATGTCACACCTATTTATGAAATTCCGAAAATACCATTAAGTGGGTTGGAACAAATATAATCCAAAAAAATAGGGCTTCCTTTTTGTAAAGAAGTTGCTATCGTTTAAAAGCAAAAGAACACGTTTTGTCAAAGGAAAGTTCAAAAGATTTAGCTGCAAACACTTCATCAATTTTCCTTTGTGAGCAGATTATGTTGAGGAATTGGCTTTGACATTGTAAAATCAAACTTTGTGAATTTGAATAATAATTTAAGCAATTACTAGACAGTATTATATAGAGAAATATGAAATTGCACCACCAAAATAAAAAGGAAATTTTCAACTTTTTTTTTTTGTAAAAATCAAGAGAGAACTGGCGAAAAAATTGGCAAAAATATTGGGTATGTTTAGGCATGAAATGCTCAATCCTATATAACAGAGGAGGAAGGGTAATTTTGTCCAATATTCTCAAATGGCCAGTTAGGGGGCTGAAAAGGGGCAACAAAAATTTGGTCAGAGCCACTTAGTAGCTAGTACATTATGCTGTTAGACATCCTAGTGTTTATATCTTTGACACACTGTAACGTGCTGTGAAAAAAATACACACACAACTAGTTTTTATCCTGTGCAATTTAAAATAATAATATATTATTTTTTGTATTGAAAATAACATTACATAACAAATATGTCAAAACATTAACAATGAATTCAGAAAGCGCAATTATAAATATATTATCTTAATATATATTATACATTCAATAAATTAATAAAAATTAGTTCTAAAAACTCAAAACATAAGGTTAAATTTGTGTCAAAAATATTTCAAATGGAAAATTTTAAAACATAAAGTAATATTAATAGTTTATAAAATGAGCTGTTATGGTATTCACAATGAACAAATGTTAATTGAATTGAATCCTCGTCATATAATTCAAACTAAATAAACTTATTAATACTATACCGAATCAGGCAAAATAGATGTCCATAGTTATTTTAAATATGTTTTTGTGAGCTTTTTATTTAAATTTATACCTTGTTCGTTGACTTAATCTTAGATGTCTTCCCTACTACAAACATACAAAAAGTAATAGTGATAAAAGATTTGCTATAATCAATTTGGGTAATAATACTCTTGGCACATAAAATATATAAAATCGAAGTTTGTGGAATAAATACTCTTGGATCTTAGATCTTTTTTTCTTTAGTGACATTTTCATATATACATGGTACTATGGATAAATAATTAATTCACCTGATGTTCCACGTAAGAGAGATAATATAATAAGCTTTTTTTTTCTGGGGGGGTGGGGGTTTTATGAAATCCTCATACAAATATTGAAATGACATAACTTAATGAATATTCTAAAATCTAAAAATTTCTTCCCAAAGCTTTTAATAATGTTATTTATTGTGCGAAATACATCAAAAAATTAAAAAAAAAAACTCAAATTATATAAATATTAGAATCACGATTGATACAATTTAATAATTTTCTAACATTGAAAAATATGTGCAACCCAACTTATCAATTTCTTATTTTAAGTAATGAAGGTAATATATTTTGATAATCATTAAGTCGTACAGTCTTGATAAAAGTTGATAGTCGAGTTTCCGGAAAAAATAAATTATAATATTCTTTTGGATTAAAATAAATTATAATATTCTTTTGTCTATAAAAATTTAAAGATTCATAAAAGTTATAAAAGTAAATAATATGTCCTACTAAATTAGAATGAAACAAATTTAACAAAATATTTTGGTAGGCAGGCACATCACAAAACTCATAAATAGAGATGCCTAATCAGTGGAACGACTTAATGGAAGATTGACATTTGACACATACAATTTTCTCATAAAATTTGAGAACACATGCATGTGCGCCAACATCTTTTTCATGTGTTGCAATCATGATAGTTTAATTTTGTGACAAAATGAAAAAGAACAACGTGAAAATGGTGAGAAATAATTTGAGAAAAATAAGAGAAATAAGATAAACCTCCACAAGAGAAGATTAAGGCCCCGATTAGATGAGATGTTGTTTTCCATTTCTCCATTTCTCAGATATTTTTTCATCAAAAATATATATGTTTGACATCTCCCAAAAAATACTACACACAATTTCTAAAAAAAAAAAAATCTCAAATTTCTTTGAAAATTGGATTTACTTGGAATTTCTCTCAAATTTTTCTCAGAAAGTCAGAATTTTTACTATTCATGATTAGACAGTTCACCCAATAATTAAAAGTACTTTATCCGCTAATATCTTGATATAATCATCAAAATAATCACATACCTTTATTTGAAATGATGTAGGCTACGAAATAAGATCCACTTTGCATATTTTTGAATGCTTTAATCGATGAGTTTAGTTTAAATATGTTAAATGTTTTACAAAAACAAAACTCATACATACCAATTTCTCACAAAAAAGATTTTTTCTTACAAAAAAATATATCACGTCACATTTAATCATTACATTTTTTTCTATAAAAAAAAACTCATCCAAACACACTTCCTCTTTCATATCTCTATTTTCTTAAAAATAATTTCTCTTACTTTATCTATGAAAAATGAGAAATAGACGTCCATCCAATCGGGACCTAAGTGAAGCATTTTGAGACATACAAAATAACTAAATGATATATATATGAAGATTAATATAGAGTCCTAAATCCTAATATAGTTTTGCCAAATAAGAAAATGTAACACGAAGAGCACTGAAATTTCCTACGATTTTGGAATAGAATGTATTGATATAAAACGAAAAGTTAAATATTTTTATTTTCTATTTTATACGTATGTATATATAAGTTGTTCATAATTCTATGCGTAAAACAGACTTCACATTCTTTTATACTCGCTTATAGTTCTTTAAATGAATTTAGATAAAAAGAAGAAAAAAATGAAAGAATTAACTTCAAGCAAGTTGAACTCTTTGATTCAAAAAACTACCTACTTACTCTATTCTTTTTTCAATAGTTGGTCCAATTTCATTTCTCTTTCCTCTGACTTGAAACTATATAGCTCTAAGGGATGAATTGTTGGAAAAATATGATGAACAACTCGTACGAATGATTTCGTATAACCTTCAAGTCGCGCAAAACTTACGCTTTCCTCAAGACAATATTCGCCCTCTACCGAGTGCAAACGAGTTATATAGCGAATTTGTCCCAGAATACAATGGAGTCCAGTCACATGAACTGATATTTGTATGCGAATTGCACTTTAGAAAACAAACCCGAATACTCAAAATTGACGAGCCTGATTATAAGTGAATTATGGTTAAAAGCTTTATAATTTTATGACCGACAACGGAAGAGGAATAAAGGCTCAAACAAGAGACTGATTGGTTTCTCTTTTGATTAGGGGTGTAAACGAGCCGAATTGAATCGAACGAGATGTTGTTTAAGCTTATTTGAAATACAATCGAGCTTCAAAATTTGTGTTTGAGTTTGTTTGATTAGTAATCGAGCCGATCTCAAACGAGCTGTAATCGAGCCGAACACGAGTCGAATTCGAGTAGTTTGATTTTTTTGTACATATTTTTATTATTTTTTACAAATCGAGCCGAGTTCGAGCAGAGTTTTAAAACTTATCAAACACAAAAGATTGTTCAAACTTGGTTTGATAAGTTAACGAACCGAGCTCAAACGAGCTTTTAGCGATCGAGTTCGACCCAAGTATCGAGTAGTTTGGTTCGTCTTTCACCCTTACTTTTGATTTGAGAGTAAACAAGTTACTGAAAATTTGGAGGCAAACTTTTTGTATTTTCGTTAAATGGATTTAAAGAAAAAATGTATTGTCTTTTTCAATCATCCACAAACACATGTTGTATATATAAAGATATCCCACACCCCTTGTCAAGAGATGCAACCTTTCATTTTAAACCAGCGTTTAGAATTTTGAAAAAGACTCCAATGATTGTTAGTTCAAAATTAACTCTCTTGTCAAAAGACACACCTTTTGGAGATAAATGTTGGATTAAAACTTCAGAAATGTATCAAAACAGATAATAGAGGAGAAAAAAGATTATATCGAGGCGAGAGAGAACTCTCTATCCTTAACGCTAAATTGCCCCGCCTAGGTGGTACGGGTATATGCAATAAACGTCCCAAGATACAACGATATACGTTCTAAAAACGAGACCACTTCGAATTTAGAACCACCGAACTTTAGGCAACTTAGAACTCTTGAGAGAGAGAATATATGAGAATGAGAGAATTTGTAAGCAATGGAATGCTTGGTGTGTCTTTCCATTCAGCTTGAGGGGGCTTTATATAGCCTCCAAAATCAGAAAAAATTAAATAGGGGCATTGAATCATCTTCAATTCTGACTTGAAACAGCAGGACAGTTTCTGCTGCCAACGTTCGAACATTGCACCCTCAACGTTCGAACGTTGGCTTGTAACAGAAAAATCCAACGGTCAGGACCAACGTTCGAACGTTAGGGGTGCAACGTTCGAACGTTGGATCTTCTAGAAGGTCCATTCAGATTTGAATAAAAAAGTGGCCAACAATTTTATTCAGGCCCAATTTAATTAAAGCCCAATTTTGGTTGATGGATCAAGAGGTTTATTTTGTGGAATTAATTTTCTCCAAAAAATTAATATATTGCAAGCCCAAGCCCAATGCTCAGAGCCCAATGCAATTCAAGCCTTATCCTTGTCCAAAGCCCAAAGCCCACGACCCAAGACCTACGACCCGGACCCGAGCCCGAGCACGGTCCGATCCGGGCGGGCCGGCGGACGGACGGCGGCGGCGGCGAGCGGGCGCGTGTGGTGGACCGGACCATGGCTAGGTCCTTCCCCCTCACAAAGTCCACAAAAATCTTATGACCCAAAGGGTCAACCCTTAGTTTCAAGGCAATGGTTTATAAACTATCCCAAACTTTGATCCATATTCCATGTGGGATAACCCACTTTAGCACTTAATTTCTCATTCGTTTTTAATCCGATTTGAGAAATTCGAAATGCTAAACTCATCTACTCAAAACGTAGATTAATATTATCCAATAATATTTTGTATCCCGGATATTTACGGTGTTCGAATTTCGTATGCAAAAGTCGGGTCTAACGCACTTTTCATAATTAATATCCAACAATCCCCCACACGAATGAAATTAATGCAATGCATGATCTCAAGAGTTCAGACGAAAATTTATCACATCAGAAGAGGTGGCTTTTGGCTTTGAACCTTTCTTAGTGAGATATCATCGGATTTACTAGGTTCCCCAATGAACATGATGTCTTGAATTGGTCAGCCGTTCGTGTAAAACCAGACAATAATATTCACATGATAAATTCTCAGTTGCTTCAGTTCTCACTGTTGGGTCCATTTTGGCCGTGGCACCCCTTCTTGGATTCATAAGTGTTTACATTTTACTCAATGTTGAGGCGGCCTACACCTCACACTTACATAGGTGATCTCCTATCTAAGAGTATCCTACCATACTCCACTTCATTTTTCATGACAGTATAGGAATCATTAAAAGTTCCAAACTTAGCCTTTGCTACATTTGTAGGATGCACTTCTTTATCCTAGGCAATGGGTTTGGAGTTAAAACTCCTAAGTGTCTTACTGAATTTTCACAACTTAGTTGTCCCATTGAACCATGATCTTGGGATCTCCAGTCAACATGGTTGGGTTACCGCTGTGTCCATTCTTAAATTGTAGACTTTAATCCCATTCCTCTTGATAGGCAGTATATTTGATCTCTAGGCAATCCTTTCGTCAAAGGATCTGCAATATTCTCCTTTGATTTCATATAATCAATGGAAATAATCCCGTTAGAGATCAACTGCTTAATGGTGTTATGCCTACGACGAATATGTCTAGACTTACCATTATACATACTACTCTGTGCTCTTCCAATTGCCGACATACTATCGCAATGAATCAAAATCGAAGACACAAGTTTTTCCCAACAGGGAACATCTTCTAAGAAATTTCTTAGCCACTCAGCTTCTTCACCAGCTTTATCTAAAGCTATGAATTCTGATTCCATCGTGGAACGGGCTATGCAAGTTTGCTTAGAAGATTTCCACGACACTGCTCCTCCACCAACGGTAAATACATACCCACTTGTGGACTTAGAATCGTTCGTGTCTGATATCCAATTAGCATCGCTGTATCCCTCTATTACAGCTGGATATCTTGAGTAGTGTAATCCATAATCTTTAGTATACTTTAAATACTTAAGAACTCTAGTTAAAGCATTCCAATGCTCTACACTATGATTACTCGTGAACCTACTCAACTTGCTCATAGAATAAGCTAGATCAGGGCGAGTACAATTCATGATATACATCAGACTCCCAATGACCCTAGCATATTCTAACTGCGATACAGGTTCGCCATGGTTTTTGCGTAGATGAACGCTCAAATCCACTGGCGTCTTGACTGGTGCACTATCGCTTGGAAGGAACCTTTCCAAAACCGTCTCAACGTAATGAGATTGCGATAAGACTAGTCCTTCATAAGTCCTCAGGATTTTAATTCCTAAGATGACGTCTGCAAGTCCCATATCCTTCATGTCAAAGTTCTTCTTTAACATTCCTTTAGTATTCACGATGATTTCATGATTACTACCCATTATCAACATGTCGTCTACATATAGACACACTATGACGTATGCGTTATGTGTGTGTCTAACATACATGCATTTATCACATTCGTTGATCTTGAAACCATTTGATAACATCGTGCTATCAAACTTTTCATGCCACTGCTTTGGCGCTTGTTTAAGTCCGTATAGCGACTTTACAAGTTTACATACTTTCTTTTCCTTTCCAGGAGCAACATACCCCTCGGGTTGTTCCATATATATTTCTTCATCTAATTCTCCGTTCAGAAACGCAGTCTTAACATCCATTCATTTGATGTATCTCAAGGTTATGCAACGCGGCAATAGCGATGAATAATCTTATGGATGTTATTCTCGTTACTGGAGAATAAGTATCGAAGAAATCAAGACCTTCCGTTTGTCGATATCCTTTGACTACCAAACGGGCCTTATACTTATCAATAGTTCCATTCGTCTTATACTTTCTCTTCAGAATCCATTTACAGCCTAAAGGCTTACTTCCCTTTGGAAGATCAACCAACTCCCAGGTATGGTTGTGTAAAATAGACTCGATTTCACTATTAATAGCCTCTTTCCAGAGTTGAGCATCTTGACCGGACATAGCTTCCTTAATCGTTCTTGGCTCCCCTTCTAATGTATAAGATACAAAATCGGGACCAAATGATTTTGGAACTCTTGCCCTTTTGCTACGACGTGGTTCTTCGTCCCCGGGATTAGAACTACTCGTAGACTCATCAAATGTTCTTTTAACAGGAACTTTCTCGTTTCTTTCCTTACTAGGAAAGACATCCTCGAAAAACGAAGCATTTCTAGATTCCATGATAGTACCTTCATGAATCTCAGATATTTCTGATTTATGTACCAGAAATCGATAGGCGCTACTATTAAGTGCATAACCTATGAATATGCAATCAATAGTCTTAGGCCCTATCTTAACTTGTTTGGGTTTGGGTATTTCTACCTTAGCCAAACACCCCCACACTTTGAGGTACTTGTAAAAAGGCTTTTGACCTTTCCAAAGTTCGTACAGAGTCTCACTCCTACTTTTGTGGGGAATCTTGTTAAGGATATAATTTGCAGAGAGGATCGCCTCCCCCCACAAATTCTGCAGTAATCCAGAATTTAGCAACATCGCATTCATCATTTCTTTGAGAGTGCGATTCTTGTGTTCAGCAACGCCATTTGATTGAGGTGAGTATGGTGCCGTCGTTTGATGAATTATTCCAAAGTTGGTATCAAATTCATCAAAAGGCGCTCCGTATTCTCCACCTCTATCACTTCGGATAGCTTTTATCCGTTTTTCAAGTTGATTTTCAACTTCCGTTTTGTAATGTGTAAACGCTCCAAGCGCTTCGTTTTTACTTCTTAGTAAATACACATAACAATACTTTGTGCAATCATCTATAAATGTAATGAAATACTTTTTTCCACCTCTAGTTTACGCGAACTTCAAATCACAGATGTCACTGTGAATAAGTTCTAGAGGTGCGGTGTTTCTTTCCACTGAAGGAAACGGTTGTTTGACTAGTTTTGCCTCAACACAAATTTCACATTTATGTTCATTTTCAACTTTAAAAGTTGGTAATAAGTTCAAGTTGACCAATCTTCGAATAGTATTATAATTTACATGTCCTAGTTTAACATGCCACAAATTAGAATACTCAAGCAAATAAACAGAATTCTCAATACTTTTATTGCTTTCATTTTCAATTACAACAGAGCGGATTACATTCATCTTGAAAAGGCCCTGCTCAAGGTAACCTTTTCCTACATAAAATCCTCTCTTTGTTAAAGAAAATCTATCAGCCTCGAAGACTATCTTGAACCCATTCTTGACCAAAGCCGAACCTGATACCAAATTCTTGCGAATCTCCGGAACATGCAGAACTTCAGTCAATGTCAGTTCTTTGCCTGAAGTCATCTTCAGCACAACTTTCCCCATTCCAACCACTGGTGATGTGGCTGAGTTTCCCATAAACAATCTTCGTCCATCAGTTGGGGAATAGGACGAGAAAGCATCTTTGTCGGAACAGATGTGGCGAGTAGCCCCAGTATCTATGAACCACTCCCTCGGGTTGTCTGCCAGATTGGCTTCAAACACGACGGCAGTGAGATCAAGATCACTCAGATCGATCGGCACCTGGTGGTCAGACAGATCGTCGATCATCTCATTGATGCCCTTGACATCATCTTCAGCCAAGTGCACCTGGTTCTGCACTTGATTCTTGCCTTTGTTCTGATTCTTACCAGAACTTTGCCCTTGAGACTTATTTTTCTTGGGCTCTTTGTAGTCTCTAGCCCAGTGACCAGGTTGGCCACAGTTGTAACAGCCGTCTCCCTGTTTCAACTTTCCTTTCTTTTTCTGGGAGTTCCCTTTGGACTTCCCTTGACACTTTCGTTTCCGGTTTGAGCTTTCCGGAATCTCTGCGATGTTAGCCATCGCCTGCACAGGAGGCCTCTTGTCAGAAACCCGGTTGTCTTCCTCAATTCTGAGTCGGACGACCAAGTCTTCTAGACTCATCTCCTTTCGCTTGTGCTTCAAGTAATTCTTGAAATCTCTCCAAGACGGCGGTAACTTCTCAATGATAGAAGCTACTTGGAAAGATTCACTCAGAGCCATGTCCTCAGCATGAACTTCATGAATTATTATCTGAAGCTCTTGGACTTGGCTTGTCACGGACTTAGAGTCCACCATTTTGAAGTCTAAGAACTTTGCGACCACGAACTTCTTCAGTCCGGCGTCCTCAGTTCTGTACTTCCTGTCCAGTGCCTCCCAGAGGCTTTTGGCAGTCTTTACCTCTATATACACGCTGTAAAGCGAATCACTTAATCCACTGAGTAGGTAATTCCTGCAAAGGAAATCACCATTAATCCAGGCATCATATGTCATCCTCAGTTGACTCAGCTGGGACATAGGGAGCATCTTCCCTTAAGTACCTTGTCATGCTAAGAGTCGTGAGGTAAAACAGCATCTTTTGCTGCCACCTCTTGAAGTCAGCCCCGCTGAACTTCGTCGGCTTTTCAGCCTGCGCCGGTATAACCGGATTAGCCATTGGAGCAAATGGAAGGACCGGAGCCAATACCGAGACCTAGGCTAGCACCCGGTCCAAGACCGAAGTCAAGAGTAGTGCCATCAACATCTCCCATATTAGCCATTTGAACAAGTGACAACTTTTGAACAACAACAAAACAGGAAATTTAGCGTTAAGCTTGTTGGATCAAAACTTCACAAACGTATCAAAACAGATAATAGAGGAGAAAAAAGATTATATCGAGGCGAGAGAGAACTCTCTATCCTTAACGCTAAATTGCCCCGCCTAGGTGGTACGGGTATATGCAATAAACGTCCCAAAATACAACGATATACGTTCTAAAAACGAGACCACTTCGAATTTAGAACCACCGAACTTTAGGCAACTTAGAACTCTTGAGAGAGAGAATATATGAGAATGAGAGAAATTGTAAGCAATGGAATGCTTGGTGTGTCTTTCCATTCAGCTGGAGGGGGCTTTATATAGCCTCCAAAATCAGAAAAAATTAAATAGGGGCATTGAATCACCTTCAATTCTGACTTGAAACAGCAGGAGATGACAATAAAATAATTATTTATTTTGAAAATTATCTATCATGAACTTCCAACACCGATTAAGCAAAACAATTCCTGCATTGAAAATTGAAAATGAAATGGGTTATACTTAAGGCCAGTTTGCTAAAGCTTTAAAAAAGCACTTTTCAGCTTTTTGCTGAATTTAAGCTGTTTTTTGCTGTTTGGTTTCACTGCTTCTGATTCTGTTTCACTGAAAAAAAGCTGAAAATAAGCAGAAACTAGAAGCAGGTCCTTAGGTATTTTTACCAACTTCTTCTATTTTTTTTTTGCTTTTTAGTAAGTTTTGCAAACACACTCAACTTTAACTTTTCAGCAACTTTTACAATTTTTTCTAAAATTCAGCATTTTTTTAAAAGTATAAACTCTCGCAAACAGACTTTTACTAACAACTGAAAGCATTACCTGCTTACTTTCCACAACTATAGAAAATTAAAATGTTATGACATATACATATACTCACATAATAAACCAGATAAATTTGTATTAAATCAAAGAACTGATTGATAGAGAAAGTACAAAGATCTATATTTCAACTCATAACGGGTTTAAAATGTATTTTCGTAAGACTACTAAACGAATAGAGGTGACTTATATGCGAAGATCTAAAATGGTGGATTGATCATGCAGAGAGATGCTATGTATAATAGTTTTTTCAAATTTTGGGGTTAATATACTAAAAACATTCAAAAAATTGACTAAAATTTAGGTTTTAATTAAGAAACTTAATTATCATTATTAATGTCTCAAAAACTGCAAAAAAAGAAAAGAAAACCGAGGACCCCAATAGTGGCCGGTGGGTGATTCTGTAGGGTGAAGAAGAAAGGTAAATAGATACATATGATTATTGAGTATTAAATTAATTTTCAAGATGGGGGTTACTAATATTAATAAATTTATGAGGTAAAGACATTTTCCCATCCAAATTATTCGGGTCTTTGCACTTTTGTAAATAAACTTTTTTTTTTGCACTTTTTTATCTGAACTAAACGGGTTTTGCATTATTTTATCTAAACTTATTTATTTTTTACACTTTCTATATGAATTACACGGATTTTTACAAAATTTTATACTTTTAGCATTTTTCGGTGGAATATTCGCCGGAATTTCATTACATACATCACATATGACCCTTTTAAGGGTAAAAATGACATTTAATAGAACTTACGGCTCAATATTTTTATCCTTTTAAGTTGAAATGATATTTTGAATAGTATAATTCAAAATAGCGAAACTACAACAAATTGTTGTTTTAATTGATAAAATTTCATATTTATCCTTAAAAAGATCGCATGTGATATATATGATGGAACCCCGGTGGAACACTCCCGCTATTTGGCCTGAAAATGCTAAAATATAAAGTTTTGTAAAAATAAATGTAGTTCGGATAAAAAAATACAAAAGAAAAAAGTTTGTTTATAAAATTGCAAAAACGCGAATAGTTTAGATGGGAAAATGCCATTACCCCTAAATTTAATATATTGAATAAAGTCGATGTCTTAATTAAGAAACTTAATATATTGTCTAATTATCAAAATAAGCTTATGAATAAAACAATTCTGGATTTGTATGAAATAAGAAAACATTTTTATATTCTTTATTTCGGTAAAAGATTTTGACCGCAATTGAAGAAGGGATCTTAATTGGAATCAAATAATTTTCCAAAGATAACTTATTAAAATATTTAATATATAAAGCATAATAGAAAATGAAATAAAATTTGCTATTAAAAGTTAAAACATTGAAACAATTGACAATCTATCTATCTATACTATTATATATTTGACGGAGGAGTGAGACCCACATCTTGACTGCACAATCTATCTATCTATACTATTATATATTTGAAGGAGGAGTGAGACCCACATTTTGACTGCAATTGCATAATTTTGATCAAAGGATGAATTCCTAGAATTTTGAATTAATTTTATTCTCTATAAAATTTTAATTGGCAAGTTAATATTGTAAATTTGAAATTTGTACTTAAATTGCCTCATTAATTAGTATTAGTATTTATGTGATTGATTGTCTAGCATTTATAGTAAATTTGTGATTACCTAAACCAGCAATCCTTATTTGGAATGGGGTGCATATCCTTATTTCTTTGTGATTATGGTTAGTTATATAAAATACTATAAATAATTTATAACCTTTTCTTATTATTAGCAAAATATTATGAAATTGTTTAAACTACCAAATTTAACGTAATGAATTTAACTTAAAATGAGGAAGATTATGATCAAGTAACGGTTTTCTATATGGAAAGAGAAATAATTATGGGTGTAATTAATAAACAAAAAAAGAAGAAGTAAAGATGAACCAATAACATACATTGTGGCCGTAATTGATTCAATATTTTCCATAACAGAGGAAGAAGAACATTTGCATATTACGTCTCTCTTTGTAGATTAGCATATTGTGGGGGTCTTATTTCCATATTAATGTTTTTAAATTGATTACACCAATCTTAATAAGAATTACCTTTATATATAAGTTCATAAATACATATTTTCTAACCTAAAATTCTACTGCATAATCGTGATCCCAAATTTGTCATTCAATTTTGTCATTTGTATGTCCGGGTAATGTTCATTACACTATTATTTTTATTGATTTTACACTATAAAATTATCTAAAATTTTATTTTATGTTTTCTTTTTGGTGAATGTTATGCTCTTTAGTAGATTGAACATTACCCTTTTCTTTCTATTGATTTTACATTGTTAAATTATCTAAAATTTACTTTTTGTGTTTTCTTTTTGTGAATGTTCTAATCTTCAGTAGATTTCTAAGACCCATATAAATTTTGTGCTTTTAAAAGTTTCCAAGAAATTAATTTGTATATTTGCATGTATTATTTAGTCTAATTTCTTTTGTGAATTGAGATGAAAAATATTTCTTATATTCCCATGATACTTAATGTATTTTTATATTTATTAGTATTAATATTTCTTTTTTCTTAATCAGACCTAAACCGGTGATCAAAAGGCGGTTGGAACTCAAAGGCTCAAGTGAGTTTTTTTTTTTTCTTGAATCAGGTTCTAAAGTTTTGGGATATAAAGAATACACTGGATTTTTTATATGTCAATATAAATTTCAATATAATATAGGGGTGTCCACAGTTTTTGGCTCGGTTCTTTGTTTTTTCTTTTGTTGGAAAATTTCAGTTTTTGGTTCGACTTCGATTTCAATTTCGATTTCGAGTTCCTATTAGCCTAAGCGAACTGGAAAATCAAAGTATTTATATATAATATTATAATATAGAGGAGATAATTTTAATCTTTGAAGTGGGTTATCATAATTTTTACATATTTTTTTAATTCAATTCCCATAATGTATATGAAAAGATGTAGTCTATTTCTTAATGTTTCACATACGGCAGTGCACCAGTATGGTTTTAGTAACTTTTGTTGTATTTTTTTACCTTTTTCTAATTTAATTATTCGACAATGGTTAGTCATTACTTATTTAATGTTTTTTTAATTCAATTTTCGTGATTTATATTGTCTTTAAAATATTGTGTCTAGGAGTGTGGTAATTTAATCGCAACTGAAACATTTGGACTCAATTCTAATTATTATGTAATTTTTTTACTAACATGAAATAAGTTTCATTCATTGAGTTGCTTCGTCTATGCGTACTGAGTGTTTTTTGACTCAATACAAATTTTCTAGAATTTGAGTTATAAAATTTAATTAAATGTTTCTTTCTTCTTAGTCTAGGCCTAAATCCAGCGATCTGAAAGCGGTTAGAACTCTGACTTAATCAAATGGGTATTTTCTTTTCTCTTAATCTAAATTTCAAAGCTTTTGGATATAAAACATACACTAAATTTCTTATATGGCAATGTAAATTTCAATATAATATAAAGATGTCCACAGTATGGTTAACCCACCGAACTGAACCAAAAATTGAAAATTCGGATCAAACCGAAACCAGACCAAAATCTTTGGTTCGGTTATTGGTTATTTATTTATTTATTTTTGAAAAATCTCAGTTTTCGGTTCTGTTTCAATTTTAGGTCCCGGTTAGCCTAACTGAACCGGAAAATTGAAATATTTATATATAATATTATAAAATCATATTTTGGGTGCTGATTCATTTTGTACATGCAGGGTCATTGGTGGCATTTTAAAAAGTATAGGAGTCAAATTTTGAGCATCTCTATGCGTCTCACTAATAAATTTTTCTTTGCTTTCTTTCCCATAATTTTTGTTTGACTTATGATTTTATTACTTAGTTATTTGGTGTTGCTACAAGTTATTGTAGTATTTGTCCTTACTCTTAATTTGCAGCTCGGTTCTTTTCAACATTAACATATAATTCTTATAATAATTTTACTTTTCGATTTCACATTTTGAGAAATTGAAATTTCGGTTCGGCTCGATTCATTCGATTTTAACCAAATGAACACCCCTAATATGGTGATCTTTATTGTAATGTTATGTCACAAGTCCGCTACCAGACTCGACAATAAGAATTGTTTACCTACAAAGTGTACAGACTTATTTATTGCTCAATTATCATAAATTTATATATAAAACACTATGTGGATGTGTATAATGGGTTTGGTTGTGTATGCAGAGGGCGTGAGCCATAATGGCTTAATACAATGACTGAAAGTGAAAGTATAGTGCTATACTATGATGCACGGATACGGATACGGATACGGGGCTACGGATACGAAATACGTGATTTTCCAAAATTCTAGGATACGATACGTCGAGGATACGGCAATATAGAAATATTTTATAAACTATGTGTTTGATCATCCATTTTGTTTTGACAACCTCCTAGATATCCACAAAATAACAATGTGTTACAAAAAATTGAAGCTTAATTTTGCAAACAAAGCTGCATTATACACAGCAAGTTTGGTTCTAACTTCCAAAGCATGAAAACACTAAACAGAATAGGTGTAAAGTGTAAACTTTCTTAAATTGATTCTTTTTATTCATAAACAAAAAATTAATGAAACTTTAATACTTTATTCTACACAACCACCAAAAAAAATTATGCTACTCTCACTTTTACAATTACACCATCGAACAGCAAGTTAGCAATACAAAGCCACAACCCACAACTTACATTATTGCATAATAATATTATTAAAAGTAGAAGAATTCATACGCAGGCTCAGCACAACAACAAAGTAGTTAATTTAATTTAATTGAAAATTGTAAACAAATCCCAAAACCCTAAATAACTTACTTGGAGAGTTTTTGAAGAAATTGAAGATGGAAGAAGTCTTAGAAGATGGAGTATTCGCAGTCTAGAGGACGAATCGCAGTCTATTGCAGTTTGGGTATCACGATTGAAGTCTTGCAGAGAAGAAGATGGAAGAGGGTTTCTCTCCTTTCGCGTCTCTGTTCTGCTTCTTCAGAATTTGGCTTTTGGGTTTTGGATTTTGTTTTGAGTTTTCAATTTCATTTGTAAGATTTTAAGTTTTGACCCAAAAGTATTTTATAATATCAAAATGTACCCCAGCCGTATCCGATACTTCCCGGATACTTCAAATTTCCGTATCGGATACCGTATCCTATTTTTTTTATTTTTTTTAATTTTCGGATACTTCAAAATCGTATCCGATACGTATCCACCCCGTATCCGTATCCGGTACGAGTACGATACTGCACCGGGTCATTTTTAGGAGTATCCGTGCATCATAGGTGCTATACTTTATAAAAAAAATTGAAAGTTAGAAGTGAAGAAGAATATATACACGCAGTCATATGAAGCTAGATGAAAGAGACAGAGTTGAAAATTATCTGTAACAATGGCTATTTTTTTTTTTAATCATTGTATAAGAAATACTTACGCCTACAAAGAAAACTTTGTCTTAATACAATAACTGAAAGTGAAAGTATAGTGCTACACTTTATTAAAAAAAAATTGAAAGTTAGAGGTGAAGAAGAATATATACACGCAGTCATATGAAGCGAGATGAAAGAGACAGAGTTGAAAATTATCTGTAACCATGGCTACTTTTTTTTTTTTAAGAGAAATACTTCTTTTTTTAATAATTGTATAAGAAATACTTACGCCTACATAGAAAACTTTGTCTATTTATTATTATTTTTTTATGTATAACAATGGCTATGACCATTATTGACTTGAATGGAATTTAGATATTGAACTCACCAGTAAAATTAGTTTTTTACTTATTGAAAATTTTTATTTCCCAAAAAAGAAATATTGAAAACTTTAATTTCTAACAAAAGTTTTCTTTGTGATATGAATTGTCCGACTCTCTCAATTAAACAAACAAAATTCACTTTTAAGTTTCACAAAGAAAACTTTTGTTAGAAAAGTTTTCAATATTTCTTTTTCGGGAAATAAGATATAGGTTGACTTTTCCTTCAACAAACGATTGAACAACCGCCTCTTTTGCTGCCATAAGCTCCGCGTGTAGCACTCCACTGCAGAAAGGAAAACCTCTTTTGCTGCCATAAGCTCCACTGCCTATTTTGTACAATTTGAAAGAAAAATAAAATGTAAACGAAATATGTTATTAATATAAAAATAAGACAATCGTTAGGGTAGTTAACCTTCCGTAAATTTCAATTTATGTATCATTTAAACTTCACTTAGTTTTGTTTCATTATTCAAAAAACTAACAACGTCATATAATTATTATTACTTCTATACGTAGCACGGGTTATATGCTAGTAATACTATATAAGGTGGTTCATTTTTAAATGTGACAAAAAATTATGAATAACGTTAGCTTTTGTTTTGATTTTAGCATTATAGTAATTTGTGGCATTACAATTGAACTTAAATTCCATGGCCATAAATATTACATAATGAAGATAGAGAGAAAATTAATAGACGTAATAAAGAATATTTCAAATAAATGACTTAAATATGGAATTGTATCTATATGGCACAAAGGAACAAAAGTAACTTGTCCAACTCATGTCCATATAAGAAAGAGATTGAACCATGAGTTTGGATTCATTTTACATATTATACTAATAAGATTTAGAACTCGGACATTGAAACTCCCTTTAGTTAGAGGTGTTCATCGATCGGTTTTGGGACCGAACCGAACCGAATCGAAATTTCGGACGGAAAACCCAACCGTAGAAGTTCGGTTCGGTTCGATTTTCAGTCTAACCGAATTTCTGGAAAAAAAAAATAAATTAGATATAAATAAATAATTAAAATTTCATTATAACTAATTTTTTTTTTATAAGTTGTCTTTGGAAAACACACTTTTTATAGTTTTTAGTCTATATTATATTATATAAATATAAAAAAGATAAAAAAGCAAAAAATATTAAAAATTAAAAATATCAACTTTCGGTTAACCGAATCGTACCGAATCTCATTACCAAAACTGAATTGAAATAAAATTTTTGCAAAAAAAATTGAAAACCGAATCGAATTTTTCGGTTCGAGCGGTGTGACGAATCAGTGAACACCCCTGCCTTTAATATTACGGATCAATTTGTGAAGTCTAAAAACTTGTTAGCGCAGTTGGTACAGTTCAATTCAAAGGCACCACTGAAAAACGCACAACAGAATTTTTTCATCATTTCCTCGCCTGGTTAGCAACATCCGCCGGCCTCTGTTGGCTCGCCGCCATCCACCGCCATTCCCAGTCGTTGAGAACCGTAGTTCTTCGTCACTGCGGCCGCGAGGTGCGATAAACTTTAATTCACTTACTGACAAGTTGTTTATGCATTGGGTCTGAGCATTGCTTCTCTGCCGCCGATTTTTTCAACCGAGTATTTTTCTCTACGAAGAAATAAAGCATGGAATATTAAGTTCATTCGTTACTCATTGCTGTTCTTTACGATATACTGCGATAAATTAACGTGGTATCTCACTTCATACTCTTTACACTAAATGCTCGATGAAATGTCCAAGCGAAATTAGTTTTGTAATTTTAGACTACAATTCTAAATAGTAAATTGTGAAGTTAAAGGTGTTAAACATTTAGAGTGATACTCTATTTTAGACTACAATGCTAAATAATGAATTTTTAATTTTGTACGCTCGTCTGTATAGAAGTAAATGCATTAGAAGATGCAACACCATTTGCAATAGAGGATCTGGCTTGTATTTTATTAGCGTTGAAACTTTGAGTTAATTGGAACTGGCATAAGTTTAATCTTCTGGCTGAAAAGAAGCTTCTGCCCAAGAACGTATTGTTTGACAAAGTGTCTCAGTGCGAGTATTTCATTTCCTTTACCCTTTTCGTGATTCTTTTGTTCGTTTAAATCTTATTGCTTAATATTGTCTTCCTTGGTGCAGATGCCAGCATACGCCGGTGATATAACATGAAAGTTGTTGGCCAATGTTACTTATTGAGCAAATGATACTTATAAGAAAAATGAGCCGTCACCGAGCCACAAATTACATCTTGCATAGCTTTATTGGTAGAGTTTTCAAATGCCCCTGTGAGGCTGGCAGGGGTTACACCTCTTTTACTTACTTATACAGCCAGAGTAGTGTCTCGAAGTCTCGCCATGGATTGAAGCATTTCTCGCACAACTTCTCAACTATGTCTGGAACAATTTTAGCCCAGGCTCGAGATACGGGTAAACTTCATGAGGAGTTGGAGACTGCAATTAATGAGCATAGGCTTAATGATGCGTGGGATTTGCATGAGCGGCATATGCTGGTGGAAGGGTTTGCAAGAAAATCTATCGTGAACAAGTTGATTGCGGGATTAACAGAGAGTTCAGAACTTCAGTGGCTTGAAAAGGCTTATGGATTGGTTGCGAAAGCCTTAGAGGAGCACAAACAGACATTATTGGACAAGGAGACTTTGATGTATCTCTCTTTGGGCCTTGCTAAAAGTGGATTACCTATTCCTTCATCTACTCTTTTGAGGAAGCTTATTGAAATGGAACACTTCCCTCCTGTGACAGTTTGGTCTGCAATTATAGCTTACATGTCAGATAATGCATCTGGAGCGTACCTAGGGGTCGAATTGGTTCTTGAAATAGGATACTTGTTCCAGGACGGGAGGGTTGATCCTCGAAAAAAGTGTAATGAACCTTTGATTGCGATGAAGCCTAATGCAACTGCTTTTAACATTGCTTTGGCGGGCTGCCTTCTGTTTGGCATTACTAGGAAAGCAGAGCAGCTTCTCGAAATGATGCCTCGGCTAAATATGAAAACTGATGCAACTTTGTTAATCATCATGGCACATATTTATGAAAGAAATGGTAGAAGAGATGAATTAAAGAAGCTTAGAAGACATATTGAAGAAGTTCATAATGTAAGTGATATTCAGCTACGGCAGTTCTACAACTGCCTGCTTTCTTGTCACTTGAAGTTTGGGGATCTTGATTCTGCTTCCCACATGGTTCTGGAAATGCTTTGCAAGGCAAAGAAAGCCCAGAATTCTCTTGGTATGGCTAATTTAGTATTTGAAACTGATAAAAGAGGTGCTACATCTCCCAATCAAGATGTTTCTGTCAAGAATTTGTATGTAAAATCTGATGGACCTAATAATCCTGCATTACTTCAAAAACATGTCTTACTCTTACCTTATGAAGATTTCTGTCGGGACCGAAATTGTTTGAGACTTGAAGCTGAGGCGAAACAATTACTTGATGGGTTGATTGTGAAGTTACAGAGGCAAGTTGAATTGATTACTACTGAAAGAGGTATTCTCAAGCCGACAGAGAGAACTTTTGTGAAATTAGTTAAAGCTTTCTTGGAAGCTGGTAAAACAAAGGATTTGGCAGAATTTTTAATCAAGGCAGAGAAAGAAGATTCCCCTGTATCTGCTGATAATTCAGTTCTGGTTTATGTCATCAACTCATGCATTTCTCTTGGTTGGTTAGATCAAGCACATGATCTTCTAGACGAAATGCGTATAGCTGGCATTAGAACAAGTTCCACCGTGTATAATTCACTTCTCAAAGCATATCATAAAGAAAATCGAATGGGCGAAGTAACATCATTAATACGAGATGCTCGCAAGGCTGGCATTCAGCTGGATGCAATTTCTTATGAAGCGTTGATCGAGTCTCGAGTGCTTGAAAAGGATACTGAAATGGCCCTTAATCTGTTCAAAGAAATGAAAGAGGCGAAAATACCCAAAGGGGGCCATCAAGAATTTGACAAATTAGTCAAAAGTTCCGCAGAGGGCAATGAAGCTGGCTTAATGTCAAAACTATTGAAAGAAATTAAGGAAGGGCAAACAGTGGATTGTGGTGTTCATGACTGGAATAATGTGATTCATTTTTTCTGCAAGAAAAGGCTAATGCAAGACGCTGAGAAGGCTTTAAAGAAGATGAGGAGTTTGGGGCACTCTCCAAATGCACAAACTTTCCATTCTATGGTCACAGGGTATGCTGCTATAGGTGGGAAATATATTGAGGTGACTGAATTGTGGGGTGAGATGAAGTCTTTTGCTTTTGCCACTGGAATGAAGTTTGATGTGGAACTGTTGGATTCTGTACTTTATACGTTTGTGAGAGGTGGGTTTTTTGCTCGAGCAAACGAAGTAGTAGAAATGATGGAGAAAGGGGATATGTTCATAGACAAGTACAAGTATCGCACTCTGTTTATGAAGTACCACAAAACACTCTATAAGGGCAAGGCACCGAAATTCCAGACAGAATCTCAGTTGAAAAAGAGAGAAGCAGCATTGGCCTTTAAGAAATGGGTTGGTTTGTGATGAAGAAGGGAGCTCTTTTCTCTGTGATCTATTAGGGTGAGAGACTTATACAGCCATCTCTCTAAGACTATATAATCATCGGTTATCTATCTGTTTTACTACTTATACAATTACGTTATGTCTACATTTCAAGAGCTGGAGATTGAAAATAGCTGTCTAGTTCACTTGTGAGTTTCTCGATTATCCTTTTCTGCATAAGAGTATATAGAAGATACCATTCGGAAAATTTTACCACAGCCCGTTTTTTCATGCTCAGTTGAAAGATTGGGCTGTAATAGTGATCTGAGAGTGTAATGGATTTTGGCAGAGGAGATAAGCACTCAATCCAAAATTTCCTTTTGCTGCAGTTCTTGTACCCACAGCAGAGTGATTCATAGGAGCTCTCGGGAGCATAAGTTCCAATATAATCACAGCTATTCGCGTATGGTGGACCTCATATGTGTCCCACCACGAAAATATGAGTCGAGCCCCTAAGAATTACTCATACAACATGAGAATAGGTTCTATGCATTCTAATGTGACTTCTTTCGTTTTATATGAGGAGAGAAACATTGTATCTGTTAGTACTATATTTTAATGAAAGACGATACTTGATCGTCCAAGAAGACGGTGATCGGAATACTTTTCTCTCTCTATGTGTTTGTTTCTTTTGCCATTTGCTTTCATCTTCCCCCTGACTTCTAGTGCTATAGAAGTACACAAAATTGCTTTTCTTGGTCTATTGTTGGCAGGACGTTTTGCTGGTCGATTGATCACGGATTCTACCAGTAATGTGGCAGCTCAGATCGTCTGGCCCATTACTTCCTATAAGAAGGTTATGCCTTCGAAATCTACTTGTGTAGTCACTTCCGCGACTGAGATTGGAGGACCTTCAATCATCTGGCTAACATTTTCGTGGGTTTGTGGTGATGAACTCATTCTTCACTCAGTAGTTGTGACTTAAATCGGATTGTGCACGTAGGCAGAGATTGGGATTGGATTGGAGGGGCTTCAATCTGCCTAACATTTTTGGTGGGAATATGGTGATGAGCTCGTTCTTCACTCATTAGTTATGATTCAATTCAAATATCTAACGTCGAGAATTCAAGGAACCTCAATCTACCTAACATTTTGGTGACTATCTCGTTATTCTAGTCAGTAATTAGTACTCAACTCAGATTGTCTACGACAAGAAATTTTTATATGTGGTAAAAGTAGAATTTCCTACAGGTTTTAGTATATTTGGACTTAATCTTTGAAAATTGTTAAAAAAAATAGGTAGCACTTAATAGACACATATTGCCCTATTGTGAAGGAAAAGAAGAATAAATTGGGATTCAATGTACGATTCTAGTAGTCTTTTGAATTTCTTGGTTCAGTCCAATAAAATCCCATCATTTTTGGGCATGAAATTTTATTTACCACTTTTTTCTCTATGGTTCACCATTATAGTATATTTCTTCTGTTATCATATATAAAAATGTATTGAGGGTTTTAAAAACATCTAATATTTGATATTTTAAGAAACATATTTGGCACAATACATATTTTGTCGATAAAAATTTAAAATTAAAACATAACTTTCACAAATAATTACTGTTACAAAATAAAAAATAAAACCGTCCTGCATCATTTGGTTGCACTTTACGCACCGACAGTCGTACATTCCTTTTGCCCTGTCAGTTATAAAAAGCAAAGAATTACCACCATTTCCCCATTCCATTTCCTTTTCACCCCCTCTCTCTCTCTCTCTTCAATTTTCAGGTTATTTAGCTAAATTATTGTATTTATCTACATTGAGAAAGTTTACATACACATATAGATACAATTTAGAGGGGGTAGAAGGGAGGGATGGAATCGGAGGACGAGATGCCGGTGATGATGATGGAAGCTGATTCCAACGACGACGAAGAATTCTACGGCATCGGCGGAGGAGACGATGATGATTCCGACCTAGATGATGCCATTATGGAGTACGACGGGTTCATGGATCATATTCGATCGCAGGTCATTTTCGTAAATTCAATGCATCGTCACTTGTGGTTCTGTTTTTGGAATGTTTATGCTGTAGGCCATTCACAAATGAGCTAAGGTAGTCACGTAATATATTACCTTATGAATTATTGTCATTGTAGTTATGGTTGATTTGAAGATGGTTTTTATTGTTGAAAGCTGTGTTTTTGTTGCGTTTCTTGATGCTAGTAATGGATTTTTAAGAAATGTTACTCTGGTTTTTTGATGCTTGCGGATTTTGGTTGATTTGACGTTGAATGCTTCTAGGATTTAGCTATGATTATTAGGAGAGAGAATGTAATTTGGATGAAATTCTTTAACTTTTTAGGTGGTTGGGTTTCTTCAAGTGGATAGTGTTAACCTTTATATTTTATATATCTTCTTTATTATACTGTTCTGTTCTTTTTGATAAGGTTAAAGATGAAATTAGAATGTGCCTTTTACTCTCATTTCTATTCAGAAACTTTGATTTTAATTCAGATTTTTCTAATTACCAAATGTCTTCATACATGCTTGAAATTGATATACTCTTCATTATGTCACTGAAGTTGTGTATATTATGAATTTCTGCGTTTCAAATGACTATGAATGGTTACTTTAAGTGTTTTACTCTTTCTTCCCAGAACTATACCATTTTGAGTGAAGATGGCATTCGGCAATGTCAAGAGGAAAGTATTACAAAGATATCTGCTGTTCTCTCAATTTCGAGGGTTGCTGCTGGCAATTTGCTCCGCCACTATAACTGGTAAATTGTTCATAGTGAATCCTTGTTGAAATATTTCTTTTGTATCTTTAGGATGTCATTGCGAGCCTCCTTCTCCAGTATACATCAATTTTCTAGAATGCATCATGTAATTTTTTCTTTACAATATCTATTTCATGCGCACTTTAGTGTAAAGTGAAAGTGGGCATGTTGTGAAAATTAAAAGTAAGTTTGTGCTTTTTTTTTTGTTGCTTAACTAGTCTATGAGCGTAAAAATTATTTATGAAGGTTTTCAGTTTATGTGCTGACTCCTTGATGTGTTCTTGACCCGCAGGAGCGTTAGTAAAGTGAATGATGAATGGTTCGCGGATGAAGAGAAGGTTCGCAAGACTGTTGGTTTATTGGAGAATCAAATTCCTCTCCCCGATGCTGAAGAGGTGATCATGAGATGAGGAAGTTATAAAAGATTTGAGTTTGAACCGGCTTAATACAATGGAATGTTTTTCTGTTGGATTCTTCTTACTACCATGTTATATGCAACTTAATTTTCTACTTCTCTTCAGCTAACCAGGAATCTGTTTTAAATTTTTTTCCCCTTTTTCTATTGGATTTTTCTTACTACTATGTTATTTGCAACTTAATTTTCTACTTCCTGCAGCTAACTTGTGGAATCTGCTTTGAGGATTATCCTCGTGATAGGATGAGTTCAGCTGCCTGTGGCCATCCCTTTTGCATTGTTTGTTGGCAAGGTTTATATTTGTGTTCTACTCAATAGATCTTCAATGAGATTTATGTCTGCTCCTATCTAAGTTTCTACTTGTACCATTATGGCGCAGGGTATATTAGCACATCCATCAATGGTGGTCCTGGATGTTTGATGTTACGTTGTCCTGATCCATCCTGCAGCGCTGCTGTTGGCCAGGATATGGTGATTAAATATGCTTCTAAAGATGATATAGAGAAATATAACCGCTACTTTTTGAGATCATTTGTTGAAGATAATAGGAAGGTAAATGAGTTGTGAAGCTTTATTGACCTCCTATCTAACAAAGAATACATGTCCATTTCTCCTTACAAAGTTCAATTTTAACTGAGCAGTTGCTGAATTTGTAGTAGAACTCTGATGAGAGTATATATGGTTTGCTTGCCATTTACGAGAAGTCTTAATATAATTTTAGGGTAAATATATATGCCCTTCTGGCGTATTCTCTTTTTCTGTGCAAAAAGTAAAATTAGGGGATACGAGTTTCCGTGGGTTTGCTGGAGTACTTTGTATTGGTAGGGAGTTAACACTCAACTTCATCACTTTTTCAATCTCTGTTGCAGTATTTTATATGTTCCCTTGCAATCCAGAATTTTCATGTTCTTTTTGCTTAATCCATAGACAAAATGGTGTCCAGCACCCGGATGCGATTATGCTGTGGATTTTATTGTTGGTAGTGGAAGCTATGATATCACTTGCCGCTGCTCCCACAGTTTTTGCTGGAGTGTGAGTCTTATCGCTATATCCATAGCCTTTTCCTTTTCTGACCTCTAATTTCCACGATTGCAATATTTACCTCTAGAGATATTCATTCTATTAAGCTCTTGCAGTGTGTGGAGGAAGCTCACCGCCCAGTTGATTGTGGAACTGTGGCCAAGTGGATATTAAAGAACAGTGCCGAGTCTGAAAATATGAATTGGTATGCTAGTATCTTAATTAAGGAAATCATAATTTTCCAGCTGTTGCAAATTCAAGGTTTTTGATTTGTTTGTGTGTTAGCTCTTCCATGCTTCTTTATGCTTCAGTTCCTTCTAGATTTTATTGAAGTCTAGAAATTGAGAAAAGAGAAATATATATATATATATATTAATAGATGTTAGTTGGGTAGTAAATTTCTGGCTCTTATCGGCAACAAATAAGTAAAATGTGGCAAGTTGTTTATTGTTATAAGGGAATTACTAAATACCCTTTAAAGTGATTTTTTTCATCTTCGAAATTCATGTTACTATTTTTCTATCTAAGAAACATCCCACTAATTCTTCATTCGAAAAAATCCACTCCTTATCTTTTACACCAACACCGTTGGGGTTTCATAATTTTTTGTTTAGGATATCCTTGGCTTCTTAGATTAAGAATTTTATGAATTGAGTTTTTTTATAGCCAGATTCTTTTGGGTTATTCAAATTAGTTAATTGTAGGAATTTTAAAACACCCAAGTATAATTAATCTAAAAATCCAAGTATCAAAATTATTTAATTTGAGGAAATGCATATTAGTTTTTTTGCTGACGTAGAGTGGGATATTTGTGTAAAATAACTGTTCTAAGTTGACTTATTAATTTTTTTGGCATTTGATGTAGTATGTAATGCCTAAGTCATGCCTTGTCTTGTTTTTTATAGGCAGGTGCATAAAGAAATGTCTTAATTGTATGACAATTTAATATCAAATGCTAAAATGTTTTTTTATGATGTCCTTTAATATCGACAGATATTCTGTCAAATGAATATCTTTTTTATGTGAACATTTTGATATCGGCTGCTGGGCTGCTTATTCTTATTCTCATCTTCCTCAACTGCAATAAAGTTGCGATGCAATGCCAACAGAGGATGATAAGAGAAGTCAATCCAGTGGTTGAAGTTTTTATTAATATAATGAGAAGTGAATTGAATATATCTTGAAGTTCCATTCGTCCCTTATTTTTTGAGTTCATTTATTTTCTCTCATGACTTGCTGCTCATCTGATGTAGGTGTTGGGCTAAACTAAATATTCTTGTGCTAGTAGTATGCTTTGTAGAGTTTGTTTTTCCCCACGTACTGCCAATTCTAATTATTATTGACCTGATGTTATTATAGGATATTGGCTAATTCCAAGCCTTGTCCAAAGTGCAAGCGACCGATTGAGAAGAATCAAGGTTGTATGCATATCACTTGCACACCACCTTGTAAATATGAGTTTTGCTGGTACGTTTTATTGCTCTTTTTATGAGTGAAAGCGTCATATGGTTTCAACAATCCCTAGTTTTTAAACTAACTTTTGCTCCATATATAAATTGGTTTTAAGCTTCTGCCTATTCTGCAGTTGTTTTTGTTGTTTCTGAGTCTTCTTTTGCTTTCTCTTAGAAAACTCAACACACAAGACATTAATATTTAATAACATAGGCACTTGCGACATATCTTGTGGAATCTGTGGTGATTATCGTCAGTGTATACCATCTGATGGGATATGTTTGCAGGCTCTGTCTTGGTGCATGGTCGGAACACGGTGAAGTAACTGGTGGATTCTATGCATGCAACCGTTATGAAGCTGCCAAGCAAGAAGGAGTGGTAAGATTGTCTGATTTATTACTTTCTAATTCATTTCAAACAGTTTTGTCATGTAGCTAGGATTACCTACACAAGTACACGTATCTAATTAAATTGACTTTTTTGCAGTATGATGAAGAAGAAAGACGAAGAGAGATGGCTAAAACCTCTGTAGAAAAATATATGCATTACTATGAAAGATGGGCTACAAACCAGTCGGTAGGTATAGCCTATTTGCCTTCATCGTGGTAGCTAGTGTTTTAATCATCTGTTAGTTCTCTCGAGTTGGTTGGGATGAAATTATTTTGTTTGGAGTATTTGTATTACATTTAGATTGATTCTTCATCCATTCATATGTGTGTATTGAGTAAGATCCTTTCATCATTCACTTCTTAGCTTCTCAGAAGATACACATGTTAGTTACCACGCACATTCACAGGGTTCAGTACATAGTAACATTTAAATCTGAATCTCAGTTATCTCAAGAGGAAAAGGTAACACTGTTCTAATCAAATTTGCATTGCTATGAGGGGATTTGAATTTTTTTTTCATTGTTTTTCCTCCCAGATGTGTTTAATGTGGAAGTTTCCTAGTTTTTAAAGCATCATGTAAGTTTCCTCATTTCTTCTCTCTGTCTAATTTTTTTTTTTACCTTTTTGCAGTCAAGGCAACGAGCGCTTGAAAATCTGCATCAGATGCATAAAGTACATGTAAGAAACATCCCTTCCTGTGTGAAGCTCACTTTTCTTTTCATATGTTAGATTTGTGCTTTCTTAACCTCCTTTTCTGCAAGGAAGATTTTTTATCAGCATACTATCATTAACATCAGATATTTTAAAGAAATCGCTATGCAACTGACATAGACTCGGTTTCATTTATTTTGAGCCTTCTCTAGTCTTGTTGAAATGCATTCATAGATTCATTATTTCAAGAGAAAGAATTGGAAGCTTTGTTTGATAGGCCACCCTGGATTGTTGGTGCAGAATAGGAAAAGTATACAAAATAAAGCACAAAATACTTTCGCTTGAAGTGAACAAAAACATTTTCCTTAACCCTCACCAAAGTCCATGAACCAAACATATAAGCCTATATGTTTGTCTGCGGATGCCTTCACACAGTCATGTGATTCTTTGTTAACGTGTTTGTTATCTAGACGGATATTCTTACTGGCTACTTTTGTTTGCTTTGGCATTTAAAAAAATGCATTCTGTTAATTCGTAGCTTTCATAGAAGAGTGTTACTTGTGCTTCATGATTTTTGCTGATATCATCAACAATGTTAAATTCGAGTTAATTGATGACAGGAATCCATGGCCATAGGTAAAAAGAGACCTATTACTTGATTGCTTTAAATGTTACTAGCCATAAAGTCTATAATTTGTCCAACTCAATGAATTTTCAACACTTTCTATTTAATCAGTGGTTGATACAGACTGGTATTACAAGTAAGCTGATG
The DNA here is from genome assembly GCA_019426215.1 of Buddleja alternifolia. NCBI lineage: Eukaryota > Viridiplantae > Streptophyta > Magnoliopsida > Lamiales > Scrophulariaceae > Buddleja > Buddleja alternifolia. The sequence goes on from CM033390.1 coordinate 15,443,155, forward strand.
CATGAATTGAAAAACCTGTTTGGTGGTCTGAGAAAGTGCATTGATGTTAATTTTCTTGCGCAGATACACAAGCTGAGTGATATACAGTGTCAACCCGAATCTCAGCTTAAGTTTATTGTAGAATCCTGGCAACAGGTAAATATCTAGTTACAACATACTTTTCCACTAGCTACTGAGTTATTTTTCTTTTTCTCTTTGATGTGGCATTGATTGATCCATACTGTTTAGACAAGAATTACACCGCCTGTCCATATACGATGCACTTGCAGTTGAAAATGAGCAAAATGAATAACTGTGGCATGATTCGCTTCTCCAACCCAAAAGGCTGAAAGAGAAGGTTGTATATATATGTTAATGTTAAACATTTCTAGCCATGTTGTCAAAGTATCTTGAATTTCTTACTGCAGTTTCACCATAATGATTTTATCTTGTAATAACATCTTTAACTTGTATCACCCACCAATTAGTTGGAATGGAGATCAGAGTTTGCCCAGTTAAGAGCAAACTTTGCAACCTCTTTGTGGATGAAAAGTTGAAAACAAACTGTTGTAAATCTTTCTGTGTGTAGTGTTTCACGTCAAATGCTCCAATTATTTAATGTTGTTTCTGGTTGGTTTGTTTGTTTCCATTGGTAATCCAGTTGAAAAGTTAGTAAAGTGGTCACAATGTCGTCCTGATTCTCTGAGCTCTTGAACTAAGACACCATATATTTTGCTCTCAACTGCTTACATTGGCTTTTTTTGCAGATTGTTGAGTGTAGACGGGTTTTGAAATGGACATATGCATATGGATACTATCTACCTGAGCACGAAACGGCTAAGAAGCTGTTTTTTGAGTATCTTCAAGGTCTGCACTATATCCAATCAAGAAATTTATTTTATCGTCGTCTTTTCCTTCCTGTGCTACAGCTTTTTTTCTTTTCCTTTTTTTAGGTGAGGCGGAGTCTGGTTTAGAACGGCTTCATCTATGTGCAGAAAAGGAATTTCAAGTTTACCTCAATTCTGAGGGTCCTTCGAAAGATTTCAATGAGTTCCGAACAAAGTTAGCAGGATTGACAAGGTGACTAAACCTCTCTTATATAACTACTTTGCTCTATAATTGTTCTTCATCATAGTGCTCAAAATGTATCGACGGGTGCCTTGTGCTATGTTTGGACCGAAATTAAAGGAAAAGGAAAAGTATAAACAAAAATACTATAATTTGAAGTATGGAAAATATTTTCCGTAATGCTTTCCTCACAAAATTCGAGGACCAGTCATAGACTTGGAGTTTTTTAACTTGAAAATGTGAAAATGGAGGAATTAATGGACCATTGGATCTGTTTCGTACGTATAAAGGGCGTCTCAGTGGAGCTTTTCTTGACTAGTTTATTTAAGGATTAAGAAAAGAAGTTTGTGACAGGTTTTTATCACAACTATTTGGATCTTCTTGGAAAGGGATGTCAACAAGCTTAGGGCTTGATACTACACGAGCTACTGCATTCAAGGCTTGGGCTCAACTTGATGAGATTCAAGCTGAGCTCGAGCCTGATTGAGTTTGAAAATCCGATTTTTTTTTTTTTTATAAGATAAATCTCCCAATAATTTCAAACCACTGCAAAATTACCACAATCTTCGGCATGACTTCAAAAAGTCAAAACACTGTTTATTTCTTTATATTATGTTTCTATTAGAGAACATTTATTCACCTATTTATTATGTATTTTCTAATTTAAATTATTCATATTATCCTTGTTTTATTTATAAGTGATATTTTGTATAATTTTACATGTTAGTATATTATTTTTATTATGTGCATATGTAATATGGTGTATATTAATTATTTATACAAGCTCAAGCTCAATCCAAGCCTAGCCTACCTTTGTTCCCTCTCAGCTTGATTTTGAATTCTAGCCCTAACTTTCGGTTCAAACTTAAAAAATTTCAGGCCAAGCTTGCGAACGTTGAATTAGGCGTATTAGTAGTCCTAATTGGAATATGACTGAACTGTGGGACTAAATACTATACGAATGAATGATTCGGAAGACAAAAATTGACAACAACCCACTAGAAGATAATATTCAGGATTCCAATATCTTATAAAAACAGACTTGTATTTAAGTTATCTCCAAAAATTCGAAGAATTTCACTCCTGTGACTTGTGTCCCCTCATTAATACCGAGATGGTGCCTTTTTTTCAGAATTGTTGCCTGCCACCAAAACTGTATATAAATCAATTTTTCTTTTGCTTCACTTAGTTTAGGATCTAAGCCATGTGAATTTAAATCCTATTTTTCATATCATTGCAGTGTGACAAAGACTTTCTTTGAGAACCTCGTCCGAGCTTTAGAAAATGGTCTATCTGATGTTGACCCTAACGCATCATCCACTCGGTGGGGTGACTCGAAGAATCTAGGACGTAATGGCAGTGGCAAAGGAAGAGGGAGTGCGGGCAAGGGAACAACATCCAGATCAACCACTTTTCATAACACGGACCGTTCAGATCACTGGTCTTGTGAGCACTGCACCTTTGCTAATGAAAGATCATCTACTGTTTGCGAAATGTGCGAGCAGCCCAGGTGAATCCGTTTCTTTACGTGAAAAACAAAGCCCCTAACTCACTAATAATACCATGTTGTATAGTACAAATTATAATTGGGGAACAATCACAACCGTACATTTTTTTATGGTGGGTCCCACGACATAGGTTGTTATTTATTCCCTTGGGACCCTGAATCCCGAGTTGTCGTAATAGAATAATCCGTAAATTATTTAGCCTTGCATTATTGTTATTAGGTAGATTAATACTTTGTCGTAAATACGTTGTAGATATCTCTTTAGGCCTGTTAATTGTTGTAGATATCTCTTTAGGCTTGTTAATGGTTGTAGATATCTCTTTAGGCTTGTTAATTGTTGTTGACACTGGAGTGAATAAATGAATCTGCAGAAGTTAGATCTAACTTAATTATTTACGATGTTACTGAACATTTAACTTGTGTTATAGTAAGTTTCTTTTGAGATACCCTTTTATTCTGTACCATATGAAATTGATCTACTATCTATTTTTCTGATGCGACTTGGATATTGCATAATGTCCTGTGCTTGGTGGACTAGTCCAGGTGCACAAGGATGCAAACGAATCGAATCAAACTGAACAATGTAATGTTTGAGTTAGTGTGAATTATTATCGAATTTCAAAAATTATGTTTTGGGTGTGGTTTAGTTGTTAGTCGAATCAAGCTCAAACGAGCTGATACCCAGTTCTTACATTTTATTATTTTTTACTAATTATTGGATCCAGCTCGAGTTGAACTTCTAAATTTGTTGTTTTTTTGGAATATTTTATCATTTTTTTACTAATCTGAACCCGAACTTCGGGTGTCGTATCTTGGCCGAGTTTGGTGACTATTGTATTGATAAATGACATAGTTTATTTTTTCCATGAAAAATCTATTTTAATATAAAACAAAGCCAAATTCAAGATTTTGAAGTGTGACCTAGGGGTGTTCATCGGTCGGTTTTTTAACCGAACCGAACCGAAATTTCGGTTAACCGAAATTTCGGTTTTCCGAAAATTCGAACCGAAAACCGAACCGAACAGTGTCGGTTCGGTTCGGTTAAAAAACCGACCGGTTCGGTCGGTTTTTTTTCGGTTCGGTTAAAACCGAAAAATAAAAAAAAATTTTTTTTTTTTTTTTTTTTTTTTGCCGTTGTTCACGTTTTCTTTGGAATGCATACATTTATATGTTTATAATTATGTTTAGCTCGGCCAACTAAAATTGACATAATGAAATTAAAAAGTGAACCGGTTCGATTCGATTTTTCGGTATAAATATATAAATAAATTAGATATAAATAAATAATTGAAATTTAATTATGACTAATTTTAATTCATTTTTTTTATTTTCCTATAAGTTGTCATTAGGAAACACATTTTTTATAATTTTTTGATCTATATTATACTATATAAAAAAATAAAAAATAAATAAAAAATAAATAAAAAAAAAAGTTCGGTTTTCGGTTAACCGACCGAACCGACCGGTCCGGACCGAAAACCGAACCGAAAAACCGAAAATTGCAAAAAAAAAAACCGAAAACCGAACCGAAATTTTCGGTTCGGTTTTCGGTCCGGACCGAAATTTCGGTTCTCGGTCGGTTCGGTCGGTTCGGTTGATTTATGAACACCCCTAGTGTGACCAGGTCATTTTGATATACAAGTTTTAACAAGAAAAGTTGTGATAGACCAGAAGTCTTAAAAATTAGGAATAATGATATTAGACCCTCCGAACTATTGATTTTTTTGCACTTTTTTAGAGAGATTATTTTTGCCCCCCACTTTGCATCTTGAAATTGACGGGATTTGCAGATTCTTATATACCAACATATTTTGGTAGAATATTCGCCGAAATTTGAACTTTACCAAAATAAATTTGCACTTTGCATCCTCAACTTTCTTGTTTTTTTCATTTTGCATCCTCAACTTTGTGTTAAATTGCATTTTTTGTTGGAATATTCTGTCGGAATAAGCTTTTGATGGTCCCAAGTGGCATACGAAAGGGTCTAAAAAGGGGGGGAGGGTTTTGAATAGACCCTGAAGTCTTTTTCGACTTCAACAAATCTTTCGTATCACTTTTGAAATATTTGAACGCTTGAGAAAAGATAACTTAGACTTAATGATTTCAACAATTATCAAAGTAGGGTAACGTTTCAATCACTTAATCACGGTTAGCACAGCGGAAATGTTTTTATAGCTTAGCGTTCCTTTTAACCAATTAGTCGCTTATTAGTTTTAAATGCCTTTTCAAGATATAATATGACAGTGTAATATAAGGCAATAAAATAGTAAATGACACAAAATATTTGTAAGGTTCGTTGGGTGGTGTAATCCCAACTACGTCCTTCTTCTCCTTTTCACTCGGAGGAAATCCACTAAAATGATTCTCAAAGAATCACACAGAATCTTCTACAAATTAGGGAGAGAGGTGAAGACGATCTCGAGCTCCTTGATCACACAGATTTCAGCTCCAATAAAGATCTTCTCCAAGATGGCCTTGAGCTCCTTGATCACACAGACTTCAGTTCCAATAAAGACCTTTTTTCAACAAGCTTCTCTTACTCAAAAATACTGCTTGTGGAAGTCAACAATCTTTCTCACTCAGATGAAAGGTGTTGAGGGTTTATTGTAACAGGTTTGTTTGATGTTGGGAAGTTCAAACAACTTGGGATATCTCAAAAATAGTGTGGGGTTCTTCTTGGAAGATGTTTGAGATATCGGGTGACTGTCTGGAATGTATTTGAGAAGCTTGAAGGATTTTGGCTATGGGGTTTGCAAGCTTTTCTCTCAAATTATTTCTCAGCTCTCTTTCACATTTACGTCTTTTTCTCACACACAGAGATAGCTGAAGGGTACTATTTATAGGGTTTCTTGGGATTTTTCCGTTGGACACAATCAGGCGCGTCTCTCACACAGAGCTTCAAATAGTCCCTTTATTGACATTCCTTAATTTCTGCTGATTCTGATTGGACAGGAGCAGGTTTGAATTCTGAAAAGCTGACAGTCTAGTCAAAAAAGGTGGCTTGTCCACAAGTCATACTGTCTGTTTACATTTAATGCATTTATCAAGCATTTAATGCATTTTGAATTTATTTCCCGTTGGAAATAAATATCCGTTGGTGATTGCATTTCAGTCTTTGATAACTTGGGTTTTATCTTCAGGAAAATCTGAACGCTGTTCGCTTGAATAGTGATCGCTTGAACAGTAACACTATTCACTGAATAGTGGTCGCTTGAATAGTGAGCGTTTGAATAGTGAGCGCTTGAATAGTGACGCTTGAATAGTAAGCGTTTGAATAGTGATCACTTGAACAGTAACACTTGAATGGTAGCATTTGAACAGATTCCTGAAATAATTCCTTAGCGTTTGACATACGCTCAAAGCAAATCTTTATCTTCTCTTGACTTCAGACGCTGATCTTCAACTTCATCCTTGATAGACTCACTCAGAATTCTATCAGTGACTTGGTATTAAATACTTAGTCTAAAATCTATAAAGATAAAAATTACAAGCCTAACAAAATAAGTAAACTTTCAAACGCTTATACAATATTTCTATGAAAGTATAAACTTACATTCTTTTGGGGTCTAACATGAAATCCTATCTTGTCATCATCAAAATATCTAACATGAAATTCCTAACAGCTTTTATATAAAAATTTACAAATCCTGTGAAGTTCAGGATGCAAAGTGAAAAAAAAATCTCTAAAAAAGTGCAAAAAAAGTCAAAACTGTTCGAAGAGTTTAATGTCTTTTAACCCTAAAAAAAATTATATGCAGTCAAAGTAGATTAGACAAAAGGTAAATAATTCACAACGGCGGAGAAAATTCCCATTCTTTGTATAGCAATGTTAATTCAAAATTACAAAGCCTGGTATAGTTAATTTTTTACTTTCCGAGGACACAAACTTTTAACCATAGTTCCCAAAATTCATAGCCAGTGATCAAACAATAGTTTTTTCACAGGCTATTAATGAACTCCGGCCATCTGTCCTAAATATAATATTATGCATGCCAAAACCTAATACAATTTAAAAAGGAAAAAGCAAAAAACACGAATCATCTTTTCTCTCTCTCTAGCAAATTAAGAACCTAAAATAAGAAAAAATAAACAATTTTAAAAAAGTTAGTTATGTGTACATCTATCTTGAAAACAAACTTTTCTGGGTGCTGAGTTCTGTCCGCTCCTAAGAATATCCAATTCTAAGTGTCATTCCACACGGTAAACGTCGAAGCTCCATGACAAACAGCCATATGATTAGCCCTAGCAGCTGCAAGGGTTGGCACAGCAGTAGGGATCCAGTTATCATTACAAGTCGAGCCCGGGTCGTAAATATTAGCCACCTTTGCCACCCCACTTGATGATGACGATGAAGACGAAGATTGTTGATAATACAAATTTCTTGCCTGCTGATTGTATCCATTATTTTCTGATGATCCAAACATGCCCTCATATCCAACTCCCTTATTCTCCTGATCAAAACTAATCCCATTCCCCATCATTGACATCACAAATCCATTCCCATTTGCTTCATTCGCATTGTAAACAACTGCATTAGAGCCCGGCCCGTTTTGCATGGAAGAAGAATGATCTAGGCTCATCAGATTATGCAACACAGAAGTTTGCATGAAATTCTGTGTGTTATTTCCCAATTGAATTTGCTGCTGCTGATGATGAATGTCGTTGATCCCCTGATCTTGTTCTTGTTTGCACCAAAGCCTTTGATGGGCAAAAGGGTACATGTTTAAGGGTTGCTGGAATGCAATAGTAGGCCAGCCGGCATGATTTATGTGGCTAAGTGAATTCAAGTTGGCTTCTTCGGCCCGGTGCATTTCTAGAGCCATTTCTGCGTTTTCAGCGTCTTTTAAGCGCTTAGCAGCACCTCCAATAGGGAGAGTGGTGCTTTCTAGTATGCTTTTAACGTCGTATCGGTTGATCTCAAAGTTCGTCACAGCGTTTAGGCCTCGAAACTTGATTGCTGCTATGTCATAGGCTTCTGCTGCTTCCTCTTGTGTGCCTTTAGAAATATCAAAAGGAGCAAAAAACAATTTGAATTAAAAAAAAGAGTAGAAAAAGTCCATGCGATTCATGGACAAGATATATACCGACTATTTATGCGTCATAAAGATTGTAACAAGTTGGGCAAAAACTGCGAAATTCTCATGTAACAATATGGGATGACAAATGTGGTATGTAAAATGTGACACCGGCAATTTCAGGACACTAGCTATCGATTTTTTGCGGATTGAGGGCATATTTCTTCTGAAATTGAAAAATTGGTCGAAAATATGAATGTCTCGGGAACATGACCTTTTCAATTTGGTAAATTCAAGTTTGGAGTGAAAATCATCACGTGTAGACTGACAATGACACTACGACTAATATTGCAACTTTGTGCTAAGTGAATTTGCAATTTCAGTCATGTAAGTTAAGAGGAAGTTACAATTTTAGTAATGCAAATTAGAGCGAGATAACATTTTTGATCCATATGTGCTCATCATGTGACCCTTTAAATTAAAAATACATATCCTCAAATTCAGGGACGGAGCCAGGCGAGCTGGTAGGGGCACCCCCCTCAACTTTGAGAAAATAAATTTTTGATCTTACAAATTTTTGAAATTTAAAATTTTGCCCCCCAAAATATAAAAATATTTAGTTTTGTCCTATTTATTTTGCATTCGCATCTCCAAACTTGTATTCCTGGCTCCGTCCTACTGAAATTGCCACGGATAATTTTGCTTTATTGCCTAAAGAGATGAGTGGAGTAGCTTACTGAAAGTTCCCAAGTAAAGGTCTTTGTTCCCAGCAACTCTTCCAATTCTTGCTTGCCATCTTCCATGCTGGTGATGTCTGTTAATTAATGTACACTATTTATGAGACATAATATATAATACTTTTAAATTAGTGGAAATTACCATACTAATCAGCATGATACAAAGTAAAAAAATAATATAATAGATGAAGTAAAATTACATTATCAGAGAAATCTCATTTCATAGGATAACCTTTGTTGTGCTCGATTTATGGTTAATTAATTAGTTCCCGTCTTTAATCAAAATTCTAAAATTGAAAACTATATGAATATGATCCTGACGAATATATATATTCATTATATTGAATGTTTTAAATTGGAATAGAGGATCCGAATTGAATTAATCGCATTATTAGCTTCATTCTTTCGCAAATAAAATATATTACTTTTTACTGAATTTTAATTATGATATTTTACCTCGTAACGCCCCGATAAATAGATGCACCTCGAGAGAATCCACTACTCTTCCTGCATGGATTAAGATGATATAATCCTTGACAATATTAGTTCAATACATACGTATAATAGTTTTTATTAATTTATTTTATTAATGAAGTAAATTTGAAATGTTTACCTTCTTAATGATGCTACATATTCTTGTCTTGTCATGTGCTTCATGTCCTCCATTTCTTTCTCATAGTTGCTTATCTGAAAATTTTAGAATTAACACAAAATAAGTACCAATTAATTTATAAAAGACACATAATTAACAATTAAATTAAATTAAAAACAATAAATATATACTCACTGGAAAATTTGTAGTAGTGGTGTTTCCCCAGTATTTTAGTGCTGCTAAATCATAAGCTCGAGCAGCCTTATCTTCCTTGTCATATCCGCCTACAAATTTCAGAAAAATAAAATGGAAAAAATACATTATTATAATGCACCTTATCTACAAATTAAAAAAAATTTAAATGTGAAAATAGAGGTAATTATGGAAACATAAAATAGCATTTACTTACCCAAGTAAACTGAAGTAAAACCGAATCATTCCCCATTCCAAAAAAGGAGACAAGGAAACAAGAGTTAAAATAAAGAAATCTTATAAAAAAACCTATTGAAAAAACAAAGAAAAAATTGTAAAATAAATTTGAAAATTATTGCAATAATGGGAGACAATATTTTTCATACCTTGCCTTCCTTTCCGGGTTTGTCCCTCTCTTCTACAACTATTATCCCATAAATGTGCTTCATATCTGCCAGTCCATCTATGTCTGCACATAATGAAGAATATATACATAAAATAAGTATCATAAATAAGGGTGGGGGAATGCATTTTTAGATACAAAATAAGATTCAAAGTTGCATCTTTTTTGCAATATATATATATTTCCCAAAACCCATTTGTTTCGAGAAAAATGTTATAAATTAAAGAAAGAGGTTAAAATACGTTGTTACGCCATGGTACATAAATAAGAAAATCGCAATTTTAGATGTAAAATGAGATGAAAATTGCATCTTATGCAATATATTATCCAAATCCACAAAATATTTTTTCAAAAAAATAATAATAAGTAAAGAAAAAGATCAAACCACCTTGTTACACCATGATACATAAATAAATACTATAAACAAGAACAATGCTTTTTCAGGTGCAAATTAAAATGAGATGAACATTGCATCTTCTACATATTATATATATTTCCAAACCCACAAAATATTTTTCGAAAAATAGTTATGAAAAGGATTAATATATATATACCTTGTTACATCTTGATACATATACTATTATCAATAAGAAAAATCTGCATTTTCAGATGCAAATAAGGTTAAAAGTTGCATCTTTTGCAAAATATTTCGAAACCCACAAAATATTTTCCAAAAATAAATTGAAAAAAAAACACGGAAAAAGATTAAAAAACCTTGTTACACCATTATACATAAACAAATTAAATATCATAAAAAAAATAAAAATTCAGATGCAAAATGAGATGACAACTTGCATCTTTTGCAATATATTTCCAAAAAAAATAAAATTAAATTACATAAAATAACAAGATTAAAATACCTTGTTACACCACGGTATATAGATGTCCTTTGGCCAAATGTATCTATAGATTTCCTTGGCACAGACTCTATTGCACCACTTTGGCCCTCAACTCCACTACTATTATTCTGATTTAATTTGCCATCTGCTTGTGACCCTGTGCTCATACTAAGTGACAAGCTCTGCGAACCGGCCACGGGCCCTGGCGGTAGAGCCTCCGCCGCCGCCTCCTTGGTCTCCGCCACATGTGGCGGCGCCGGGTTATTTCTCAGCCAGTTTTTGATCATAGAGAGGCCCATAGCACTGCTATTGTTGGTATTTGTATGGGAGTTGGGCTCACCTGCAGCTTCTTGCATGTATATATTGGAATAATTATTATTTTCATGGCCGCCATTGATGGTGTTAGAAGGAGCTTGAATCTTATTGTGTGCTTGATTATTATGATCAGTAAATGAGTGCCCTAGAAAATTTTCCAGTTTTGGGGTTTCTTGATTGCTGCATGAATAAGAGTTCATGCTCATATCCTTCATATTCCAATCTGCAACAAAAGAAAACACAACAAATATATCAAATAATGTTAAAACATATATATATATATATATATAATCATTTTTTTTTGGGACTTATGTGTTAGGGTTCTATTGAGTTCTTAATATTAAACATAAAAATCTGCATGAAATGAAAATTAATATAAGTTTAAAAAGTGATTTTAGATCATAGACTATAGATATATAATTATATTTACCTTGATGAGATTGAGTAGTAGTGTTTGATGTGTTGAAAGCTTCTAAAATGCCAAAAGGGGGTGGATTAAGGTTTAGAGAAGGAATATTAATGTTTGAGTGGTCTGAATTAGTGAGATCAAAACATTCATGAGTACCAGAACCTGAGATTTCATCTGAGTTGAAATCTAACTCTGAAACTGAGTTTTGTGACTGATCTTGATTATGATGATGATGATGAGGTGAAAGAGAAAATCCCAACCAGTTATTCATTGAACCCATATATATATATTTATACTACAAAGGATATTTTAGTAATTTAATCCATGAGGGTGAAGATGATGATGAGAACTAGGTGCAGTTCATGCATGAAGAAGAGAGAGAGAGAGAGAGAGAGAGAGAGAGTATAAATCCTTAAAAGAGTTTTCAAGTTTGGAGTTTGGAGGAGAAGATATGAAGAAGAAGAGGAAGAGGAAAGGTCCAAAAAATGAAAGGAAGCAAAAGTGGAGATTTATATGCACACACACATTTCTCTCTCTCTCTCTCTTGATTTTGATAATTAATTTCTTTCTCTTGATTTAATTTTGTTGGTCATGAATGGGGGGTGCTTTTCAAAGTTGAAGGGCAGGCAAGACACTGATCCCAAAAACCCTCTATCATTTGAGCAAGTGAGAAGCCAAGCTAGGGTTGATGAGGGGTAGAATTGTCCTTTCATTATATATGAAAATCTTAATTGGTACACATATATACATCTAAAACCTAGCTTAATTAGCCTCTTTAAGAATTAGTACGGGATCACTTGATTGGTACACATACATCTGTAATGAATTGAGTATGTTGCTCCATCCAACAGTGATAACTTGATCACGAAGATGTGAGTTACTGAGTTATTCTTATAAAAAGTTAAGTCTTCAAGAACCAGCATAATCACAGTCATTTATATATATGCTGGATATTTCTGGTCCCATTGTATGTGCAATTACAATTTTCTTAAGTCTTGTAGTTTTGAAAATTTTTAAGAGTGACCATTTAACTTTTCTCCAGTATTCCTCTAATCTGAAGATCTTGATAAATGACCGACAGGTCTTGAAAGACATTCAAGAGTTACATAACTATTTTTTTCTTCTTGTATGTACAATCAGCTTAGCCTCTATAAATCTCTTTTGAAGCACAATTATGTACATAATTTTATAGTAGATTTGGTGCATTAATCTGGTCGAATAATCTTCATCAAAAGAGTGATCAATCTTACCACTCTCCCTTTGATCTAATGTTTGATGGACCGCTTCATTCAAAAATTACACTGAGATACATGTTTAGTACTTGATAATGTGTTATATATATATATATATAACTTAGGGTTTACAAGTAGTTTGCCTAAGATTTAATGCAAAGGGTACACGGAGCACCAATATAATTAAAAATGTTGAACTGTTCCCCTGCTGTACATTTATATGTTGAATTAACCATATTAAATTACTTAGATGTCAATCCAAAAATAGGCAAGTATCTAAGTTGAACTTATCTTGATAATTATTACTATTTCTTTGGAGTAACACTAATTAACACATGGGGTTTCGTAATCTTAAAACTATCTGCAAATTAATTAAGTACTCCTCCTCCTTTGAACGTTCAAAGATATCACAGATTCTCTTAATCTTAAATTAATTAATTCTTTGTATACTGGTTAAACTCTATAATTATTAGATCACGCACAGCTAGCACTACTTTTTGTCTCTCCCAAGAACTTATATTAAGTATGTGTGTGTGTTATTAACACATTAATTTATTCGATGACCGATCATTAACTTCTTTTATATAATATTAGTTTTGAAATACCTCATGTACGTACATGTATAGTTGATGTATAATATATGTCTATTGAATTTATTTATAATTCATCAAACTTGTCATCACATAAAAGTAGTTCTCAATTAATTCTAAAACATCAATAATTTCCTAGGGTTTATATATATAGTGCTTGGAAAATACTTATAGGTTGTTTAACACCAAACGACCATTTATAATATAATTATGCCAAATTATGAAAGTATGAATTTCATTAATATGACAATATGTATTATGCCATGATTCCCCAAGATCCTTTTATCCATTTATAATTATGCCAAATTATGAAAGTATGAATTTCATTAATATGACAATATGTATTATGCCATGATTCCCCACACAAGATCCTTTTATTGCAAAATGATGTTGCATCCCACTAGTGTATTCCATATGAATTGTTTCTCATGAATTGCAATGTCTCTAAATTAGGTATCGGGTTGAAAGGAGCTCTTACGAATAATTAACTATGTGACACCCAATATTTAGTGTCAAAATACCCTAAAAAATCATCCCTTTTCAGCCCATTTATATACAATATACATCAGTATACATGTATATACAGATTTCGATAGTTAGAATTTTGCAACAATCCCAATCAATTTGTGCCGATGATCAAGTATCATTTGTATTATGAGACTTACATATATATAAGGTGCCTTATGGAAAATTCTAGCTTGCTCCGTTTCGGTCAAACCCAAACGTATTTCACAAAATGAGTGAATTACACTTGTTATGCATGTGATTGGTCACTAATATACTTAGATTCGGTCGAGTCGAGAGCGAGCTAAAATTTTTGGTTACGTATATGAATCATTATGACTGATACCTAAGTGGAAGCAATAAGTGATATGAGTGTCAGAAATTCCCAAACGAAATTCTTGAACCCATAATTTCCATTACCATAATTTCTCATCATAAAGATACATCTGTCACTTTTTCTTCTACTATTTCAGGTGGGCAGAGCTGAGGTGCTTTGATCAGACGGCCTTTAAACGCCCATAACTTTCTCACATTCCATATCAATCCACATCATATTATTCTACTATATATTTATATGTATACGTATAGATATCAATCAATCATCAAACTGCTCCCCCGCTTCAAACGGGGGACTCTCTCTCTCTCTCTCTTCTATCTCTCTAGACTGTGCTGTGTGCTCTCTCTCTGTACATACAATAATTCATGCATGGCACTGACACAATTAGCTACCTCTATATATCTTTTCATTATATATATTTATATATATATATATATATATATGTGTGTGTGTGTGTGTGGAATGAGGGGGAGAATCCTTCGCATGCAGAAGCTAAAAAACAAAAGGTGATCAAATAAATAATATTAATTATAATATTATTATTAGGTGATGTGCCCTTATATGAGGACACTAACCCTTGTCTTCCGCTTCTTGGGGTTATTAATTAATTCCTCATTCAATATTTATAATTATTCTCTCAAGATTTAGGGACAGATTGAATGAAATATCGTTCGTTATTCCTAAGCTATATATCCTAATTTATAATTATTCCAAATAGAATTTGACAGACCCTTTTTCAGAAAGGGAAAGATCATATCTCATAACAAAAATTTAAAATATATGTAACTTTGTCAAGTGTTGTTTTTGCTTCTCTTTTCATTTGCCTTGTAGTTGGACGTACAGCATTCTTAATTTTGGGTTTGAACTAAATAATTTATTGTTCAAGATTATGTAAATTTTATTAAGTTTGGAAATTATTTTCTAGTTTAATTGATTTGAATTGAACTCATGTTTGAGCATATTAGCTTTTGATTATTGAATCAAATACAGTTATACAGTTACCTCGGCTCAAGTTTTTTGCTCTTTTTATAGATTATTTTTAACTAATTGAGTCGAGTTATAGTTGAAGTTTAAATTTTTTCGAACAAAACCATTTTATTTTAATAATTTTATTAAATTCAACTCAAACAAATTATCATCAACTAATCAGAAGTTCGTGTAAATCTACATTTATTTTTCAACCCTATATGTGGACTTTTATCTATTATTAATGTTGTGACTTGTGATATGTCTTAAAGTCTTAGACCCTAACTTAGTAGAAGACCCATTATCAAAGGGTCAGTTCTGAAGAGGGCGAAGGAATTAGGTTCAGGTTTAGTTTAATTCATACTTTTAACATTCCTTGTAATTTGTACCTCTTTCATCAATATTAAAATACTATCTCCTCTCCCGTCAATGTAATTCTTTTGTGTCGTTTATTTGATGATCTTATTTCGTGAATTGTCGTAACAATTAATTTGTTAAATAGTTTTCAGTAATTGAAGTTAAAGTTTAGTGTGAATTTAATTTGTGCGTTCGACATATTATTATAATATAATGAACAATTCAGGTTAATTATAGATGGTCAATACTGCAAACATTTTATGGGGATGAACCCATTTTATGGTCAGAAGCTAATGTGGCCAAGTACGGACAATATGGGTTCATCAAGTTTCAGTATACATACATATTATATATAGAGAGAGAGAGAGAGAGAAGAGAGAGTTATTCGTGTCTCGAAGGTTGCAAAAACTCACTGTTAAGTTTGACCGTTGAAAAAGAGAATCAAAAGACGGTAAAAACACATGGCCACCCCTAATACAATTTTCTATTGCCATATATATATATATATATATATATATATATATTTAACTAAAATAATTTAAAACCAATCCCCACACCCACCCACACCCCATTGTAAAAAATTAAAATTAATTAGTCTCGGTAATATCAATATAACGTGCCACAAACCTTAGTCTAGCTACCATGTGTGTGATAATATCTAGATAATAGAGTATATGTCAACTTTTGACCCTAATTGGAACCATATATATCCTCTATCCAGCTAGCTAGCTAGGGTTTCACATTATAAGTCTCACCTAATTTGTTTGGTAATTTGAAAAATTTCCTTTCACATTATAATACATTTCATTGGGTCTTATTCATGAATCAAATAGCAAGAAAGATAATATTTTACGTTTTTAATTTAGAATCGTGATGAATCAAGCCAAAGATAAGTATAATAAATAATATTTACATACACAATGAACAATTTCTATGTATTTACATATGTACACAGAAATTTCACAATTTATGCGCGAAGCATTTTGTTAATACGACGGAGATGTTATCTATTTATAATTGGAAGATCTAGAACCTAGTAGTATAGTGAATTAGTGATATATATTGTTGAAAAAAGACAAAATTCCTTTTACATTACATCAGACGTCGTATAGTACTTGGAATTCAATTAACTTAAGGTTTCCGGTTTAGTTGAGTTTTACACAAGTTGCTTAATGGAAACATCTTGGCGCACAAATATTTTAAATTCCCAATTAAACTTAGTGAAAGTGGTAAAATCGAGGTTTATAGTGTCTTAGGTTCAATTCCTTCTAAAATTCGACTGTTAATTTATCTATTTCCATGATACATAGTTAATTGATTATATTTTGATCATAGATAACGATGAATGACTTGTAACTAATTAGATGTTAGTAATTGATAATCCTGATGCTTTATGACCGTTTCATTCAAATAAAAACAATATATATTTGATTTAGGTTGATTACACAAATCAAATTTACTTAGTCAGGATGACCTCGTAATATAACCAATAGTTACCAATTAAAATTATAGATTGCACTCGGACTGACCGAGCTACTATCTCTAATGAGATCAAATCTAACGTAGTTCAAATGTGTAGTATATCTCTGAGATTATGATGTAGGTTCGTATGCAAAATGTATCCAAACTTATGTTACAGGATCGTACTGTCAAATCTTTAGGGTTAATAACGAAGATACGAATATGTCTCACGAAGTCTATTAAATGCTTAGATTTTGATCCTTTGTTCTCAATAAATGCAAGTATTTATAATGTTCATCCATGTACGGATAGAGCTTTTACAGCGGGATATCGTCGTAAGATGCTTACACGTGTTCATGAGGGACGGTCGGGATTATACCTCGTAGGATCAGGTTGGGCGAACCCAACTCACCTAGTAGAAATACGCGAATCTTGTAGTGTTATGCAATTGTAGTTACCAGGGACCTTATGATGTAATTAAGTCTGTATGATATGATAGCCTCATTATATATGGCGGTTTCTCACTTATTATAAGGGAATTAACGAGCTAACGAGTTCGTACTAAATTTTGTTATATCAATATTAAGTATGATTGACTAAATAATATGTTTAAATGCTTAATTATAATTGTTTGATTAATGTGATACTTCCCAAACCCCTTGAGTACTTAAGTTGGTTTTTCAGTATCGTTTATCGTAATATATATATATCTTCGTTTCTTACTGTGTAGGGCCTGTAATTTTTAAATTAGGAAAAACCTTATATCTAATATTTAAGTTCCCATTACTATAGAAATATAGATAGAGATAGAAATAAATAACGTGTGTCGTGGTGAGAAAGATGGTACATTGCATGTACAACTTTTTGGGGAAAAGTTAGGCTGTGTTTGGTTTTGTTTTCAAATCCATTTTGGCCAAAACTTGTTTGTTTTGTGTATTTTTGACCAAAAATGGTTTTTTTGTTCAAAAAAATTGTCAACTATTGTCTCCCTATTTGTCTCTACTTTAGGGTACCTATTAATTACATCAACTACAATATAATCATTTAAAACTTATATTATATTATATTTTTCAATCATTAACTAATTATAAACACAACTTTTCAGACAAAAACTTACATGATTTGACTGCTACAGTAACTTTTGTCTCTTCTGAAAATAAAATCAAACACTAAACCAAACACATTTTCATCAAAATACACAACTTCCAATAAACCTTTTCATCAAAAAAAACCCCAAAATAAAACCAAACACAGCCACATTTTGATACCAAAACAGTTGTCAAATTGGCATGCATGAATCTAATAATCGGGAAAATTCAAATTCAGACCCAGTTTGACCACACCTAAGTGTATTTCACAAGCCCGCTCTTGACTCGGCCAAACCCATGTGTATTTTATAAAAATTATATGACAAGTGTAATACACTCTTCTTGTGAAATACACTCGGGTGTGGCCAAGTCGGATCTGAGTTAGAATTTTTCGAGAGGGTATTACCCTTGTCATATAATTAGTATGTTATTTTATAAAATACACATGAGTTTGGCCGAGTCGGGAGCGGGCAAGAATTAATTGATAGCTAGGAAAAGAAGCGTGAGTCGATAAAATCGGGAAAAATGTTGTGCGACTGTTTGTAATATAATACATGCTATTTCCTGTTTAAAAACGGAAAAAAAGAAGAAAAAAAAACAATAGCATCTCATTTGATTTTATAAATTCAAAAATTAAAATGCTAAAGCCTAATGTTTATAAGTCTAGCTAAGGGTTGAACTCCACGCTTGTTTTTTCTCCGAGTCCATCTGAATCCATAAGATGAATACTGTATATGGAGCTATACACAGTGAAGATGATTGTAAGGGCAAATGTGAAGGACTGAAGGTATATATATAGGCAATTGGGTATATATATCTCATCTATATTTGTACACGTATCCAAATTCTCAGGCTCCATTTATTTAATTGTGAATGATCGATACAAGAGTCGAATCAATTCAACCGTTTACAACATTTTTGCACTATCCTGGTGCTACATATATGGTAGGTCGAGAATTGTATAGTGTAGAGACGCACTATCCTGGTGCTACATATATGGTAGGTCGAGGATTGACTAGTGTAGAGACTCGACCTTTAACGAGGATACTTTTTATAATTATCTCAAGGTATGTATATATTTTTCCCAATTCAATGTAATATATATATATATATACACATAAATGTATGTGTGTGTGGAGTGGGAGATATATATAGCTATAGGTAGGGTATATAAAGTGGACATGGTAGCAGGTAACAAGCGAGAGGAAATGATGGAGCCCCATAGCCTCAATTTATACTACTGCATGCATCAATCTCTTTATAAGGAAAATATAATTGGGTTTTTCAACAGTACTTATTTCTTAATTGATTCAAATAATACAATCTCACTAGTCAGTAAGTCAATTATTTATAAATCATGGTAAAAATTAGAACGGCATGATCTCTCATTAAAATTCTAGATTAATGTTGATGACAATTCTTTTTCCTTCTTGTGTTCAAGAAACCAAAAAAAAAAAACTTTTCCTTGTTCACTTTTAATATTTGACATAATTAAAATGTAAGGACTCTAGCATCTTATTCAAACATCAAAATGGCCTGCGCTAAAGCTTTAATTGATGAAATATCTTACAATCATTGCATTAGTATATGCCAACCCAATAAAACTAATAATTATACTATGCTGATAATGCATGCATGTATATAAGTACAAATTCAAAAATATAAAAATGAGGGAGAGAGAGAGAGAGAGGAACTGGTGGGAAGTGGGATTGCATTGGAGAAATCGTCGGACCACCCGTGCCTCCTCGGAAACAATTACAACTCAATAAAGAAAGTGTGTGTGTATATAAATTCAAATAAAATATTAGGCTTGAGTACTGAATAATTTATTAATAATTTGAATTGTTATAACAAAAGCGACAATTGTTTGCACAGTCTTAAATGCAACGCAATCTTCTCCCTCTATCTCTATGCTTGATTAAAACCAAAATCCAATAAAAGAGTTTTAACCTTTATCAATTAAAGAGCCCCTCAAAAAGATTTTAATATTTGTTATACAGTGCTAAATTATATGACAAACATTATAAAATCACTATGTGTTCAATTTTCTCCTGTAATACATAGTTAATGTCCATTGTCATGATAGGGGTTTATCATTCTTAAAAAGATTTTGGAACAACTGCAATTAAATGTGATAAAAATTTGTCCAAGATTTAACATATACAAATTATTAATATATCGGACTTTAGTGTCTCGAAATTTGTGAAATATCACCCAGACTCACTACAATAAAAAATATAGTATAATCTAATTATAAAAAATTAAATGACAATGTTAAAATTGTGAAGAAAATATACATAATGATTAATGAGTAACAATGATTTTTGTTTTATCACAATAATACTACGTTATCACTGTCAACAATTAGTTTTTACTTGCAACACATTTATTTTTAATTTTTGCCTTTGACTAACGGGACCGTTAGTTTTTTTCACGAAAATTAGCCGTGGGAACAAATATGGGAAATTTTCACGACTTATGTTATGCAATATGAGACAAACCACAAGCGTTGAACCAAAAATGTACTAGTGTACATTTATGGGACGAAAAATGCAATTTACCTGATTTTTGTTTTTATCACAAAAAAATAACTAGTGATAACAATTCTTATTACGTTATCACTGTTAATACTTAGTAACACATGTTTAGTGACAACTTATGATGCATGGATATGGATACAGGATATACAAATTTCCAAAATTCTAGGATAAAATACGTCGGGGATACGATATATATATATATATATATATTCATTTGTATATATTCACAATAAAATTTTACTTTATGAGGATTTCATAACAAACATAGTTGCAAAAACTCAAATTTTCGTTTAATCCACTGAATAAGGTCATATAAACATAACATACTACAAAATCATGTTATTATATTAATTACTAAATGTATAAATTTCCTAATCAGTAGTCACAAGCATTAAAATGATCCGTAGCAATTAGTCAAACTAGATAATAAATATATAATAAATATTTTAAAAATCTTTGTTCGTTAAAGGAGGATCTTAGCCAAAAGAACTTTTTTTTTTGACGTAAAAGTATTGCATTATATTAAATAATACCCACCTCATATCGGATACTTCAATTTTTCATATATGAAACGTACTCAAACATATCCATATATCCAGGCCGTATCCACCCCGTATTTGATTTTTTTTTAATTTCGGATACTTCAAAAATGAATCTAATACGTATCCACCCCGTATCCGTGTCTGATACGTGTACAATACTACACGAGAGAGTATTCCTGCATCATAGGTGACAACACAATTATATTTATCACTCGTTGCTAATAGTGACCACAAGTTCTTCGTCTCTAGTTGTCAAAATTCAAAAGTGACAACTTATATATGATTATTTCCATTATTAAACTCGTAAATTCATTATTGTGATAAAATAAATTTTTTTGTCATTCGACATGTGTAATTAATGACAATTTAAATATTGTCGGTTGACATTTTGACGCTAATATTTTAGTTTTTTAGCGGCTTGGGATGCAATATTGTGAGATATATAGATCAAGTTTATGATACGAGCATGCCATATTGCTAGGGGTTTTCATGTTGTGCATCTATATATAATAAAATACAACCTTTGAGGTCATCCAAGTAAACACATATGGGAGTGGCCCAATTGAAGTCAATTATGCCATATAAATAATTTAATTTAAATTTATTTTACTTGATTGGATAAATATAGTTATTAATCTTTATTTAAAACATTCAAAATTTGAAATTCATGACAAGATATTTACCAATATAATTTAAATTCAAATAAAAAAACTAAATTTTCTATATTTATTTTTATTATTAATGATATTTATCAATCATTTTATTTTATAATATCGCTTTATTCAGTTTACTGATCATATATTATTATTTCTTAAATTAAAATATATGATTTAATACCCATATAAATAAAATGTTCCATGATAGTCGTCAAACGTGAATTCTAACTTTTAATTTTTTATACTAGAAATATATATTATATAATGATACATATATATATATATATATTTGATTATATTTATCAATGTAATTAATATCCCCGTGGGGTTGCGCTAGTTAACCTATGTAAATTCTAAATATTGATGATTCTGAATTGAGAATGATTATTGAGAAGATATTCTCATTTCAGAAAATCAACAATTCCCAAGAAAAGGAAAAGTTTAATTACTTGCTTGATAGTCCACATATCTTGCATTGTTAGTAGCTAGATGTGCACTCATTTTAAGTTTTAACATCACCGATATTCTCCAAAAATAGGGTTGGCATGATAAGAGAATGCTTATGTAAGTTAAAAACATAATTGATGATGGTAAAATTTGTCAGTAGTGTAAAATGTTACGTGGGGAGAGAATCCGGTTCAACTCACAACAAATTAGGTTGGGGGTTGAATTATTTATAGACTGCACTCGCTGTTATGCGATCTCTAAGTACCCGATGAAATTGGATCAAGTCAGTTCGTAGTTCTATGGTGAAATTACTCTCCAAAGTCGCCAGTGAATTTTTTCTGAGAGAGTAGATCATGATTGTCATTAGCTCTTTTGGGGGATATATAGGACTGATGGTGAGCAATAGGTCGGGGCTTGACCATTGGCCCAATTGCCTATTTATTAAACCTAATACTTGGTTATCTTATATTAAAATAGTCTTCTTTCTTTTATGACCTCTCAGGCATAGCGGGCCATATTCATAATGGCCCGCCAGCCCTTTGGGGCTCGATTATTATATTAAACGCGGACTTGGTCCACGGGTAGTGCCCCGGCCCGAGACGGGGGTAGATTAATTACCATAGTGCCCCTAGATATTTTTGTTGCACATTATAATGCCCCCCACTCCCGGGTGTGCCAAATGGGATATCTGGGAGTAGAAGTTAATTTACCTAGGTCATGCCAGTCGATTCCAATTTGTACTGAGTTAGGGGTCTTAAAAGCTCCCCAACTATTTGTTTGGCTAAGTATAGGAGGGTTGATGATTTTCATTCTCATACCCATTCATATCCTCCTCCTTTCAAAAATCTCTTGAGAACTTTCTCTCTCTAGGAGCCTTCATCCTTAGCCAACTATGAGTAGAAACCAAGATGACCAAGGTAAATTTAAATCCTTTGCATTTGTTCTTTATTTCATAGTGTCATGCTAGTAGTGTGGAGAATTGCTTGGTTTTTCACCAACACTTAACTGATTCAACTTATGACCCCTCCCCCCATAGAGTGCTTTTTTTTTAGGGTTCGTTGCCTTTTTACCGAGTGGGGGGTGTCAGAGGGTGCATCCTAGGCCTTGTGCCCCGCGGCCTTGCCGTAAGGCTCGGTGCTTTGCCTCGAGGGTCGTTGATCGCCCTCGGGGCCATTTTTTTAGGCGGCCTCGAGGTCGGCTTAGCCCTTGTTAGTTCTCTTTGACTTGTAAAAAACTATTGTTTGTGTTATCGTTTTTTATACCATCTATGAGGGACTTCTTGTTAATTTAACCCCCTATTTTTCATAGGACTAGGGAGCTCTTCTTCCCCTGATAGCGAGGGTCCTGCTATTCAAGAGGACCTTGCATTCAACTATTGTGATTCCACTATCTCTGAAGTCGAACTTTCAGCACTTTTTGAGGATACCCTGGTAGACCTTGAGTTGCCACTGCCCATAGTGGATTGTCGAATTTCTGACCCTCCCGAGGGCATGTGACTGTTTACTTAGAGTATTTTTATTCGGGGTTCGCCATCCCTTATCACAAGCTTTTTAGGAAAATCGTAGCCCACTATCAAATTTGCATAAGTCAATTAACCCCCAATTGTTTCATCTTCTTTGAGGGTTTTATTCTTCGATTTACCAAGTTAAATCTTGAGATAAATTTGGACGCCTTCCAGGCTCTGTTTACGGTTAAGATGTGTTCTACCGCGCCTTTCGAGTTCTTTTCCCCCTCATCAACTGTTACGTTCTTATAGGGTAACATCAGCCCTAAAGGCACTTGAAAATCGAAGTTCTTTTACTTTGCTATTACCTACTTGGGTATATCGATGCCACTGCATTGGAATGGGGTCGTTGCCCCTTATAAGGTCACCCGTGCACAAAAATAACTTAGAGTTATCTTTATCAAGATGGGTTTATTTGACCACAAGTTTGATGTTAGTCAATTATATACTCACGGTATACATGTGTCTCTTACTTTTTTTAATCCATGATGTAGCTTTCAAGCACTGTTCATTATTATACTTTCGGATATTAATCTTTGGTTCTCCATGTATTTTTTGCAGGTGCGAAGGTCACCAAGGGTGCAAAGCGAGTTTTGCCGCCCCTCCGGCTCCCCTCAACACTCGTGGCCCATAGTGGTGTGGCCAACTCATCAGGGCTCCCGAGCCTCACTTCAAAAGATAAGACTGGGATTATTAAGTCTTTGGGACTTGCCCCATCTGGCCAAGTTCCATGCACACTCGACTTTGACTCTATGATGGCCGATTGTGGCCCTAGGGGTACTCAAGGCCCTATGTTAGGCACCCCCACTAGTCTTCAAGGCACAATAGTTTTGGAAAAAAAGGATGGTGGGAGTGTGCATGGGGGCTCAACCCACTTCCTTCCTGAGGATAACTGTGATAAGAAAGTGGCTAATCGAAGGGGGTGCGACTTTCCCGGGGGTCGTGTTCCCACACTTTCCTCTCCTTCGCTAGCTCCTCCCGCAAAGCATGTTCGTGATTCCTCCCATGGGAGTTCTAGCTCATCCGGCCTTGGCAAGGGACTGTATAACTTTGGGGCGAACCAAGACCCCAACATTCACTCATTCTGGGATACTACTGATTCTGTGACCTCTTTGTCTATTATGAGGGTGGCCATGAATGATCACGAATCTACCCGCTTGTCTTCGCTATCAGCCGAGCGTCTCGACCAGGAGATCTCCACCGGAGCTTGCCGAGTAAGTGTTTTCATACGCTATTGCCATCGTTAGCGGCTATATGCTTATGCCTTTAAGATTTTAACATAATTTTTACATCCCCAGGCAATCCAACTATCCCATCACCTTTGAGCTAAGTGTGAGGAGTTAGAGGAAAAGATGATAAGATCACCAACTGAACAAAAAACTTCTTTCCAAATTTTTTGGAGCTAAGGGGTTGGTTGACAAATGGGAGAAGAAACATGGCAAGGCTAAGAAGAAGCTTGAAACGAAAATATCTGAGGGTAGCTGCTTCCTTAGCTCGGACGCCGGGAAAAATACCTTACGTGATGTCCGAAAGTCGGAGGTGGAAAAGTTTCACCAGAGCGTCAGTTTTGTCGATGAGTGCAACAAGCGTGCTTATGGCATGGACATGGGCTTCATGGTCGAGATGGTTCACAAATGCCGTAAAACTCTTCGTGAGAGTGGTCGGTATCCGGGCGACGATTTCAAGTGATTGTATGGTGATGTCCCCGATACTAGCGATGGGGGAGGCCGAGGCGGGGGGTGATACAGCTAGTTGAGGTGTTGGTTTTCCTCTTAGCATTTAACCCTCTCATGCCTTTAGTACTTCAGCCTCTCCCATAGTTTTGGACTATTTTTACTCTAGCCTTGTTTAGTTATTTGTAAGACTTATTCTTGTCTACTCGATTGTGGGTTAGTTTCATCCTTGAATTGTTTTTATGATTTTGCATGTTGCCCTTTGGATCTTCATTTATATTGACTATCTCTTTTCGCCTTTTACTTAGCTATCTTAGCGAGCCATTAGAGTGATTTCATGAGTGCTAGATCAATTGTTCAATTATTTTGCCTTAGTACCTTGCGGCTTCATGAACACTAGTTTAGGTATTTAGCCATTTTAACGCACCGTTGGCGGAATTTAATGAATGCTAGAGGTGAGTGTCACTTTGGGCATTTTTTCTATATTTGAGCTTCACTAGTTAGCAATCCGCTTTTTAAATGCTAAAAATGCTTGGCCTTGGCTTGAAATATTAGCTAGTCATGGCCTTAACATATTAGCTAGCCACTAGCTAGCTATTTGTTTTTATCTATCTCCACTCCTTGCCCCCCTACTCCTTAATATGTGAAACACACTCAGGAGTAAGTTGCAAAGGGGTGTTTTTATAACACCTGGGGGTTAAAATTTTCTCGTGTAGGCTTACCAACAATGGGTGTGTTTTGCATAGCGTATAGTGTTTAGCTAATAACGAGAGCACTAGGCCCTATTTGTTGAGTGTTGACCCTTGTGAATTTGAGACCTAATGCCTTAAGGCTTATAGCGTTGCAGCTTTTTCACTAGGGTAACATTTATCTTTTTTGTAAATGCTTTTGCGCCATTATTTGCTCAACTTTTTTCACGGCTGTTTGAAAGCATTTAGCTATGTTTGGTTATGTTTTGGGATGGTATTTTGGTAAGAATTATTGGTACGAAATTTATGGGGACACGTGCGTGTTTGATGAGATTGTGTTTGGTTTTATTTTGGGTGTATTTTTTTTGTGAGATAATGTTTGGTTTTGTTTTCAGATGGAACAAAAGTTATTGTAGCAGTCAAATCACGAAGCTTTTGTCTGTTAGAGAGGAGAGAGAAGAGAGAGAGCATATAGAGAGGAGTGTAGAGACAAAGTAGGTGTAGAAAGATGAAAAATAATTATTATACTTTTTTTGGACTAAAAAAGTAGTGTATTTTTGACCAAATATTTTGTGAACCAAACATGGTTTGGTGGGAATTTTGGACCAAACATGGTATGGAAACATAACCAAACATTGCCTTTATTTTTCGGGCGTGGGGGGCGTTAATTTTGGTACTATTTTATTGCCCTCCATTCCTTGGTTTTTTTAAAATTTTAGGAGGATTGAATAGTCATAAGTGTTATTTATTTGTGGCATGAGGTGAATTATCATGCTAGCCATACTAATATGATCTCGGTCCAGAGTCCATGTCGGAGGGGGGGTAGTTTTTCAAACCTCATTCCCTCTCGGTACTACTGGAAGGATCATAAGGTGGGCTAGCCTCAACCGAGCTCTCGAGGGTTCGGGGGGCTTTTGTTGTTGCACCTATGTTAGCCTCAAAAAGGGGTTTTAAGCTTTTTGAGCAGCTTCGGTAGGAAACATTGGTTCCATGGAGCGTTTTTTGGGTGTTGTTAATTCACCCATTATTAATATCATTCTCATTTATATGATGTGACATGCATGTTATTTAAACAAGTCTAGCATACATAGTAGCATAAAAATTGACATCCCTGAAGGCACTTAGCAATCATATGACGAAAACTTCAAACATCCAACAATTAATAAAAATGTACGAGGGTGCAACTAAGCACCTCAAAACTTAAGTAAAGGTAGGCGGCGTTGGTGGGCTCCCTTACTCAACGCTTGGCTCGTGGCCAACTCGAAATTGTTCAATGGTAATATAAGAAATAAGATAGTTTTTGATTAACTTGATACCTGTTGACGCCTCATGAGGCCTAACACCTTGTCAAGATTGGAGGATGTTTCCGAGGGTGTTTATCTTATGCTTGGTCTCCAGAACCGGCATGCCCGTCGCCTCCCTTGGCGCCCTTGCTTTGGAGTCTTCCTCCTTAGGGATGGACATTGTGCTCTTGAAGTGGGCATTGCCTTTTTGGGTGGCATATTGGGCTCTCATTCTCTTCAAAGGCGTTTGACTGCTGGGATTTAGGCCAAGTGCTGACTAATTGGGTCTTGCCCCCCAAGTGACTTTCCTCTAAAAAGATTAAGTTTATGTCAACTTGCTTCCCTTTGTCACTGTGATCATTGTCGCTATGCTTTCTTTTAGGTTTTTTCAAGGCATTAGCATAACATTCTCTCGCTACCTTCACGTCACCAACAGCTTCACCCGTTCCTACGGGGGTGGGAAACTTGACCTTCATATGACAGGTGGATATGACGGCTTAGAATAGGTTTAAGCTCGGCCTCTCCAAAATGACATTGTATGTGGAGGGGGCTTTAACCACCAAGAACTTCACCATCTTCGTAGAGCGGGCTGGAAATGCACCCAAAGATATGGATAGAGACACCTCCCCTAATGCTTCCGCTATCTCACCCGTGAATCCAGTGAGGGGGATGTTGACCGCTTGAAGCTGCGCATTGTCTACCCCTAGTTGGGTGAAGACATTGTAAAAGATGATGTCTGCTGAGCTATCACTGTTGACCAGAATCTTCTTCACCCAAAAGTTGGAGATGGTCGCCGATATCACTAAGGCGTCTGGGATGTCATTTTCCAGGCGTTGTATTCCAAACTTTATGGTTTGAGTCTTTAGTTCCTCTATTGGCCCTCCCAAAATCACCCCTATGATCCCATTCACAAGAGCGTTGTCCATATCCAAGTTCGTCCTGGTGGGATTGGCTTTGCCTCCATCTCTATCCCGCGGTCCCGAGGGGTCTTGGGTGGTCGCCTCGGACGGTGCTACCACCTCGTGTAAGTAACCCCTCTTGATGAGCTTTTCAATTTCCACATGCAGATGGTGTCACTCTTCGGTAGTGTGACCTTTGTCACTGTGGCACCTATAGTACTTCTTTGATTTTAGACGGTCGGGGTTATCTTTCATCTTCTTAGGCCACTGGACAATGCCTTGCTGCTCAGCGATAGCCAGAACTTGCTCCCGTTGGAGTGTAAGGGGGTGTATTTATGGAATCCCGAAGGAGGCATGTGTTTGCGCTCCTTAGACTCCGGTATCTTGTCATCCTCCCTAGTTTTTCTCTTATTGCCACCGCCTTCTTGCTTTATCGGACCTACTGTCTCTTTGATTCTTATATATTTTTCAGCTCTAGCCAATAGCTCCTCCATAGTCATGGCAGCTTCCTAGCTATAGATTATTTGAACCTACTATTGCGTAAGTTCTTCTACATTATTCCTGATAGCAACTCGTGGTTGATGTGTGGTAGCTCAGACACCGCTGTGGAGAATCATTGTACATACTCTCTCAAGGACTCACCATCTTTTTTAATCACCGTGAACAGGAAAGACTCTACCTTGGGATATTTCTTGCTCATGGAAAAGTGGGTAAAGAAGTGCTTGGTCAGATGCTCGAAGCCGGTAATAGTATCGGCGGCCAATTGATTGAACCAGCTAAGTGCCCATCCAGAGAGTGTGGTTTAAAATTTTTTGCAGTAGGCTGCATCGCTGACATCATACATGTCAGCTTTAGCATTGAACTTGTCAACATGCTCTTGAGGGTCTCCAACTCCCTCATACTCACCTAAGTATGGTATCTTAAGTCCTTGTGGTAGCGACTCTGCCAAAATAGTCGGGCAGAAAGGACTTCTCTTAGGGAGAGCAATAGCTAAGGGCACCAGCTGGATGTTCTCATATCGCTCATGGTTCTCCAAACTTTCATCTTGGCGGGGTGCATGCTTACGCCGGCCCTCTCACCTTAGCAAGGTCTCTTCGGGGGTCAATGAGGCTTGACCTCGACGTGGAGACCCAGGAGGCGTTGGCCTTCTATCTCTTCCCCGTGGTGACCTCTCAGAAGGTGAGACCATGTTGTTTTCTTCTTTTTGCGCGCTGACCCATTCACTGGAGAGTTGGATCGCCTTGATCCAATCCCGCCGGGGGTCAGGGACCCCTGGACTCGGTGTGAGGTATCGCTAGGTGCCACTCTCTGGGGGTGGCTCTTCTCATGAGGTTCCCGACCTCTACAGTTTGACTGAGGGGGTGGAACTTGAACTTGAGGCCCCTTGATAGGTTGTGAATTTACATGTTTTAGAGCCTCATATTCATGTTATTTACATTGGTTTATACATGATTTATACCACACGTGCTTGTAATTTGTGTGCTTATTGAGTAAAGGTGGAAAATCATTGCAATTGAGGAAAACTGGACAAAAATGCAGAATTTCAGAATATTTAGAATCTGAATTTGAAGAAGTGTCCTTCTACACAGTTGTACATATTTGGCTTGGCTTCATGTGGCCTCTTCAATTACCCAAATACAAGATCTATAGAAGAAGTTATGGAAAAAACAAGATTTTTGCGCACACAGAAAAAGTTGTTGTTTTCAGCGTTCGTACGTTGACTTGGTCAACGTCGAACATGAGTAACTGGACGTTCGGGCGTGCTGAAGGCGAGAAAAAGTCAGATTTTAAGTGAAAATCACGTCCATGCGTAAGGAGGGGTTCAAGGACGAACGTTAGGAAGCACAACGTTCGAACGTCGGCGTCGGAAGTAGTAGTTTTGGAAATTTCCAATTCTAAATCAAAGAGGATTCTTCCACCCAATTATTATAAATACTAGATCAGTTCTCTATGGTTACACACAACTTTTCACACACGAAATACACATAGAATAGAGCCCTATTAGGGTTTATATTTAGTTTTTATATATTCATGAAGATCTACATGAACCCTTGAGGGTGAAGAAATCAAGAAGCATAGAAGGGATGAAGATCAAAGTTCAACTATCAAACTTAAGAGGGAGTTTTCTTGGATTAGATTTATATTTGTCTATGAATTTGAATCTTTCTTTGTTTTTCTATCTTTTATATTTGTTGATGAATTAGATTCTTTGAACTAAGGCCATGTTTAGGCTAATTTATGAGATCTGAGGTATAAATCACGTTTTTCATATTAATTCTTTTGTTGCTTTGTGTTATAATCTTGTTCTTAATGCTTCATATGATTAGCTACCATATGTATGAATTCATGCTTAAATTATCCATTTGTGAGAAAGTGATTTAAGGTGCAAAAAAGATTAATAACATCTTCTAAGTCAGTTGATGCTAGGGATAGCTACATACTCCGGATGCTGTTAGCCGGGTTTATTTGGAGGGATAAATCTGAATAAATTTGGGGAAAATTCTAGTGTTTAATGCATGCAGTAGAGATTGCTACAACAAATCTAGTATAGGTTATCATGAACGAGGGATCCACGTGATAATAATATTAAGTAATTTTCCACCTTAGCAACATTAGTCTAATAATATGAAAATGTGATTTTAACAAGAATTGATTAATTTATGCCAACACATGTGTCTTAGCTGTTTTCTTCCATAGTTGTGTTGATTTTGACATCTTGTTTTCTTTTATTTTTCTTCCAAAATATTTTAGTTAATTCTTGCTTTTAGTTTATTTTATTGCTTTTCAAATCTTTACATCTTTAGTTTTAGTTCTTGCTTGCTTTAAATTCTTATAAAACTAAAATACAAATCTCTGTGGGTTCAACATCCTGGACTTAATTGTCCACTTTATTACTACACACAACCAGTCCTTTTGCAGTAAAAACAAATAGAGTTCTACCCTATGATGCACGGATACTCTTAAAATTCACAAAATGCAGTGTCGGATACTCGGGGGACACGAATACGGCTCGGATACGTATCCGACACGCCACGTGGCGTGTATGCTAATTAAATTTTAAAAAAATAAAGGGATACAGCTAGGATACGTTTAGGATACGGCTAGGATACGTTTAGGACACAGCTAGGATACGTTTAGGACACGGCTAGGAGACATCGGGCATGGCTAGGATACGGCTAGGATACGTTTAGGACACGACGGGGTCATTTTTATTATTTTAAAAACATGAAGGGGCCTAAATTATAAATATTCCTAACTTACCTAATTTAAAGGGATTAAGGGACAAAGGGCCTAATTAAAAAGGGATTAAGGGACAAGAGCAGAACATTGGAGCAGCCGAGCAGCACACAAGCAGGATCGTTCTTCATCTTGCTTCTTCCCATTTGATTTAGATAAGTAGACATGTATTAATTTATTATGTTGTATTGAAAGGACTTGAATTTAGAGACTTGAACTAGAATATTGAGTATTTAATTATTATGTTGTTTGAACTTTGTTTAAAAACTGAAGGTGTGCTTGAAGCTTGTATTTGTATAACTTTTAAATTTTTCTTAGTTATTAATTTGTTTCGCTTTGGTACATTATTAATGTTTAAATGGTTATATATATAATAATAATAATAATAATAATAATATATGCATATATATAGTATATATTATTAATTATTATTATATATAGCCGTATGCTTGCCGTGTCGTATCCTAAAATTTTTGAAAATCCATGTCGCCGTGTTCGTATCCCCGTATCCATATCCGTGCAACCTAGGTTCTATCGTGTCAAGTTTTTGGCGCCATTGCCGGGGACTTGTTTAATTTATTTGTTTTTATTTTTATTTTCAGAGACTGATGAACTTCGAAGAGAGATATCAGGATTCAAGCAGAAAAAGGGGGAATCGTTAGCTGATGCGTGGGCTAGATATATGAATATGATGAGAAAATGCCCACCCCATAATTACTCTACAAGCAATCTTGTGCAATATTTTTATGATGGAGTTAAATCGAGGGTTAGACATCGACTCAATGCGGGAACCGGTGGTGATCTCTTGGGATTGGATTGGATCTCTTGACAATAAGTGGGAAAAGAGGAAAGCTCCCCGTTCAAGAGCTGTGAGTCCTCCGCCTAAGCGTCGAGAAATCCTTCCTCCCCCTCCTCTGCTCAACAAGCAGTCGAGATACCCATCATGGGTAGTTGCTTCTGGAGTACATAGTAGAACATCTGGGTTCCGTCTAATAGCGTTCAGAGCCAACTTGCCAGTACCTTCTCAAGCCTATCTTGAACAATTCGGCGTTCCAATTGAACGAGCTCCTCTTCCAGAGCCTACTGATCCCAAGCTCATAGCCAAGGATAAGAAGATGTCAGATTTCAACAGAGCATTCAGGATATGTCTTAGGCACATTGGTATTGACCCAACTGAATGGGATAAGCATTTTGTTGCTTATCAAAAGAGACAAACAAAAGAAAATAAGACCGTGAAAGACAAATATCATGCTGCAATCACTACTCTTGAAGATAATTTATTTGAAGAGATCAAAGCTGAAATGCATAGGAGATATAATGCTCAATCAAGACATTAAGAGCTCTTGCATTTCATTATCTATATTCTTGTCTCTTTATATTTCTCAGTTGCATGTATTCTTCTTGATATATAATGAAGTGCATTTTTAAGCTAAAACATCTCGTTGAGGCTTAAACTAACCTTAACTAACTTTATCTAACCTTTCAATGCTAACTTTTGTATTTTGGTTGTCTAACTCTTGAACTATAAAAGAGTAAATATTGTCATCATCAAAAAGGGGAAATTGTTAGGAATTTCTTATTAGATGTTTTGATGATGAAAATTAGGATTTTTTTGTTAGACCCCAAAATATGTAAGTTTGATCTTTTACTAGAATATTTGTATAGGCTTTGAGCGATAGATTTGTACAAGGCTTTATTTATTTTTATTTTAGACTGTTAGGCTAAGTAATCTCAGAACTAAGCGTCTGATATTATTCTGAGTGAGTTTATCAGTAGATAGGTTTGGAGATTCAAGCGTCTGAAGTCTGAATGAAGATGAAGATTCCAAGCGTCCAATCGTCAAGCAAATTCAAGCGTTGATTAAAGTGCCAGGAATCACTCAGTATTGAATGAGCATTTATCAAAGACTAGATTTGAAAATGATCTAAACAAGCAGTTACGAAATTAACATCTTTAGGCATGGATTTGCAAAATCGAGAAATGGTGGTTAAAATTTTCAGAAGTCTCCCTAGTAGATTTTTGATAAAGACAATGGCTATGAGAGAATCGAACATGTTGGATCTTCTAACTCCAGAAGATGCTTTTTCAAAACTTAAAGCGTTTGAATTTGAGTTAATTCAGCAAGTGATGTAGTAAGCAGTCCGGTGATAGAATCTGCAGCGCTAATAGCATCAATCAAGGGTAAATCAGGTAATAAGGGAAAAGTGTCGGATATAAGTGAGGAAGAGGAGTTAGCTTTGCTAAATAGGTTTAGAAAGTTCTTGAGCTTTGAAAAGAAAAGAAAAGGATCCAAGCATCAAGGACAGAGTTCATATCAAGCGACTCCTCTAGTTCAACAACAGTATCAAGCGCCTCAATATTCTGCCCCTTCTCCCTCAGCGCCGATTCAGTACCAAGAGATAAATATTGCATGAATTTTGTTGTTCTAGAATGAATTATGTCATCACAATTTTGCCTTACAGTGCCTACAATATTTTACTCCAATTATTTTATTATTGTTTAGTTCACTTTCTAATCAGTTTATTTATTTACAAGTTTTTAAAAAGAGAAGTATGAGTCTCATTAGCCATTATTTTCAATGCATTTTACTGTTGGAGTTGTGTGCAAAAATTTTATTAAGTGGCTAAACTTTTAATAGATTAATAGGTTATTTTGTTATTTGATTTTTATTTTGAGGAATTAGTTAATTTTTGTTTGAGTACCAAAGAATTTGTACTTTTCTAAATTTGGTTTAGCCTAGTAGGCAAACTGAATATTGTATTTGACAATTTATAGATAATTTTCGTAGTATTTTTGTTTAAGCCTTGTAAACTATTTCATTAATATATATGGACTATTTAATAGGACGACTTTGTCCTATACTTTTAAATTTTGTGAATTCTTTAATAATTTTATGTAGTTTTTTGGTTAAATAATTTTTGGCTACGCATAATTTTTATCTATGTGAAATATATTGTTTGTTTTAGTTAGACAATGTTAGAAAGATTACAACATTTATATTAATATCCTCACATATGTAAT
Source organism: Buddleja alternifolia (assembly GCA_019426215.1). Classification (NCBI taxonomy): domain Eukaryota; kingdom Viridiplantae; phylum Streptophyta; class Magnoliopsida; order Lamiales; family Scrophulariaceae; genus Buddleja; species Buddleja alternifolia. The sequence continues at coordinate 15,477,237 of CM033390.1, forward strand.
TTTAGTTTTGTTTGATTCGTTTTTCTTTTTTGTTAGATGCAAACCGCACCAAACCGCCCAAAATCGTTTAAAACCGCACCCTTAGTTTTATTTTTCAAGATGACAATTTGAGATTTTTCTACGGAAAACCGCACTTGACTATGCAGTTTCAAATTAGCCAAAAAAATCAAAACTCCACCACGAACACCTATAACGTGATGAATCTCCAAACTTTAGGACGAAATTGCGCAAGGATTGAAATAGGCATGTGAATATGTGATTGGATGTGTATTTTCCCAACGCATATTCAATAAATACTTTTTGTCTAGCGTTCTCAGACTTATGATGCATGGATACAAACACTACCATACAAACATGATATGATACGGACACGAAATACTAGGGGTGTACACGATCAGGTTCGGGTGGTTTTATGAAAAATATTCAACCCGACCCGATATATGTGGGTTAACAAAATATTAAACCGAAACCGCATAATTATTTTTTCAAACCGAGCAGTTCGATCAGTCGGGTTTAATGCATTTAACAGGCGGGTTGACGAGTTATCGAATTATAATTATAGTTTTTACAACTTACTTTTAGTTACAACTAGTAAATAAGAAACTAAGTAACACACATGTTATACATTTAATTAAAAAAAATGAGTTGGTGAGAAGTACAAAAATAAGTGATGTTATTAAATAAAAAACATATTTATCATGAATTGTAAGCTCTAAAATATTAATAAAACTAAATAATTTTATAAATTTATCATCAAAATATACATCTACATATAAAACTTTCGTTCAAATCAAGTGTAAACAAATATTCAAATGAACCAATTTGTTTACTCAAATTAAAAATAAAGTGTTTTACATAATTATGAATAAAACCATTCTTATCAGTGTTTATATAGACGTACTTACCAAAAAAGAGTTTATATATATATATGCATATATAGTTTTAAAAGTTTAGGGCTAATCTTTAACTATATATATATATATATATATATATATATACAATTAGCGGTCGGATTGCGGGTTAAGTGGGTTACCATTATTAAACCCACCACCCAATCCGAAAGTGGCGGGGTGCAATATTTTCAACTCGTCACAATTATTTAATTATTTCAGACCGGCGGTTTTCAAGCGGATCAGGTCGGTTTGAGCTGGTCGGGCGGGTTTATGTACACCCCAAAGAGATACGATAATTCTTAAAAAATTTAATACACGACACGGCTCCCACACCGATGTCCAACATATATATATATATATGTGTGTGTGTGTGTGTGTGTGTGTGTGTTTATTTATTTATCAAACTAAGATATGTAATTTAAGACTTTTATGTATCCTTAAATTAAATAACACATAAAATCTGTCACGTGACAAAATTTCATTTTATTTTATTTTTTGCTAACGAAGGGGGATACCCTAGCTATTTAGTCTGGCAAATCCGGACCAATAGTCATCTCTCTTGGCCATCTACGACTAGCCATGTCTTGATCACAAAAAGGTTTTACATTCAATCCCGGGACCTCCAAGAGTTCCTGATGTTGACTAATCCCTGCTTTGGCCAAGAAGTCGGCAACTTGATTTGCTTCCCGAGTTATATATTGCAACCTCACCTCCCACTCTTCATTGATCATCTCTCTAATATTATGGACTATATTGAAATAATGGTGCGCATAGGTAGCTTCGTCTATAGCCCGTAATGCATCCGTACAATCTCTCTCGACCAATATTTTCTTAAATGATTCCTGCCAAGCTATTTGTAGCCCCTTGAGTAAAGTTACAAGTTTCGCTTCCAGTGGGGTTTTATCCCTTTCTTTACCTTGAAATCCCTTAATCTATTTCCCATGATGGTCACGTGCTACAACGCCTATCACCGTAGCTCCTCGCATAGTATTTTGATTAAGACATACAGCCGCGTCCATGTTAATATTGATGACTCCACACTTTGGTTTGCTCCAACCCACATATTCCATGTCATCTGCAGTGTCCCAACTCCCACTGGCCATATGTTTTGCTCCCTCAACACGGAGTCGAATAGTTTCCACATCAATGAGGGGCTTCAGAATGTCTTCTTTATGGATCACTTCGTTACGACCATGCCACAATAAATTCACTATTTCAGAGAAAATAATATCCCACACGTCACACCAAACATACATGTTAAGTGCAGAGCTCAAATTCGAGTCGACCCAATCTCTCGAATTGAGTGAAAAAAATTTGGTGTGATGTCTCTTTTCCACGAGATCCTTCCAAATTTCCATTGCCCACGGACAGTCTCTGAGCGCATATAATCCCGTTTCTTCCAAACATCCTTAAAACTTACATCTAGCATCCGTGACAATATGACGATGATAAAGAAATGAGTTCATCATTACTCGATCATGTCGTAATAGCCACAAAAGAAATTTGCGCCTATGCGTGCCTTCCATCTTCCATAGCCGCTACCAATTCCTCTCTTCTGTCGTTACTATATAACTTTTAGTTAGACCAACATACCCACTTTTCATCGTGTAAATCCCATCAGCCGTGTGAGTTCAAACAAGGGTGTCATCATGCATAACCATGTCATCTATGTTTACATGACTCAAATCTGCCTTCACAGAATCAGGTAAACAATTCAACTCATCCCAACCCCAACCCTTATTTGGTATCCAGTAGCTCACTATTTTTCAAAGAGTCCAGATCCTCTAAATTACACCCCAGCCTTTGCACTAGAGTACTATCGCCAAGCCAATGATCAGTCCAGAAGTTGATTAGTTTCCCGTTACCGATTTTCCACCTCATACCATTAGTTACTAGTGGGATCGCTGCTGATATACTACGCCAAGTATGTGATGTCGCTCCATGCGCTCTCTCTCTTTTCCCAAATTACATATTTATGGCATATTACTTGAACCCACAGTTTCGAATCATCTTTTAGTAACTGCCATACTAGCTTCCCTAAATAGGCGAGGTTCATATCTCTAGTTTTACGAATGCCTAAGCTGCCTTGCTGTTTGCTCATACAACTATTACCCCAAGCAATAAAATGCATACATCTTTTCTCTTCCGAGCCATCCCATAGGAAGTTTCTATTTGCTAGATCAATGTCGTCACTTATTCCTGTGAGGGATACGTGAAGTTTTCATATGGTAAGACAAAACCGCAGATGTCACGGCTTGAATAAAAGTGGTCTGACCCACCATAGAAAGATGCTTTAATTTCCAACCTTTTAGACGATTCTTCACCTTATCAACCAGACACGCGTAATCTTTTCTCCTAACCCGAGAGTGGTGAAGCTGGACTCCGAGATATTTTCCTAAATCTTTAGTGACATTTAGCTGAGCATGCATGCCTAGAGATCGAGTTGTTGCCCCAGAGACATTCTTCGAAAAATGAATACAAGATTTAGCTCGATTAACATTTTGCCCCGACATATTACAATATTCACCCACCACCGAACTTATGACCCGAATTTGATCATCCGTAGCTTTCCCAAACAAAATAAGGTCATCGGCAAACATCAAATGTGAAATACAAGGACCATGTCTCAATATTGGGATAGTTTTCCATCTCCGCATCGTCATAGCTTGATTCACCATTACCCCTAATTTCTCAATACAAAACACAAAGAGGTAAGGAGATAAAGGCTCCCCTTGTCTTAGACCTCTCAAAGAATTGAACCACTTCATCGTTTTCTCATTCCAAAGAAGGGAAAGTTTTGCCGTTGTGGTACATTCCAAAATGAGATTTATCCAACTTGAAGGAAACCCTATCCCGACCAACACGTTCTCCAAAAAATTCCAATCGATTCTATCATACGCTTTCTCAAAATCTATTTTTGCAATAAATTGGCCTTTTTTGCCTTTTAACAAACTCAAACCGTGGAGCACTTCTTGTGTAACAATAACGTTATCCACGGTTTGGCGCCCTTTTATAAAACTAGATTGGGTTTGCGGAATAAGAGAATCCATCATATTTTTTTATCCTATTAGCCATTGCTTTAGTGATAATTTTAAGAATAACATTTGATAGACTAATAGGATGAAAATTGGAGAGTTGTATTGGATTTTTTTTTCTTTCGGATGCATATACCAAAGCGCTTTTTTAACCTCTTCTTTCGTAACCGTAGTTTGGAGGGTATTAGACTGCGCATGTGACATTCTCAGAAGCCTGGGGTTACCTTATATGGAGTAGTAGGGCTGCCCCGACCATACAAATTCTTATAATTGTCCACCACCATCTGCTTCATAGTAGCTTGATCTGTTATCCATTTGCCGCGATCCCGCATCAATGTAAGAATTTGAGATTTATTTTGCTTAGCAGCGACAGACATATGGAAAAACGTGTGTTTAGATCACCATACTTTAACCATTTATTTCGGAATTTTTGTTTGCTCAGTAATTTCTTGTTTAAGAGTATCTTGCTATTGCATAAGAAGCTTGGTTTCCAGCTTTAGTAAGTATCGACAGAAGTTTCATCCTTGACCCCGTTGGATACCCTCTATTCGAGCCTTAAGAGCTTTTTTTCTTTTGAAAATATTACCAAAGACTTCCTCCACGTGACGAATTTCAAAATGTCTGTGATTTATAGCTCCAGACTCAATAAAGGGTGTAACACCCGGCCCAATCCTATATATTCTATCAGATCCGGATCGGGCCCATTCCCAATCAAAACCTGCAGATCACCAAATTCCCATTTTCTCTCTCTCGGTCCCTCTGCAACCCATCTCCATCGCCTCTGTCGTCATTGTCTCCGGCCGTCTCGACGAACAAACATGATAAAAGCATTTTCCTTTTAACTATTCTATTTCTCAGCACACAATGGAACATTTAAACGTCTACAGTCCCTTCAAGTGAAAGCAAGAAGCTCTTCAGAGTCACCATCTCAATCTATCCCAATAGCACCAACAACGAGAAGTGAGCCAGACGCCGATGCCACATCTTTGGAATTCAGCACGGTAGAAGCCCTTGATCACGTGCGGAAGCTGAAGGACGTGGGAGCTATGACACGTCACCTCCATGAATGCATAGCCTACCAACGATCCCTAGATCTGGAACTAGAAACCCTACTTTTCCAGCGCGCCGATTTAGATCGCCAACTCTCCAACCTCCACAAATCCGCCGACATTTTGGAGATAGTGAAGGCAGACTCTGCCTACATGCTCTCCAACGTGTCCTCCACCTCTGCTCTCGTCGATCAGGTATCCGCTAAAGTCCACCACCTTGATCTAGCTCAATCTCACGTTCAGGATACGTTTCTCCGTTTGGACGACATTGTCGACCAATCAAACTGCCTGGAAGGTGTCCACAAATCTCTCCTCGTTGACGATTTTGAATTCGCCGCGTCATACATCCAAACCTTCCTCCAGATTGACGCCAAATTCAAAGATTCCTCCGCAGATGATCAGTGTGAGCTATTCATTTCCTACAAGAAGCAATTGGAAGGTACAGCCAAGAAGAGCTTTCCGCAGCAATGGATCTTCGGGACCATGCCACCATTCTCCGCTTCATCAAGCTCTATATGCCTCTCGGCCTTGAAGAGAAAGGATTTCAGGTTCATGTAAATTACTTGAGAAAGGTCATTCCACGAGATCGAAGATGGAATTTGAGCATTTAGTGGAACTCATGGAGCAATCCAGTCATGTCAATTTCGAAGCTTGTTTGACAAATTTGTTTAAAGACATTATCTTGACTATCAAAGAAAATACTAAAATTTTAAGGAATTTGTGCAGTGATGATGGTATCGTCTGTGCCATTTGTGAGCTCTAGGAGGAATGTGATTTACGTGGTTCTATCAGTTTGAAAAAATTTATGGAATATAGGAAATTGGCGGTATTAACTTCCGAGATTAATTCATATAAGAGCAATTTGCTCTCGGTTGGAGTGGAGGGGCCTGATCCTAGAGAGATTGAGCTTTATCTCGAAGAGATACTGATATTGACGCAATTGGGTGAGGACTACACAGAATACATGGTGTCCAAAATTAGAAGCTTAGCCTCTGTGAATCCAGAATTAAGCTCGCGAGCAATTAAGGCTTTTAGGAATGGGAATTACAACAAAGTTGCCCAGGACATTACTGGTTATTACGTTATTTTGGAGGGGTTCTTCATGGTCGAGAATGTGAGGAAAACCATCCAGATCAACGAGCATGTGTTGGATAGTCTCACCACGTCCATGGTGGATGATGTGTTTTATGTGTTATAGAGTTGGTGTCGAAGAGCAATTTCAACTTCTAATATCAGCTCGGTAATTGTCGTGCTGAGCAGTGCTGTGAGTTTATTGGGGGGTGAATATAACGAAGTATTACAACAGAAGATGAGGGAGCCTAATCTTGCAGCAAAGCTATTTTTGAGTGGCGTTGGAGTATAGAAAACTGGTACAGAGATTGCCACAGCCTTGAACAATATGGATGTCAGTAGTGAGTATGCCTTGAAACTGCATCATGAAATTGAAGAGCAATGCCAAGAGGTTCTTACTCATTATATTTGCTTAAAATAGTATAGTGTGTGTTATCTTTAAGTATCTGTCTGCATTTACGTCGTGATTTATTATAAGGAAAAAAATTAGGAATTTGGTTTTCCAAGCACCAAGTACTACTTGAAGTTCTTTGGAAATGTTGACAAAAAGCAGCAATCACTGATAAATCTCTACCTGATTTTATTTAAACACAATTACTTGCATTCCTTGCCTATATCATATAGCTAACATTATTTTCAGAAGTACATTGTAGTCATGACATTGTTTGGACTATATTCGAGCTTTAAAAGAAGTGTCTCCAAAAGTTTGTACTTCGAAAGGATTTCTGTCAGTGGTACTCGACTCTCTCTATATAAATACACATACACACACACACACACACGCACATATACATATGCTATTATAGAAGTGCAAGTTATTCAAAAATCTTTCTTGCATTTTGGAGATAGTGAAGGCAGACTCTGCATGCATGCTCTCCAACGTTCCTCCACCCCTGCTCTCGCTGGTCAGCTATCCGCCAAAGTCTGGCACCTTGATCTAGCTCAATCTCGAGTTTAGGATACGTTTCTCCATATGGATGCCATCGTCAACCGATCGAACTGCCTGGAAGGCGTCCAAAAATCTCTACTCATTGAGGATTTCGAATCTGCCGACTCATACATCCAAACCTTCCTCCAGATTGATGCCAAATTCAAAGATTCCTCCGCAGATGATCAGCGTGAGCAACTCATTTCCTACAAAAAGCAATTGGAAGGCATAGCCAAGAAGAGGCTTTCCGCAGCAGTAATACCTCAATGAAAGGTATTGCAGTTGTGGCATGTTCCAACTGTATGGCTTCCCTCGTTGTCATGCAATTTCTTGTATCAACGACCACCAGTTAGAGATAGATGATTTTGTTGATGATTATTTCAAGAAAGATACATATTTGAGGGTCTACAATCATATGGTGAACCCAATGCCAGGTATGCATGATTTTGAAGAGTCCAGCTTGAGAGTTATAGATCCTCCCAATGTAAAAGTGAGGATGCACAGGAAAAAAAATGAAGAGGTTAAGGGATGGGATAGAAGGGATCCTACCATAGTTTCAAGAAGAGGTCTAACACACACATGCCAAATATGTCTTTAGTTGGGCCATAATAAAGCATCATGCACAAGTCCACCCTACCCAAATTCCAAATACACAGTGGTAACATTCCATATTAATCTTAATTGATATCTATTTTACTTTGATATTATTGTTGTTTATTAATATTTTAAATATGTGTTGTAGAATCCAAGGCAAACGGATGGTCCTCCACCAAATGCACCTGATGCATCTGTGAATAATGAACATGCAGGCCCCTCACAGGCATGGTTCGCAGGAACGGTCGCGGCAGTTGTCTCGGAGACCACCGTTCCAGTTCCATTGTAATGTCGCGGAACGGTCGCGGTCGTTCCACACTTTTAATGATAAAAATAAATCTACATTTCCTGAAACAAATATAGAGCATGTACTAATTAATGGTTATCTTACAATGTCTAATTAACACAATTTTAAACATATAATAACATTTAAAATAATTAAGATCTACAAAGATTCTTACAATAAATTATATTCTGATTATTATGTTATTTATCGAATTGAATCTATGAATTTGGTAAAATATTACACTTATTACCTAAATTTTGTTTGGTCCAGTTTTAATCAAAAATTAAAGCAATTTTCCGTAATTAGGACCAGCCACTAATTGAAAAGGTAGAAATGTTTAAACAACTTATTTTAATTATCTATTTTCATTTATTTCCATTTTCCTTCTCTTTCTTCTTTACACGTTCTACAAAACCTTAAACCAGAGTAGCAGCCGGCCGCCGCTCTTCACCTTTCTTTTCTCCGCTCTCTATATCACACACTGTTCAGGTGAGATCCATACCAGGATGTTCCGGCACACCGAGAAATCGGGCGATTTAGCCGCATCAATCCGATATCTTGGCTGGAACGCCGAAATCGCCCGATCCATAGTCCCGATTCATGCTTCTACCGTTATGACCTGGAACTTTGGAACGCCGGCCACCGTTCCCGTTCCGACTCGGCCGTGCCGGCCGGGAAATCGGCGTTCCGGCGAACTGGGCTCACAGGTGCATTCATATTTACAACTTTCATAATAATTATAAGTGTATTTTGTTTAGATTTTAAATTGTGTTTAATGAGTGATGTATACACTCTGCAAATGCAATCACACATTGAAGACCCAATGCAGTCTATTAATTTGAGTGATGTGTTTACTGATTGACACGCGAAATCCTAGCAAGTATACTAGGTCGTGCAATGTAATAAAGTGGACTATTTAGCCCGGGGTATATCGTCTCCACAGGGACAATTGGATTCAATGCTCGTAATTGCTATGTTATCTAATTCTAAGCTAAATCAATTTATAAGATGATAGGTGTTTATACTATGAAAATAATCAAAGACAACTATGTGATAAACAAGATAATAAATCGAATGGAAAGAGGTGATTGGGTTATGATCCTACTATGTTCTATTCTATGTTCATGAACTCTCAATTATCCGGATTCTTAGAACGTTCTTGTAATGGCGAAACCCCCTAGTGTATTTATTATTCAATCTCTTGAAATAACAAGCCTATACTAGTTAACAACTTCCTATATCTCTATAGTGAAGATTGAATTAACTAACATGCATTTAGGTTCAAAGGAATTCCTTGTTTACGAAGATCCTACATTCAATCGGGTCATCTTATCACAAAAAGCCACACAACGCAATCGATTCTATCTCTAGTCAATTGTTACGTTATGATGTTTGATTTTTCGATCTCCCTTTATCTATCTCCTCTCGGTCTCAAGACAAAGCATTTTATCAAACACATGGTGATCAAGCATATGCAAGCATTAAGCATAAAATCAAACATGTAACAAGAAGGTAATAAATCCGGAAATTAATCATTCATTTAACACAAAACATCACAAAGTATTCACATAACCCAACCACAAAGATGCTTAGCTCATACTTACAACAACAAGTGATTCAACAATTCTATAAGACATGGTTGATACACAAATCAAAGAGAAAGAGTTGAATTACTCCCTATTACAAAGTTTGAATCCAAGCTTTGATGATGAAAATGATGATGATGATGACTCTTCAAGCTTTCTTAGGACTTTCCATGGCTTCCCCTTGGTGTTTTAGAGCATTTCCAAGTGTTTTCCAAGAGAAAAGTGTGTTATAAAGGGAGAAAACGGCGGACTTAATTTTAGGGCTTCGGGAGAATTGGACCGCGGCACAAACTCTTATCAGACCGCGGTCCTCTGACGCAGAATTCACAGCTTTCGTATTTTGATCATAACTCTCTCTACAAATGTCGGATTGAGTTGATTCAAGTTGCTACGCGAAGCTAAGAAATAGATCTACAATATTGAAGAAGAAACCTTAGTATGATTCGGCCTGTAAGAGGACGAAAAACTCATTTATATATGAGCATTGTGTAAAATCTTTCGTCAACTATCTTCTTTTGTTTCTTTCTTCAATTTCAAGTTCAATTTGGATCTCTTTTCTCGTCTTTCATGCGTAAATCAACTTTTATCCTACAAAACAAAATATATACCAATCAAAGCATTATGAGGGATAAAAAATGATCAAAGTAACGATCAAATCATATTACAATGGGGCATAAAATACTGTAAAATATGGACTTATCAACTACCCCCCAACTAGGCTATGATCGTCTCGATCAATAAATGGCGAACAAGTACTCATAAGTTCAGATTTTACAACTTGCTTTGGGATCTTGAAAAGTTTTATGTCGCAATAATCAAGCACGTACACGAATTAAACCCTCGAAAATGATTATGACAAGTTACACTTTACCTAGAACACTCAACAATTTGAAAGCTCCAAAACATCTTCGATTCCATCTCAAAATCATGAACTCCATATCCACTTTTATGCCAAGAGCACACTTTAAACAAGATTATGCAAACTCATTAGATAATAAAAACATTAAAACACTTCAAAACTTGTTAACCTATCGGTGTGCATGAAATGTGAAAGTCAAGATCAAAAGGTCTTTTTGGCTTGTAACGTAAGGCTAGGTAATGGCTTGGACGGGAATATATGGATAAAGTGACTAAACTCAAGAAAGCATACAACTCAATATCATCGAGCTAAACACTCACTTATTAACCGAATAAATCTCCACATCTCGCCACTTATAGCTTTTTGATTTCTTTTGCCCTTGAACTCATAACCTCAAAATTTGTTTCTTTTGATGCTAGGGGTGGAAAAATGATTCCCAAACCAAATAAATCACATTGAAGCTCAGTTCGTAGCCAAGTCGAGAGAGAGCTCACATAATATATTTTTCGGTAACTTCCAATGTCTCGACTCTTTAACCAACTTACAACATTTCTTTTTCCTCCCTTTATTTCACATAAACTCAAGACCTCAAAAATTTTCAAAATCATCAAGAACAAACACACCTTTTAACCCATTAATCCATGAGATTCGACACCCAAAACAAAGCGTAAACCCAAATTAAAGCCAAATGATATGAAGTTATATGCTCTTTTACTTGGGAAATAGACTTTGTTTTTCTTTCTTTTAGGCTAAAGGGTGGTTGGTGTGGCTTGCGAAAGAAAATCGAATGGTGGTTTTTAGTGTGCTAAACACACTCCATTCTTATCAATACAGCTCAAAATAAGGTCTAGAGATTATGTAATATCGTGAAGGCCAATTGTAAGGTTAAAGAAAATGAAAGATGGCCTAAATCATTTCATGACTTCGCACACTCAACACACATTTCAAAGTTGACAAAATTGAACGCTCAATGCTTTAAATCCTCAACAATTCACATAAGCATGGCTAAAAAGGCTTTCACATATAAAATACGACAAATGATTTCATCTTAGATGAAGTAGAGACACTCAAACGAATCATGCTCCAAGCAAAAGTATAACAAATCATGAATATGAAATCATTGACTATCACAGTTTTCTAATCCCAAATCAAGCATGAAACTTAACAAATGAGTACAAGTTACACCATATCACCACATCACAATAAAATTAGGACGTCTACCCCACCCCCCAACTAATCTAGCACATTGTCCCCAATGAGCGGACATACAAATGTAAAGTAAAGGAAGGAAAGACGTCCCTGATGTTTGAAGCTAAGTGATGTCCAAAAAGCGAAAGAGCAACAAGGCGAAGAGTCTCACAATAAAGCCTAACCATCTGTGAAGTTAGAAAAACAAGAAGAGACAAAAAGCATAATCAAAACAACTTAGAACACTTAAAACAAATGAAACAAAAAAAAAAAAAAAAAAAAACGGAAATGAAAGAAAGCATGTAAAACGTGGGTTGCCTCCCACGAAGCGCTTGTTTAAAGTCGGTAGCTCGACTCCCTTGCACTGCTCATGGTGGATCATAAGGAGCAATGCCAACTTTGTATAGATGAGCCTTTTTGTGCTTTTTCCGATTGCGTAAAGGCTTCTCATTTCCCATCACATTCACAAATCCTGAAAAACTAAGATATGAGCTCAGATTCACTTTTATAAAAATGTAATAAAATTGTAAATAACTAAAAGTGAATTTTAAAGATGGGGAGTTTTCCATTGATGGTTTTAATAAGTATGTGGCCAGGCCTAACTCCCTGAGCCTTGATTCTGACAACTTTAGTGGTGATATATCCCAGTGACTTGTATATCTTCGGATCTCCTCATTCTCAACCGTAGTATCACTTGGGTTCTTAGTGTATGCCTCGAACAGGCCACTAAAGTTGTAAACTTTGTCTTCAACCTCCACCACTCTAGCTCTCTGGTTATTGATGCACATTCTTAAGAAATCAAGAGATATGATGGTAGGTGGCGTTGGATTCTTGAATATTTCTAATACTTTTTCTTGGTCATTTGATGGAGTGGATTTTGGGATCCCTATGCTGAATTGAAGGTGCTCCAGTGATGTTGTATCTACTTCACCACACATAGATTCTGAAGGTAGTGCTGGTGTAGCAATGGGTTGTAGACAATGTGGTGTCGAATCAACAACTTGTTCAACTTCTGTATCAGATACCTCATCATTCTCCTCTGTGCCACTCTGAGAAGTGTCTGATGATCTCTCTGCCAATAAGTTGGAAAGTTGGTTGAGTTGTGTTCGCAATTCCATTATAGATGCTTCGAGATTTTGAGACCGCTCATCGTTCGACTTCATCCATTGGATCATCAACTCCTCAAAACTTGGGTCCCTATCACATTGTTGTTGATAATCCCCATGGTTCTGAAAGTTAGCCGATTCAAATTCTCCCTGCATTAGAAAGGGGGACCTATCTTGTTGCAGGTATGCTTGTGAATCTCTCATAACATAATAACTCAATGGCAAGTCTTGCTGACTTCTCCATCCGTGTTGACAATAATCGCTATGATGAGCGTCTCCACACCACGAACATAAATCTTGCACTCGACTCCCGTATTCGGCACCTTCATCCCATCCTTGTTTTGACCAATAAAAGTCATTGATGCTCATCTATTCAAGAATAAAATAAAATAAAAAAACATAACAAAACAACAACTAAAAAAAACAAAAACAGCAACTTAATAAAAAACAAAAACAGCAACTTAAAACACAAAACCAACAACTAAAAAAACAAAAACAGCATCTTGAAACACAAAAATAGCAACTTACAACACAAAAACAGCAACTAAAAACACAAAAACAACAACTTGAAACACAAAAACAGCAACTAAAAACACAAAAACAGCAACTTGAAACACAAAAACAGCAACTTAGTCTTAGAGAAGATAAGTGAATTACAATATCAAATAACGCAATTGTCCCCGGCAACGGTGCCAAAAACTTGACACGCGAAATCCTAGCAAGTATACTAGGTCGTGCAATGTAATAAAGTGGACTATTTAGCCCGGGGTATATCGTCTCCACAGGGACAATTGGATTCAATGCTCGTAATTGCTATGTTATCTAATTCTAAGCTAAATCAATTTATAAGATGATAGGTGTTTATACTATGAAAATAATCAAAGACAACTATGTGATAAACAAGATAATAAATCGAATGGAAAGAGGTGATTGGGTTATGATCCTACTATGTTCTATTCTATGTTCATGAACTCTCAATTATCCGGATTCTTAGAACGTTCTTGTAATGGCGAAACCCCCTAGTGTATTTATTATTCAATCTCTTGAAATAACAAGCCTATACTAGTTAACAACTTCCTATATCTCTATAGTGAAGATTGAATTAACTAACATGCATTTAGGTTCAAAGGAATTCCTTGTTTACGAAGATCCTACATTCAATCGGGTCATCTTATCACAAAAAGCCACACAACGCAATCGATTCTATCTCTAGTCAATTGTTACGTTATGATGTTTGATTTTTCGATCTCCCTTTATCTATCTCCTCTCGGTCTCAAGACAAAGCATTTTATCAAACACATGGTGATCAAGCATATGCAAGCATTAAGCATAAAATCAAACATGTAACAAGAAGGTAATAAATCCGGAAATTAATCATTCATTTAACACGAAACATCACAAAGTATTCACATAACCCAACCACAAAGATGCTTAGCTCATACTTACAACAACAAGTGATTCAACAATTCTATAAGACATGGTTGATACACAAATCAAAGAGAAAGAGTTGAATTACTCCCTATTACAAAGTTTGAATCCAAGCTTTGATGATGAAAATGATGATGATGATGACTCTTCAAGCTTTCTTAGGACTTTCCATGGCTTCCCCTTGGTGTTTTAGAGCATTTCCAAGTGTTTTCCAAGAGAAAAGTGTGTTATAAAGGGAGAAAACGGCGGACTTAATTTTAGGGCTTCGGGAGAATTGGACCGCGGCACAAACTCTTATCAGACCGCGGTCCTCTGACGCAGAATTCACAGCTTTCGTATTTTGATCATAACTCTCTCTACAAATGTCGGATTGAGTTGATTCAAGTTGCTACGCGAAGCTAAGAAATAGATCTACAATATTGAAGAAGAAACCTTAGTATGATTCGGCCTGTAAGAGGACGAAAAACTCATTTATATATGAGCATTGTGTAAAATCTTTCGTCAACTATCTTCTTTTGTTTCTTTCTTCAATTTCAAGTTCAATTTGGATCTCTTTTCTCGTCTTTCATGCGTAAATCAACTTTTATCCTACAAAACAAAATATATACCAATCAAAGCATTATGAGGGATAAAAAATGATCAAAGTAACGATCAAATCATATTACAATGGGGCATAAAATACTGTAAAATATGGACTTATCACTGATTTTCAGGTAACTAAATATAAAATTTACTTCAACTACATGGATGTGTTCATTTATTTAATGAAAAAAACAATGATTTTGTCAGATGTCAACCCACACTGAAGAGCCAATGCAGTCCTCTAATTTCAATGAAGTGCCATAGGAATCACTCACTGTCAATGAAGTGTTTGTGGTATAAATTGTGTTAAATTTCAATTTCTTTTGAAATTCTTTATATAATATCTGTTGTAAGGAATTATATAATATAATGTTTGTTGTGTTGCTTATATAGGCTTCACATGCATCACAAACTTCAGCAAGTACATCACAAGAAGCAACACAAGCTTTATCATGTATTCCTCCAAGAACAAGAACAAGGAAGCAACAAGTTCCCCAGCCTAGAAGGCCCCAAAATTAGACCCTTGCCCCTACAGTGCCTCAAAGGAATGCTGCTCTTGAAAAGCTTAAGATAAGAATGCAACCTTCTCTTCCAAGGTCACAAAACAGAACCCATTCATCTGCTCCAATGCCTTCTAACCCATTCAAGAGGCAATGTTGCACTACTTCTTCTCAAAATGCTGGATCAAATCAAGGAGGTAATGTAAAAGATCCCAAGACAAAGAAGAAGTAGTTGTTGGATATTGATTTAGTTTTTTTATGTGGTGGTTGCTGATGTAGTTTATGAAACACAATTGGTCAATTTTTGGGGTATATAACATGGTGTTTATGGATGTTTTTGGATTTGGATAGCAATAGGTGTTTGTGAATGTTTTTGGATTTGGATAGCAATAGGTGTTTGTGGATGTTTTTGGATTTGGATAGCAATAGGTGTTTGTGGATGTTTTTGGATTTGGATACTCTTTGGTTGTTTTTGAAGCTGTCCATGTAAGGATACAAGCCTATGTGTTTTTGAAGTTGTCCATGTAGTCTGTATGAACTACTTTAACTGATGAAATTAAACAATTCACCCTTTCATTCGTTTGAATTATCTGTTAAGGTTATCTAAATTTTTGTTGTTTGCTCTGTTAGCATTTTGTTTTAGTTGTTTGATCAAAAATTAAGGTAAAAGATAAAGACACAAGTATAATAGATGTATTTCTTGCTTTCATTCTTGAATTAAACCATTACAATACATTACATTTCTTCAAAACTTACTTCAGGATTACAACAATGGTTAAAACTAAAACTACAACAAATATGGCATTCAGCTTTGTCTTGGACTTCTCTAATTTTTGCAGTCTTCTTGTCAATTCTTGACAAATGGTAATCAACTCTGTTAAGGTTTCTTCATCTCCAGCAAATCTGGTAGACTGAACCTCTTCTTCGACATCATGTATTTGTGATGAATTTGGAGAATTATTCCAAGTAACACTAATAGGTTCCAACCAATCAAAAAAATTGCAAGTGTTTGTCCTACAATTACAAAACAGCTTCCCTTCAGTTTCTTTGGTTGGTTCGACAACTCTAATCGCTGCACATTTTTTGCAATAACATGTCGGGTTTTTAAACTTCAAATCAATTTTTTTAGATTTTTTCAAATTTGATTTCCTAGAAGAAGATGACATTCTACCAAAAAAAACAAAAAAGAGCAAGGTGTTACATATAAATAAAAATATCAGATTTATTAATAAGACAACAAAAAAAAACATTCTACAAAAGTAAGTATTAAATAAATTTATACAAATACATCAATAAAGAAAAAGTAGATTAATATTTAACAGGAAAAAAAATTAAAATAAACAAACTCACTTGAAAGAGATGAGAGTGGCACTAGCTAAAAGAGGTGAAAGAGAGGGGGTTGGATGGAGAAACTAGGGGCTTTTGGTGCAAGAACTTGTCAATGTTTTATAATAGAGTGCAAGGGTATAATTGTCATTGAAATAGGTCAAAAAAGTGAAAAATGATGAAATCACGCCCACAGTAGCATGTCCCGCGCGTGCATCTCCATTTTGTTAACTTCTAACAGAATGGGGATTTTTTGCAGATATTTTGGTGATCACGAGGGGTTTTTAGGCTATTTCCGGATCAGGGAAGATTTTTAGCAAAAAATTTATATCACAAGGGTTTTTTTTGCATTTAACCCAAACAAATCACTAATTTTATTTTTAAATTCAAAAATAAAAAATAACAATAATCATAAATAAATGGAGATTTATTTTTTCATAAAAATAATAGAAAAATTGAAAACAAATTCAAAAATATTATTATCCTTGTTATTTATTTTTCCCTTTTTCTTTTGCTTCTTCATTTTCTTCTTCTTCCTCCTTCTTCAAAAACAAACTCTAATCACCTTCACCCCTTCTTCATTCCTAACTCCAGCCACTGCCAGCCAACTATCTCCATACCACTATATAGTTCCCAAATCACGTTGTCGTCACAAATCCGGTCAGATCCGCTTCCCTCACCCTCCAAGCACGCGTCGTCTCTCCCCCACCCCTATAGATTTAGACGACCCCCGCTGGTGTATGCATTGTGTGTGTATGTGCTTGTGTGTGTTTGTGAATGGTCGCAGAGACCACCGTTCCAATTTCATTGCAATGTCGCGGCCGTTCCACATATTTATCCATTAAAGTCCTCAGATTAATTTTTATTTTTCTAACATATATTAAAACATGTATAATTTAGGTGCTTATCTACAATATCTAGTTAACACAGTTTTAAACATAGAATATATCAAAATTTAGGTCTAGAATCATCGTTATAATAAATTTTTTTCTAAAAGATTTATGTTACATCAAATTGAATTATATCAACTTTCAATTTGTCAAAATATCACACTTAATTAGTTCGTTAGTTTTTTTATTTGATCCATTCATAACCAAAAATACAAAATGTAAGCAATTTTCCATGACAAGACTAATTGTTGGAATAATATATATATATATATATATATATAGCTAATTAGAATCCCAAATCCGCAATTGTTTGGTTAATTCTAATATTTGTAGCAATTAACAACATTGATTATGGACAAGTTTTCGATTGTTGTTATGGGAATATGTAATCTAATTTAAATAAATCGAGCTTGTATGTTTGTTAATTAGAATTGGTGTTTCTCTAATTCTTAAAGCTATTATTGAATTATATCTTAAGAGCTTGTTTAGGGTTATTCAACTAATAAGGAAAATAATCAAAGAGCTTGTTTTGATTATCGATAAAATAAGGAGAAACGAGGTTGTTAGAGCTTGTTAACAACTATAGCCAATTTATTCAAGAATATTGAATTATCTTTGCATCAAGGATCAAATTATAGAATTAAAACGGATAAAATTCCTTAGGCTAGTATCTCACCATATATTGATTTCTTCTACTTGTTTAATTTTGCATCTCTTGATTTTAATAATTTTCTTTGTTTATTTTAATTTTTAGTTTAATCGATTATTAAAAAAAAATCCCCCTCTTTATTTTAAATTTTAATAATTTGAGAATTAATCTGAACCAATCCCTAAGGATTCGACCCTGCTTACCACTATTTGCAAATTTAGGAGTAGGAATAATTTTTGTAGGTTCAACACCAAACAATTTTTGGCGCCGTTGCCGGGGATTGGTGCCTTTAGATTCATTTCTCATTATAGAATTATTTTTTGTTGCCTGGTCAGTTTTATGCCTCGATCTCTTCGTGCAGGTGAACTTCAATACGATCCTGAAATTGAGAAAATAACTCGCCAACTACGAAAAGAAGCCGAGCAATGTGCTCGAGGATTCCTATCTACTTCATCTCCCGGACTAAACTTAACTTTGGAATTGAGTGATACATCTAGTGATTCAGGAGAGGAACTAGAAGTCATGGCCAACGCCAACGAGAGAACTTTAAGGGAGTTAGCCATGCCAAATATGAACCAACAACCTCTTTGCATTCAATATCCCACCCTTGAGGTAGATTTTAAATTAAAATCTGGTCTTATTCACTTACTTCCTACTTTCCGTGGTCTTGCAGGAGAAGATCCCCATAAACACTAGAAAGAATTCCATGTGTTCTGTTCAACGATGAAACCAAGGAATGTCACTAAAGACCAAATCAAATTGAGAGCTTTTCCGTTTTCACTAGCTGACAGAACTAAGGACTGACTCTATTATCTACCTCTGGTTCAATCGAGACATGGACCGAAATGAAGAAACAATTCTTGGAGAAATTATTTCCTGCCTCACGAGTTGCCAACATAAGAAAAGAGATATGCGGAATTAGGCAAATCAGTGGACAATCGTTGTATGAGTACTTGGAGCATTTTAAACAACTAGTAGCCAGCTATCCACAGCACCAAATTCCTGAACAACTTCTAATCCAGTATTTCTATGAAGATTTATCAACAATGGAGGGAAATATGATAGATGCTGCGAGTGGAGGCGCACTGGTACACAAAATTCCCACAAAAGCAAGAAATTTGATCTCCAACATGGCTTCCAACACCCAACAGTTCAGCACTCGACAAGATACTGCTCAGAAATGGGTGAATGAGGTGAATTTTGCATCAATGGATCAACGTTTGGATGATTTGACCTCTCTGGTGCAAAAATTAGTAGTAGACAATAAGCAGCAAGTGAAAGCATGTGGTAGCTGCTTCAATCCCAGTCATACTACCAAGGTGTGTCCTACACTTCAAGAGGACCCACACGAACAAGCCAATGCTGTTGGATTTCCGGGGGCTCCACAAAGAAAGTATGATCTCTTCTCCAATACCTACAATGCCGGTTGGAGGGATCATCTTAATTTGAGTTATGGTCCACGGTCTACTAGATTCTAGAAATCATATCAATCCAGACAACAAGCACAACCACCTCAGCCATCCTCCAACCCACAAGGTATGTCTCTTGAAGAAATTGTTAAGCAATTAGCAACTAACACACAACAATTTCAATAAGAGACGAGGACTAGTATACAATATCTGGAGAGTCAATGAGTCAGTTAGCCACAACTGTGAATGGGTTGGTTTTCCAAAGCTCAAGTAAACTACCATCTCAGCCCGTTGTCACGGCCCGGGAGTTTTCAAGAACTCCTCCCACCAAATGAGGCTCCAAAAAGTCCATGGAGCTACATAACCTTGTATATATAGTTGAGGATAGAATAATCTAGAATGTATCTAGATGTGTAGAGAATGGTAGGAATTCTCTAGAATTGTGTAGGAGTGTTAGTTGGTAAAATTCTCTAGATTAGTCTTGTAAAATATCTAGAAGAATTATCTAGATGCTCAATATTAGCCGTAGGATCAAGATGATCTCAACCGTCCATTGAGGAGGTGGATCACTATAAATAGGTGGTAGCCATTTCATTTGTAACCAACCAAGTTTGGAGAGCAATATAGAGTGTTTACTTAAAGAGCTTCTTGGTGCACTTTGCCAAATTCCCTTAGCACACGAGCACGAGTGGGCGAGGCTGACTTAGCACGAGTCACGCAAGAGGCGGGTCGAAGCTAAGTGCCGCACTAGACGTTAGTATTGAGGCTAAGTTCGTGACACCGTGGTGAATTCGAGACAGAATGCTAGTGCAATTACCTTAAGAAGTGGGAAAGAGCTGAAAGAACCCGAATTGGTTTCCAAACGTGAGATAGAAAATGAGTTGGAGAATAAAACCGAAGAGTCTAACCCCATTGAAGTGCGAAAGGAGCAACCTAAGTGATACCTCCCCCGTCCCCTAGTCGGTTTGCAAAATCTAAGAAAGAAGAGCAAGAAAGAGAGATTTTCGAGACCTTCAGAAAATTCGAGGTAAATATTCCACTTCTCGATGCCATCAAGCAAGTACCTTGTTATGCAAAATTCCTCAAGGAATTATGCACGACTAAGAGAAAGCTCAATGGTAACGAGAAGGTGCATGTGGGGGAGAATGTGTCTGCTGTTTTTCAAAAGAAATTACCTCCAAAATGCAAGGACCCAGGTATGTTCACTATCCCTTGTAAGATAGGTAATATGCGAATTGAAAAAAGCTATGTTAGATCTAGGAGCTTTTACTAATGTCATGCCTTGTTCTATATATGAGTCTTTGAATATGGGAGAATTAAAAGAAACAGACGTCATTATTCAGTTAGCTAATAGGTCTAACGCTTACCCTGATGGTGTTCTTAAGGATATACTAATTCAAGTTAATGATTTGGTTTTTCCTGCTGCTTTTTATGTTATTATTTTTGGTAAAGATGAATCTAGTAGTTTAGCCTCTATTTTACTTGAACGACCATTTCTTAAAACATCTAGGACTAAAATCAATATTCATGATGGTACATTTACCATGGAATTTGATGGTGAAATCATAAAGTTTAATATCTATGATTCCATGAAGTACCCCTCTGATGATCATTCTGTATTTGGTATGGATGTTACTGACTCTTTGATGCAACGATTATTTGAATTGGAGGAAGATGATCCATTGAAAGTAGCTCTATATGATGATGGCTTGGAAGGAGTCAAAAAAGAGTTTGGTTTAAATTCTGAACTGCAAGAAGCAATTTCTGAACTCAACTCTCTCAATTCTCATAAGCATAATGTTCTTATATTGAATTACTCGTGACTAGTTCTAAACTACTCCCTTCTATTGTGCAGGCACCAAAATTGGAACTCAAGAAATTGTCGGATCACCTCAAGTACCTATTCTTAGGAAAAGAGGAAACACTTTCTATGATTGTTTCTAACAAGTTGAGTCCTTTACAAGAGGAACAATTGATTCAATTTCTGAGAGAGTACAATGAAGCAATCGGTTGGACCATAGCAGACATCAAAGGCATTAGCCCGGCTGTCTGTATGCATAGGATATTAATAGAAAAAAATTATAATCCTTCAATCCAAGCTCAACGGTGATTAAATCCACCAATGATGGAAGCTGTAAAGAAAGAGATTCAAAAACTCCTAGACGCAGGTATAATCTATCCAATTTAGGATAGCACGTGGGTAAGTCCGGTAAAAGTGGTTACAAAGAAAACAAGTATAACCGTTGTGGAAAATGCTGAGGGTAAGTTGGTTCCAACCCGAGTTCAGAATGGGTGGAGAGTCTGTATAAATTATAGGAAACTGAATTCTACTACTCGAAAAGACCATTTCCCTCTCCCTTTTATTGATCAGATGTTAGAACGGTTAGCTGGTCGAGCTTATTTCTGTTGTCTTGATAGTTATTCAGGTTTTCATCAGATTCCGTTGGCACCCGAAGACCAAGAAAAGATGACCTTCACCTGCCCATTTGTAACCTTTGCCTGCCGGCGTAGGCCCTTTGGTCTCTGCAATGCTCCAGCAACATTCAAAGGTGCATCGTTAGCATATTCTCAGAATTTGTTGAGGACATCATAGAGGTATTTATGGATGACTTTACAGTTCATGGTGATTCCTTTGATTCGTGTTTATCTAATTTAGGAAAAGTTTTGAAAAGATGCATAGAGTCAAACCTTGTTCTAAATTATGAAAAGTGTCATTTTATGGTTGAACAAGGTAATATTTTAGGTCACGTGGTGTCTTCTAAGGGTTTAGAGGTAGACAAACCCAAGATAGATGTTATCAAATCTTTACATTACCCTGTGAGTGTGCGGGAAGTTCGTTGTTTTCTTGGACATGCAGGATTCTACTGACGCTTTATCAAGGATTTCGCGAAGATAAGTAGACCATTGTGCAACTTGCTTAAAAAAGATGTGGAATTCGAGTTTAGCAAACAATGTAAAAGTGCATTTGACAAGTTAAAAGATTGGCTAACTTCAGCCCCGATTGTGCAACCACCAAACTGGAATCTTCCTTTCGAGATTATGTGTGATGCCAGTAATCATGTCGTAGGCGCAGTACTTGGACAATGAGTGGGGAAAGATGCATATGTCATCTACTATGCCTCACGAACACTTGACAATGCCCAATGCAATTACTCGACAACGGAAAAGAAACTCTTAGCTATTGTTTTTGCTTTAGAAAAATTCTGTTCATATTTACTTGGTACTAAAGTGATTGTTTATTCTGATCATGCAGCTCTTCGATATCTACTCACTAAGAAGGAGGCTAAGCCGAGGTTCATTAGGTGGATCTTGTTGCTGCAAGAGTTTAACTTGGAGATACGAGACAAGAAAGGAACTAAAAATCTTGTTGCGGATCATCTAAGTAGATTGGTCGTGAATGAAGAACCACTGCCCCTACGAGATGAATTTTCTAACGAGCATCTCTTTGCTACTCAACTAACAAATCCATGGTATGCTAATATAGTTAATTACTTAGTTACTAAGACCTTACCTGACGATTTGTCTAGAGCTCAAAAGAATAAAGTAAAGAGTGATGCTAAGTATTATGTGTGGGACGATCCTTATTTGTGGAAACATTGTTCTGATCAAGTCATCCGAAGGTGCGTACCTGAGACTGAAACTCACTCAATCCTTAAATTTTGCCATTCATATGCATGTGGAGGACATTTTGGTCCCAAACGCACTGCTCTTAAGGTACTTGAAAGTGGTTTATTTTGGCCAACTTTGTTTCATGATTCTTACATGTTTTGCAAATCTTGTGAAAACTGTCAAAAAAGGGGTAACTTAGGACATAGAGATCAAATGCCCCTTAATCCTATACATGTGTGTGAAATTTTCGATGTGTGGGGTATTGATTTTATGGGTCTCTTCCTCTCTTCTTTTGGCAATAATTACATACTACTTGTTGTGGATTATGTTTCAAAGTGGGTTGAAGCCAAAGCTACTAGAACTGACTGTGCTAAAGTTGGAGAATTTTAAAAAAATAATACAAAATTAAATCGAAATTAAGAAAATAATACACAAAAAAATAGTGCTCAGAAAATAGCACATTCCGCGCCACGTAAGCACGGAATGGAATCTTATTTTATTTTTATATTAAAAGGCATTCCGCTCCACGTAAGCGCGGAATGGCAATCTTTTTCTCTTTCCACCTTTTCTCTTTCCCCCTTTTTTTTCCGACTCATTTTTCTCCATTTTTCGTGCGTTTTCGGGTTTCGACTTGAACATAAAAAATGTAGACTTGAGCATAAACTACTTTTTGAAACAAGAATTGGGTCATTTCGATACTCGAGTAAAGAAATATGGCAAGACGAAAAAAAATAATACCAGTTTTTTTAATGAATAATCTGGTATTATTTTTTTTCATCTTGCCATATTTCTTTACTCGAGCATCGAAACGACCCAATTCTTGTTTCAAAAAGTATTTTATGCTCAAGTCTACATTTTTTATGTTCAGGTCGAAACCCGAAAACGCACGAAAAATGGAGAAAAATGAGTCGGAAAAAAATAAAAAGTCATTATTCATTAAAAAAAATTGGTATTATTTTTTTTCGTCTTGCCATATTTCTTTACTCGAGCATCGAAACGACCCAATTCTTGTTTCAAAAAGTATTTTATGCTCAAGTTTACATCTTTTATGTTCAAGTCGAAACCCGAAAACGCACGAAAAATGGAGAAAAATGAGTCGGAAAAAAATAAAAAGTCATTATTCATTAAAAAAAACTGGTATTATTTTTTTTCGTCTTGCCATATTTCTTTACTCGAGCATCGAAACGACCCAATTCTTGTTTCAAAGAGTATTTTATACTCAAGTCTACATTTTTTATGTTCAGGTCGAAACCCGAAAACGCACGAAAAATGGAGAAAAATGAGTCGGAAAAAAATAAAAAGTCATTATTCATTAAAAAAAATTGGTATTATTTTTTTTCGTCTTGCCATATTTCTTTACTCGAGCATCGAAACGACCCAATTCTTGTTTCAAAAAGTATTTTATGCTCAAGTTTACATCTTTTATGTTCAAGTCGAAACCCGAAAACGCACGAAAAATGGAGAAAAATGAGTCAGAAAAAAATAAAAAGTCATTATTCATTAAACAAAACTGGTATTATTTTTTTTCGTCTTGCCATATTTCTTTACTCGAGCATCGAAACGACCCAATTCTTGTTTCAAAAAGTATTTTATGCTCAATTTTACATTTTTTATGTTCAAGTCGAAACCCGAAAACGCACGAAAAATGGAGAACAATGAGTCGGAAAAAAATAAAAAGTCATTATTCATTAAAAAAAATTGGTATTATTTTTTTTCGTCTTGCCATATTTCTTTACTCGAGCATCGAAACGACCCAATTCTTGTTTCAAAAAGTAGTTTATGCTCAATTTTACATTTTTTATGTTCAAGTCGAAACCCGAAAACGCACGAAAAATGGAGAAAAATGAGTCGGAAAAAAATAAAAAGTCATTATTCATTAAAAAAAACTGGTATTATTTTTTTTCGTCTTGCCATATTTCTTTGCTCGAGCATTGAAACGACCCAATTCTTATTTCAAAAAGTATTTTATGCTCAATTCTACATTTTTTATGTTCAAGTCGAAACCCGAAAACGCACGAAAAATGGAGAAAAATGAGTCGTAAAAAAATAAAAAGTCATTATTCATTAAAAAAACTGGTATTATTTTTTTTCGTCTTGCCATATTTCTTTACTCTAGCATCGAAACGACCCAATTCTTATTTCAAAAAGTAGTTTATGCTCAAGTCTACATTTTTTATGTTCAAGTCGAAAACTGAAAACGCACGAAAAATGGAGAAAAATGAGTCGGAAAAAAATAAAAAGTCATTATTCATTAAAAAAACTGGTATTATTTTTTTTCGTCTTGCCATATTTCTTTACTCGAGCATCGAAACGACCCAATTCTTGTTTCAAAAAGTATTTTATGCTCAATTTTACATTTTTTATGTTCAAGTCGAAACCCGAAAACGCACGAAAAATGGAGAACAATGAGTCGGAAAAAAATAAAAAGTCATTATTCATTAAAAAAAATTGGTATTATTTTTTTTCGTCTTGCCATATTTCTTTACTCGAGCATCGAAACGACCCAATTCTTGTTTCAAAAAGTAGTTTATGCTCAATTTTACATTTTTTATGTTCAAGTCGAAACCCGAAAACGCACGAAAAATGGAGAAAAATGAGTCGGAAAAAAATAAAAAGTCATTATTCATTAAAAAAAACTGGTATTATTTTTTTTCGTCTTGCCATATTTCTTTGCTCGAGCATTGAAACGACCCAATTCTTATTTCAAAAAGTATTTTATGCTCAATTCTACATTTTTTATGTTCAAGTCGAAACCCGAAAACGCACGAAAAATGGAGAAAAATGAGTCGTAAAAAAATAAAAAGTCATTATTCATTAAAAAAACTGGTATTATTTTTTTTCGTCTTGCCATATTTCTTTACTCTAGCATCGAAACGACCCAATTCTTATTTCAAAAAGTATTTTATGCTCAAGTCTACATTTTTTATGTTCAAGTCGAAAACCGAAAACGCACGAAAAATGGAGAAAAATGAGTCGGAAAAAAATAAAAAGTCATTATTCATTAAAAAAACTGGTATTATTTTTTTTCGTCTTGCCATATTTCTTTACTCGAGCATCGAAACGACCCAATTCTTGTTTCAAAAAGTATTTTATGCTCAATTTTACATTTTTTATGTTCAAGTCGAAACCCGAAAACGCACGAAAAATGGAGAACAATGAGTCGGAAAAAAATAAAAAGTCATTATTCATTAAAAAAAATTGGTATTATTTTTTTTCGTCTTGCCATATTTCTTTACTCGAGCATCGAAACGACCCAATTCTTGTTTCAAAAAGTAGTTTATGCTCAATTTTACATTTTTTATGTTCAAGTCGAAACCCGAAAACGCACGAAAAATGGAGAAAAATGAGTCGGAAAAAAATAAAAAGTCATTATTCATTAAAAAAAACTGGTATTATTTTTTTTCGTCTTGCCATATTTCTTTGCTCGAGCATTGAAACGACCCAATTCTTATTTCAAAAAGTATTTTATGCTCAATTCTACATTTTTTATGTTCAAGTCGAAACCCGAAACGCACGAAAAATGGAGAAAAATGAGTCGGAAAAAAATAAAAAGTCATTATTCATTAAAAAAACTGGTATTATTTTTTTTCGTCTTGCCATATTTCTTTACTCTAGCATCGAAACGACCCAATTCTTATTTCAAAAAGTAGTTTATGCTCAAGTCTACATTTTTTATGTTCAAGTCGAAAACCGAAAACGCACGAAAAATGGAGAAAAATGAGTCGGAAAAAAATAAAAAGTCATTATTCATTAAAAAAACTGGTATTATTTTTTTTCGTCTTGCCATATTTCTTTACTCGAGCATTGAAACGACCCAATTCTTGTTTCAAAGAGTAGTTTATGCTCAATTCTACATTTTTTATGTTCAAGTCGAAACCCGAAAACGCACGAAAAATGGAGAAAAATGAGTCAGAAAAAAATAAAAAGTCATTATTCATTAAAAAAAACTGGTATTATTTTTTTTCGTTGCCATAGTTCTTTACTCGAGCATTGAAACGACCCAATTCTTGTTTCAAAAAGTATTTTATGCTCAAGTTTACATTTTTTATGTTCAAGTCGAAACCCGAAAACGCACGAAAAATGGAGAAAAATGAGTCGGAAAAAAATAAAAAGTCATTATTCATTAAAAAAAACTGGTATTATTTTTTTTCGTCTTGCCATATTTCTTTACTCGAGCATCGAAACGACCCAATTCTTGTTTCAAAGAGTAGTTTATGCTCAAGTCTACATTTTTTATGTTCAAGTCGAAACCCGAAAACGCACGAAAAATGGAGAAAAATGAGTCGGAAAAAAATAAAAAGTCATTATTCATTAAAAAAAACTGGTATTATTTTTTTTCGTCTTGCCATATTTCTTTACTCGAGCATCAAAACGACCCAATTCTTGTTTCAAAGAGTAGCTTATGCTCAAGTCTACATTTTTTATGTTCAAGTCGAAACCCGAAAACGCACGAAAAATGGACAAAATGAGTCGGAAAAAAAAGGTGGAAAGAGAAAAAGACTACCATTCCGCGCCACGTCAGCGCAGAATGGCAGCATTCTGCGCTTACGTGGAGCGGAATGCCTTTTAATATAAAAAAAAAATTCTATTCCGCGCTTATGTGGCGCGGAATCCGGCAGATTCCGCGCTGACGTGGCGCGGAATGTGCTATTTTCTGAGCACTATTTTTTTGTGTATTATTTTCTTAATTTTGATTTAATTTTGTATTATTTTTTTAAAATTCTCGCTAAAGTTGTTGTAGATTTTGTCAAGTCTAATATTTTTGTTAGGTTTGGAACACCAAGAGCCATAATAAACGATCGTGGGACTCACTTCTGCAACGGAGTGATGGAGGCCCTACTCAAGAAATACGATGTTACTCATCGAATTTCAACCGCCTACCATCCACAAACAAACGGGCAAGCTGAGATCTATAACCGAGAAATCAAGTCTATACTTGAGAAGACTGTCAATCCAAGTAGGAAAGATTGGAGTACGCGACTCGACGATGCTCTATGGGCATATCGTACGGCCTATAAAATACCAATAGGTATGTCCCCGTTTCGTTTAGTTTTCGGTAAGCCTTGTCATCTTCCCGTGGAATTGGAACACATAGCATATTGGGCGATTAAGCATTTCAACATGAAATTGATGGTGCCGGTGTCACAAGGAAGCTACAATTGCAAGAATTGGAAGAAATCCGGAAGGATGCATATGAGAGCTCAAAAATCTATAAAGAGAAGACGAAAGCTTTTCGTGATAAGATGAACTCAAGAATTTTTTTTATCCTCGGACAGAAAGTTCTTCTTTTCCATTTTCAACTTAAATTATTTTCGGGTAAGTTACGTTCACATTATATGGGTTGGACCTTTATTGTCGTTAATGTTTTTCCCCATGGTGCAGTTGATATCCAAAGTCTGACTACTGGGAAAATGTTTAAAGTGAATGGACATCGCTTAAAGCCTTTCTATGAAGGATTTCAAACGCATAACATGGAAGAAGTGGACCTTGAACTTCCCAATTACAGCACTTGAGCGTGACTATGTCTAGCCAAAGACGTTAAAGAAAGGCGCTGCTTGGGAGGCAATCCAAGATTTTACAATTTTTTCTCGTTCCTTTATTTTATGTTTTTATTTATTTTTTCGTCTTTTTCTTTGAGGTGAAACATATCTCACAGTAATACTGGGGCACGTTTTAAACTTAATTGTGAAAAAAAAAATGTGTTGAATTGACATATTACAACTTCAAATTAGGTGTGTCCACGCTTTATTCAAAGTTTTATTCTGTCTAGTCATGCACAATTTTGATAATTCATGACTTCAAATTAAGTGTGCCCACACTTTATTCAAAATTTTATTCTGTCTAGTCATGCACAATTTTGATAATTCATGATTTTAAATTAAACGTGCCCACACTCAAATATAAGTTACACACTGACTTAAAAACCAAAAAAACTTAACACGTTACTCAATTTCGAAAAAAAAATAAAAAAATTAATTAATTAAAATTTGAATTTATCAGCAATTTCTTCCCTTTTTCCTTCTCACGTAATTCTTCCCCTCCCCCATACTTTTGCAGCAACACCTCTAAGTTCCCAAAATATCCACCACCATTGAAGCTTCAACCGCCGTTGGGAAGAACAAAACCGCCGGCAGCCGTCACCGAAAGCGACGCCGCCTCCTCCAAACCCGACGCCGCCTTCTCCAAACGCGCCACCACCACAGCTGTGTCGCCGCCGCCGGGAGCTACGCAGAAGGTCCGGCGAAGCTCAGTCCCTACCGCCTCGAATCCACCACCGGTCGTGACTCTCTCTTCCAATCCGACCGTCACAAGACCAGATTTGGCCGCCGCGATTTCACCTCCGAACAGATCTAAAGTAAAAGCAAGAACTCCTCAGAGTCACAATCTCAGTGTATCCCAAATCCCAATGGCAGCAACACCGGCAGACGGCGATGCCGCATCTTTGGAATTCGGCACGGTAGAAGCCCTTGATCAGGTGCGGAAGCTGAAGGACGTGGGAGCCATGACGCGTCACCTCCATGAATGTATAGCCTACCAACGATCCCTAGATCTGGAGCTAGAAATCCTACTTTCCCAGCGCGGCGATTTAGATCGCCAACTCTCCAACCTCCACAAATCCGCCGACATTTTGGAGATAGTGAAGGCAGACTCTGCCTACATGCTCTCCAACGTGTCCTCCACCTCTGCTCTCGCCGATCAGGTATCCGCCAAAGTCCGCCACCTTGATCTAGCTCAATCTCGCGTTCAGGATACGCTTCTCCGCACGGACGCCATCGTCGACCGATCGAACTCCCTGGAAGGCGTCCACAAATCTCTCCTCGTTGAGGATTTCGAATCCGCCGCGTCATACATCCAAACCTTCCTCCAGATTGACGCCAAATTCAAAGATTCCTCCGCAGATGATCAGCGTGAGCAGCTCATTTCCTACAAGAAGCAATTGGAAGGCATAGCCAAGAAGAGGCTTTCCGCAGCAGTGGATCATCGGGACCATGCCACCATTCTCCGCTTCATCAAGCTCTATACGCCTCTCGGCCTTGAAGAGGAAGGATTTCAGGTTTATGTAAATTACTTGAGAAAGGTTATTTCCACGAGATCGAAGATGGAATTCGAGCATTTAGTGGAACTCGTGGAGCAATCCAGTCAGGTCAATTTCGAAGCTTGTTTGACAAATTTGTTTAAAGACATTGTCTTGGCTATCGAAGAAAATAATGAAATTTTAAGGAATTTGTGCGGTGAGGATGGTATCGTCTGTGCCATTTGCGAGCTCCAGGAGGAATGTGATTTACGTGGTTCTATCATTTTGAAAAAATTTATGGAATACAGGAAATTGGCGGTATTAACTTCCGAGATTAATTCGTATAAGAGCAATTTGCTCTCGGTTGGGGTGGAGGGGCCTGATCCTAGAGAGATTGAGCTTTATCTCGAGGAGATACTGATATTGACGCAGTTGGGTGAGGATTACACAGAATACATGGTGTCCAAAATTAGAAGCTTGGCCTCTGTGAATCCAGAATTAAGCTCGCGAGCAATTAAGGCTTTTAGGAGTGGGAATTACAGCAAAGTTGCCCAGGACATTACTGGTTATTACGTTATTTTGGAGGGGTTCTTCATGGTCGAGAATGTGAGGAAAGCCATCCAGATCGACGAGCATGTGCTGGATAGTCTCACCACGTCCATGGTGGATGATGTGTTTTATGTGTTGCAGAGTTGCTGTCGAAGAGCAATTTCAACTTCTAATATCAGCTCGGTAATTGCCGTGCTGAGCAGTGCTGTGAGTTTATTGGGGGGTGAATATAACGAAGCATTACAACAGAAGATGAGGGAGCCTAATCTTGCAGCAAAGCTGTTTTTGGGCGGCGTTGGAGTACAGAAAACTGGTACAGAGATTGCCACGGCCTTGAACAATATGGATGTCAGTAGCGAGTATGCCTTGAAACTGCGTCATGAAATTGAAGAGCAATGCCAAGAGGTTCGTACTCATTATATTTGCTTAAAATAGTATATTGTCTGTTATCTTTAAGTATCTGTCCGCATTTACGTCGTGATTTATTATAAGGTAAAAATTAAGAATTTGGTTTTCCAAGCACCAAGCACTACCTGAAGTTCTTTGGAAATGTTGACAAAAATCAGCAATCACTGATAGATCTCTACCTGATTTTATTTAAACACAATTATTTGCATTCCTTGCCTATATCCTGTAGCTAGCATTATTTTCAGAAGTACATTGTAGTCATGACATTGTTTGGACTATGTTCGAGCTTTAAAAGAAATGTCTCCAAAAGTTTGTACTTCGAAAGGATTTCTGTCAGTTGTACTCGACTCTCTCTATATAAATACACATACACGCACACACAAGCACGCACACACATATAAATATACTATTATAGAAGTGCGAGTTATTCAAAAACGTTCCTTGAATTTTGTGATATATGTGTCCCTAATGCATAGCTATTATAACTGAAAAAGGATTAGATAATTGAGTTAGAGTGTTTTTAAGTGGTATGGTTTGAATTTGACACCTAGTTTACTTTTTGATCTCAAACTCGTTTTGGGAAAGTTGGTAGTTTACCTTGTCTATGTCAAAATTTATTGAGTACGTCGAATTCTCAAACAAAATTAGTTTTATGTAAGACTAGGCTTTGAGAGTTTTCCAACCACAGGTTCATGAGTACTTAGAGGACTTCATATCAAGAAGTTATAGCCATTTAAAATTAACTCGCCTATATATCTGCAAATTTCTAGAATTTACTCTCATCTCCTCACCAATTATCCTATTCATATCTCAAGTCTAGAAGAAAAAGATAAACTTACAACAAAAGTGGAAAGTTAATTCTAAGTGCCTTGATGATAAATTTTAAAAAAATAAAAATGGCTAACATAAACATCTTATAATCTTCTGACAGTTCTAAATTTTATTACATTGCAAAACATGTTCATTTAAATAAGTGTTGTGTCCGATTGACATAAGTGATAATACATAAGTAATCCAATGCTAAATTCATAAGCTATTATTTAAGGTTATATAGATAACCTCTAGTGTAAGATATATTATACCTTGTTAAACACTCTATGGATATATATACAAGAACAATCAATAATGTTTAGCGTGACTCGTCTCATTTGCTCGAGAATCCAATTATTTAATTGCAAAATTACATAGAATGTTTCAATGAGTTGATGTTCATAATCCATATACTTTTGATTTGATACAATTAAAAAAAAAATCTATAATATTTTTCATAGTTCCAATATGGAGTTCAGTTAGCGTATTTGAAATTTATGAAGATGATAAGATAATTTCACTCTGAATAGCAGGACAGTTTATTTGTATGATAGATAATTAAAACTTTAAATTGGAAGCTAAAATATGATGGTAAAAAGGTATCAATATAAAAAACTAATCAACATTCTTTATTTGTGCACCATATGCTTTTACATGCAATACATGTATTTCTTCTATAAATTTATAACTAACCTATGAGATAAAGCTATTAAAACTTCGTATGAGAGATTTACAACCTTTAAAATTGACCAAGCTGAACGGTGTAGGTTTTTGGAATTTTCTCATTTCCTTACTAATTGGCCTCTCCCTAAAAAGAAGATTTACAACATAAAATAATTAAATAAACATATGAATTGGAAAAGGATAATGCAAATAGAAATGAAAAATAAATAAGGTAATCATGTGATATTGTATAATACTTTATTTTACTTCACATATGATCTTTTGTTATTTTTATTTTTATTACATAAAAAACTTGCTTTATGTAAATAAATGTTGCATCTGATTGTTATACTAACTAATAGAATGTGAATAGCATATAACTAACTTTAGAAACCCAACTTTAACATCTTGAAAACTGATATATTAGCATATGATATAAATAATCTGCTAGAAATTTTATGAGGACGTCAAAAATCTAAAAAATGATTTTTGAAACCAAATTTTATAATTCAAGGCTCGGTTTTAACTTCAATTGTTCTTTGAAAAACATGACGTAATCAGTTTATTAGAAGTTAATATGTTTAAAATGCAATATATTTCTCAGTGTTATGATTAAAGTCTAAATAAAATCTCGATACTTTTTATAATACAATTTAATGTTTATGGTTTATTTGTTCATAATATGTTTGGAGGAATTAGGGAGCTAGGAAGAAGATGAGAACCTGAGAAGAATACATGAGCAAGATATATAATATCAAACTTCATATATATTCATGAATAAATGGTAGGGTTAATTATACTAACTACCTCTTTTATTTAGTATAATTACTGTCCAGTCCGTTTATTTTGAGCACATAACAAATAATCTCCTCTTATAAAAAAACCTTATATTTACCACCCTCTGAGTAATGGCTATTAGTCAAACGTGACGAAAAGTGTAAAATGTCAATCTTATCCTTGCATTAAAAAAATAAAAAATAATAATTTAATAATCGTTAATTACATTAACACCCTTCTTATACTTTGTAATTACAAAGCAGTTCGCTTTATTAGATCATGTAACAGACACCCCCCTCTTATAATAAAACCTTACGTTCACTCTCCTACGACTAACTTCCGCTACCTTTTTTTTTTTTTTGAATTTAGTAATTGAATTCATATTTTTTGGCAACTTACTAATTTAGATTTCTCTACATTGAATTATGATATTGCTCCTAAAATAGACCGAAACTCAGTATATGTTTTCATTTAAAAAAAATAATCATATTGCTATAAATCGAATTTGCACTTCATTGTCAAGATGTTAATAAGTCTTTACGAAATCATTTATTGAATACTAAATTGAAAGTTACAATAACATCCTCTTAAATATGAAAAATTACATTCACCCCCTCAAGGGCAAAATGAAATGTAGAAAATATTTTTTAATGATGTTAGCAAATTCTGTTAGTCTTTTGACGGAAGGGGGCGATTGTAATGTTTTATAAGCAGATCGAACTGTAATTACACTAAATAAGAGGGGTAACTAGTATAATCAACCCTAAATAGTATATATGGTAATATCATTGTATGGTTCTTGGTTTCTGGTAAAAGCAATTTAGTTTACTTAATATTTGGACAAATATTATACTTTATTGTTTAACTTTCAGTTGATAATGACGCAAAAATTGAATATATCACAAGCACCATGAAAGATTATTTATCAATCTTAAATGTGAAATCAATTGATTTAGTATATAATGTCATAGTAATATATTTTTGGAAAGCATGTTCAAACTAAGTATATAGTTTTTTCTGAAAGGACGTCCAAACTTCGAACTAAGTTTATTATAACTTATTTATAATTCATACTTTGTTTTGCTTTGATTTTTTAACCATCTGTGATTAACTTAATGTCATATTTTGTTAAGCCGACATCGACAAACTCTTTCAGAATCTTTTAACTTTGTAATATATGTAAATGATGCATTTGCATAAGCATTTATATTATAGGGAAAATTAGGCATAAGGGATGAGGATCTTTCGATATTGTGAAGGAGGTAGTAAGTCTTGGTTTTTTATGGAGAAGGAAGTGCATGACTATAAATTTTATATATGGGGTTATTATAACCTAAATTTTTATCTCAACAATTTGTACCAAGATCTTTTATATTTGAAATTTTGTTAGATAGAATTTAGGATATCTTACAGTTTGTTCATCAAACTGTACAAATAATTATGCGCATATATATATATATATATGTATGCATATCAAATCAACATTCTTATAGATTTACGTAATACGTAAGATCTATGACTATTTGGTTCATATAAGACAGTTTTCAGTAAATTTTATTTATTTTTTTGGAAAATTATTTGTAATGATGCATCTTATTTACAATTTACCAAACATTTTAATATGTTATCATGGTTGAACATGACATCTAAAATTCAATATTTTGTTGAGCTTAACATATCATCAGCAATCGTAAAAAAATATATCAAATGTAGAAAAACACAAACAATTAAAATAATACCTAATTTTATTTTGATTGATAAGAGAATTAAGCAAGTGAATGTACTCTTGTCAAGTCATAATATAAAATTTATGATAAATTTAGATTAACAAATCAGAATTTTTTAAAAATATTGAATTTATGATAATTTTGATTAATAAATGAGAATTTTTCTGAAGTAAAATTACTTTTGGATTATCAAAACAATAATTTTTAGGGAAATTACTCACAAACCCCTCACTTATTTGTAATTACCAAAACTCCCCTCACTTATTTGTAATTACCAAAACTCCCCTCACTTATTGGAAATTACCAAAACTCCCCTCATGTTAAGATTTTTACTATGACACCCCATGTGTGTTTTGCAATTCTTACAATTTTAACCCTATAAACCTTACAAATAGGCGCCTTGAGGGGGGTGTTGGTAATTTCCAATAAGTGAGGTGGAGTTTTGGTAATTACACAATATGTGAGGTATTTGTGTGTGATTTTCCCTAATTTTAATGATTTATTTTTATCAAATACCAAGGATTGCAAGTCGGATTTAGATCAAATATGGTACAAGGACCAAATAAAAAAAATGTTGGTATGTATATGTATATACATACAAAATAAATTTGGTGCCATTTCATTAAATGTTGAGTTTTTAATGAGAACATAAATTTAGACAAACTTAATTACATTTAATACGTGTTTGGACAAGTAGTTGAGTATAAAAGTATAGTTTACTATGCATTCTCCTCTCCCTAAGTAGTAAAAATTAGTACCTCTTTTATAATTAAGAGATTTCCTACTCCCCTCTACATAATTTTCCCCTATGCTTAAATATCATAGAATGTTTGAAATTGAACTTAAGAAGTTGGTGTCGTATATACACTTTAAATATGTAATAAGTATCAAAATTATTCACTTAGTATTATTACAAAAAGTTGTATCATTGCAAGTAACTTCTAGTAATCGGCTTTTCATAGAGTGAATCTTATTTTACCCCCTCTTTAGTATAATTAGTAAATATAATATATTAATTTAGTCATTTACTTTAAATAATGGGTTACTGGATCATGTCAAAAATAATAATAAAAAGTATTTTATAATAGATAATCTAAAATAATAATATTTTACACATACATAGAAATAAAAATACGAATTCACTTAAGCGCAATTACATAAGCGAAAACCATAGCCAACTTATAAATTTTTTTGTTACCTATTTATTTTTTCGAAATTGGCCGTACATGAAGAAGTGAATTTTTAGTGAAATGTAGTTCCATAGATATTGATTAATTTAGATTTTGATACTTTATCAACTGTTTTTAACAATCATCCCTAAAGAAACTAGTTTAAACCAATATGAGTTCAATTGTGACTTTAGAACTCTGACGACAATCCTTTTAGATAACTGAGTAATGAGTGGTAACAAATGTAATCGACATTATAACATATTTATTTGGGTTTAGAAGTAGTCTCTTTTATGAGTTTTTAAGTTGAAAATAATATTAATTAAGCTTGTTCATTAAAACTTTAAGTTTCTAAGGATACATATATTTATTAAGAAAATCTGTATTCTTCCTTAAATATGTCGAATTCCTTAACAAATATTTAGAAGTACCTCACATTATTTAATTATAAACATTTAACGAGCTTTGCATTTCTAGCAATATAACTATTTGAAATTAGGAGAATATATGATTTCATTTTAATTATAAAGTTAATGATAATCAAAAAGTTCCATCCTACATGGCTTATAGTTGCTCAAGATTCTTATGTTGAATCCGTTGAGCAATTGGGTTCCTTTGTTATCACAATTTCTAG
Source organism: Buddleja alternifolia (assembly GCA_019426215.1). Taxonomy (NCBI): domain Eukaryota; kingdom Viridiplantae; phylum Streptophyta; class Magnoliopsida; order Lamiales; family Scrophulariaceae; genus Buddleja; species Buddleja alternifolia. The sequence goes on from CM033390.1 coordinate 15,513,977, forward strand.
CTTCATGAATCATTATTCTTAAAAGTGATTTACATAGAATTAAAAGCAAACCTTAATCTATACAATAGAGAAAGTTGTTTCAGAAAATATGATTTTCTTGTTTTCAACGACTTACATCCTATTTCAGCATTTTATCAGTTAAAGAAAAGAAGAAAACGAACTGCCAATAACCAATATTTGAGTGAGGGAGAACTGATAGGTGAAAGTTCTCGGAAAAAAAAAAGAGATAATTAGTTTTTTTTAGTAGGAGTTACTTGGTTAAACTATTAGATATTGAATAATTTAAGGTTTGTCTTCTAGCGCTTTCTTTGATCATTTTAAGTATCTTATTAAAATCTTCTTATTTAAGTATCTTAATTTTTAACTCTAAATATGTAGTCTTGCAATGATTTCAGAAAAGTCATATATTTTTACCATCATATTAATTGAAAATAACTTATTTGTAGTACTGGAAGAACCTTTTCCATAATTCTTTATTAATTTATCTATTCCATATTAGCTTTTCTGCAACGCACATATTTTCTACTACTATACTTATCAAAAAAATACTTCATCTAATAGCTGAAATTATTTTAGAGCTTATAGTGATGCCATTGTTTGTGGTTGTGTACTTTTTGTTTAATCAGGGTCAAAAAATTTATGCGCTTATTTGTGAATATTTATATTGGTTTTTATATAAAAGTATTTTCTTTTAGAAAGTTAAAACCGCGTAACTGATCGCACTATGAACCTTACTAGTTTCTGTAAACTTGCTAGTTTTTTCTCAAGTGATTTATATTTTGGACAGCATTGACATGTCTTATCTTTATATTTTGAGTAACTTGGCTGTTGAAATAACAGTATGGTACTATACTGGTATAAAAACACACCTTTTTTTCAGCATTGTGGCGATGCACAAGTGCCCCCCACTCCCGCAAAAAAAAGTATGAATGATGTCTTTAGATTTTTTAAAGGCAAAAGACCTTGTTTTATGTTTTACCCACTATCTTGTTCGTTAGTATTCCCACCTTGTTATTTGTCAATCGAACTGAATCATTTTTGTTGCATCAGGCATTCCCTGCACCAGCAGACAGAGAAAGAACTAAATCTTGCTTATCTGAATTGAATGAAATGAGCAGCAGTTTTAAGAAGACACTGAATGTTGGAATGGAGCAACTTGTGGCCACGGTGACACCCAGAATTCGGCCAGTGTTGGATACTGTGGCTACCATCAGCTATGAGCTTTCTGAAGCAGAATATGCAGACAATGAGGCAAATGACCCCTGGGTGCAAAGACTTCTCCATGCTGTTGAGACCAATGTGGCATGGTTTCAACCACTGATGACAGCCAACAATTATGACTCATTTGTGCATCTTGTCATTGACTTCATTGTGAAAAGGCTTGAAGTCATTATGATGCAAAAACGATTCAGTCAACTTGGAGGTCTTCAGCTTGATAGAGACGCCAGGACACTGGTTAGTCATTTCTCAACTATGACCCAGAGGACTGTTAGGGACAAATTTTCTCGGCTAACCCAAATGGCTACTATCCTAAACTTGGAAAAAGTCTCAGAGATTTTGGATTTCTGGGGAGAGAACTCAGGGCCCATGACTTGGAGACTAACTCCAGCCGAGGTCAGAAGAATGTTGGGTCTTAGAGTGGATTTCAAACCGGAAGCAATAGCTGCTCTTAGATTGTAGTCTTCATTTTAAGTATTTTTTTAAATAATGTATTGCTGATTTTTCATGTCATGCTGTTCCTTCTTGTTTGCCGTTTGAAGTTGAGTACAAATTTTCTACAAAGGATATCGTCTGATCGAGCACTAAAGTTACTCTCATACTGATATCGTCTGATCGAGCACTAAAGTTACTCTCATACTGTTTCTCAAGTGTTGTCAGTTGTTCAAAGAGGAGATTCTCTGTACTCGTGCATTTGACCACCAAGAAAGCATGTAATGCTAAAGCAGATAGTAGAGAATCCTGTATGTTGAAGCTTCTAGAGTAAGACTTGTCCTGAGAAGACACAAGTGCACGGATCATATTCATCTTTCCGCCTCTGTTCATCCCGTTGTCTCCCTGGGCAATGTAGATCTAGTTATTGATGATTGTATACACATTAGTGTGTATGTGTTTCAGAATTCATCAGTTGAAACAATTTCTCATTGAAACATGGTGGCATAATGTCAAGATGGAGAAACAGGTAAATTTTCCTTCTTGTTTGTTGAAATCTGTGCTGCTGCTTTAGCATTTAATCACCAGCAGTTGAATTTTGGCAGTGTGAGTGAGGACTTTGATTATGTTTTGGTTTTGATATGGGTAATTAATTATAATCTGATTTGCTGCCTCTGGCAGATGAATTTGATGCTTCAAATGTTGGGAATAAGATGAAGTTCTTCGTATTTAGCCAAAACGGGTTTCCCTGTAAACTATTCATTCCAAGGCATGATCCATGCGCATGCATCATATCTACGCTTAACTGCCATTGAGCTTTTGATCGGGCAAACTTTGATTATTGCATTGGATGTAAGAAACTTTTGGTTTTAGCTACTTGTTATAATTAGTCTTTTTAGGCATAATTGAGGGGATCTAGTATTGGTGTCAACCCTCTCTTATTTCACATGGTAATATGTTCATCTTTTGCAGTTAAAGATTACTGTAGTAGTGTAGCGTGAGCTGTCGTATTAAAAGTTGTAGCAACGAAATCTTGAGATCACTCTATACTACCACCAGACGCACCTTGGTATCAGCAAGAGTGTTGTGATGTTTCCACTGTAGCACCGGCATGAGGGTGATTGATGTTAGGTTGATTGTTCGAGCGCACAAAAAATCCTCTCCCTCCCAATTGCTCTAATTGGTTTACAATCAAATGGTCAGTTGGTTCAGCTGAAATGACAACTGTTACATATGTGTACTAAGATCTGGTATTAAGTGATTTTTATCCGATTTGAGATGCCGGTTCAGATACCAATTATAGAACAAAGCGCGCTTAATGTTGTACTGAAATCTATAGTTGATAGTAACAATGAAATTCAAATCTTTACATCGTTCACAATAAATAAAGTGCAAAGTCTCAACAGTGGTCTAACCATGAGGACAAATGTTACTGCCCCCGCCAAGATGTACTATCACGAGATGCTACAAATGATGTAGCAAATATCCTACAGTATGGGAAATTTTTAATCTGGACTTGATTCTGTCGAAGATGAGTGTAATTCTACAAATAATGTAGCAATATCCTAAAGATTGGGAAAATTTTAGTTCGGACTTGATTTTGTTGAAATTAAGTGTGATTCACTTTCTTGTGACTAATCAGATGATAAGTGTAATTCATATAACTTAGGAATTACACTTGGGTTAGACTGAATTTGGAGTAGATATTTTCTTAAAATGTGACTATAAAAAACATCATATCTAAATCTAATCTATCTAACCTAACCCCTATATAAATGTCTGAATAACTCAATTGTTTGTTCCATTGTGAAAAGACTTTTTTACTCACCCTTACTATTAATAATTAATTAATAATTAAATTTATTAAGTAAAAGAATCCATTGAGTAGTAGGAAATCATAAGTAGTAGTAGGAGTCCAATTGCATTAAGAGGAAAATAGTAGGACACTATTTAATATAAGGAAAAGAAATAGATTCGTACTTTCTCTAAAATATTAACCACCAAAATAAAATAGATTTTTACCCACAACCACAAACAAAGAAGAAGAAAACTTTTACACCCACAGGCCACAACCAATATTTCAACTTAAACAAAAGGTTGGTTATTAATTTTGATAATCAGGATGTACATCAACACTTTTAGTATTTAGTAATTAGTAGTACATTGTTATTAATGTCAGATCATTATTTTGAGTGAGTTGATTTGAAGATGAAAAAACTAATTTTAGAAATTATATATTATTCTGACATCCCAAAAAGAAGAAATTGAAGTAATACATTTAAAGAAATTGAACTTTGCTTTGGCACTCCCAAAAAATAAATAAGAAGTAAAAAAATATAGTGTACATGGAATATTATAATGGATGCTAAAAAATATGTATATATTTTGTAAATACTGATAAATTATTTTCGTATATAGAGGTATTTAGTAAATATTTTGTGTGAGATGTAGATATGGACATAAGTCAAACCTATAGCTTGCTTGCATAAATGAACTATTACTTTATATATCTAGAAGTTTATATGTGCTTGAAGTTATTAGAAAAATAACAAATAAAAAAATGTGCTTGATAATAAAGTCATATTGACTCGAAAACAAAAAAAGAAAATTAAATCATATAAATGATTTTAGAAAAAGTATGATGTATTCTAGTTATTTGGAAAAGTATCACGGATGCAAGTATTCATAAAGTATATTATTTTGTCATTAATATGTCATTGTAAAGAATATACTTTATGTGTTACTACATACATAATATGACGATGGATATTACATTTTTATCATTATTAGAAAGTGTGATAGGATGAAATATATAAATCTGTATATGTTCATTACAAGGAAGAAAAAATATGTTATTGATAAAATTAGAAAATAGATGTAAATTAATGATCATATATATGAACATGCTCGAAAATAAAGTACTAATTTTTTGTTAAAAATGTATTTTATGTTCAAACATGACATAATATTGCGCATGCTTACAGATATGTCTTAAGTATAACAAATAGATGTTGATTAGGAAAAAGGAACTCTTAATAGTAGGAAATTCTATGGTTAGAAGGAAAATAAATATTTAGGTTTCTACATTCTCTAAAACAGTAGACAATACACTTAAAAAAACTTAATTATATACACGAGAAGATGTAATAAAAATATAATATAATATTTAAATTTGTAGGTATTTAAGTATGAGGTGTTGGATACAAGTTGAGAAAAAAATCACGAGCAACAAAAGCTCACCCATCTAAGATAGGATTCCTTCATCCAAATTTTATGTCTAATTTTTACCAAGTTTTAAGTTTTAAATGAGATTTGAAAATGTAAAAGATTTAGTATTTTTATAGTGCTTAATCAGTACTGATTATCAATATATATCTCTATTTTAATTGAGAAGTGTACCAGAAAAAATTTATTTATAAGAAATGACATCTTATTTTGGCACATATGAAGTAATAATTATGAAATACGTGAAATATTATATTTGATATGAAAGACATAGAAATATATTCCAAATACTAATGAATTAAAATCTTACATAAGTATTTATCAAACTCTTTTAATAGATATATATGAGGATAGATAAGTTAAATCTACAACATACTTGTACAAGTAAATTATCATGTTATATGTAGAAGTTCTTTTATTTTTCTGGTCATATAAATCTGGAAGTTCAAATGTAAATGAAGTGATTAAAATGAACAACAAATGTAAAAATGTACTTGAAAATAAAATCAAAGAAGTAATTTGAGTGAAAATAGGATGCAATTTGAGTGAAAATAGGTTGCATTCTTTATTTAATTTACTAACAAACTTATAAACAGGAGTATTCATATGTAATCTGTTGTTTGCATTTAATTTATCTTTATAATCTCATAATAAATAATGTATTCAGTGTTACTGCATGTAGAAATATGAAAAGTGGTATATATTCTACATTATTAGAACTGATAGGATAAAAGAAAATGATGTTAGTGGCAACTAAGCAAATACACATAGACAGATGATTAATGCATAGAGCATAAGCATGTTAGAAAATAATACTAATATTATTTTATCAAAAGTTTCATTTCTTAAAATAGATTTAGTTAAAGACACATGGTGTGATAATATAGGACTACAGAACAAATAAACAAAAGGATCAGATACCAAATAATTAATTTCTTTTAAGCAAACTTTACATAAGGTAGAGTTTGGTTTTTTTTTTTTTTTATTTGGGGTGGGGGGTGTTCCCAAAATTTAAAAAATTGAGCATTCTTTTAATTTAATCATTCATCGAATCACCACGTGCGAAGCAGGTGATATTTTTTAGTAGTTGGAAAAGTATGTTTGATGGAATATTTCTCTAACTTTACAAAACATCATAAATTACAGTCAGTCATGGGTTTTGAATTTTTGTTGAAGATTTGAATTCAAAATCATTGTAGTTATGAATTTAACCATCACTTGGAGTATTTTTTTTTTTTTTGATAAATACCATCACTTGGAGTCGATGGTGCTTGTGGCGAGTTGAAAGTAAGAAATTTATTTCTCTGTTTCTTTTCAAAGAGATCAAAGGAAAATATTTAACTGAAGGGTACAGGGTACTACGATCAAGGAAACAAAATTGCTTTGGCATTATCACCAAGCTTTTAGTATAGCTCTAATGTATTCTTCTGTAACAACATTGGAAAAAAACATTATACATGTTGGATAAAATAGGTTTACAAAGTGTGGTTCCCACCACTTTTGTGTACGAAATTCGAACACCGTAAGTATCTAGGATATTAAACATTATTGGATAATCTTAATCTACGTTCCGAGTAGATGAGTTTAGGATTTCGAATTTCTCAAATCGGACCTGTAACGAATGAAAAATTAAGTGCTAAAATGAGGAGTTTGAACTTGTGTATCTCACATTAGATATAAACCACAATCTAATTGGGTTTATAAGTCCTTGCCTCAATATAAGGGTTTGGCCCTTGGGTCATCCACTTTGGGCCTTTGTGTGAAATAGGGAGGAGTTATGCAATTGGGCTTAGGCACAATTTCTTAGCTCTTCACTAGGGCAGACCGGACCTTGGACCTCGGGCTCGGGGTCGTAGGCCTGGGGTTTGGGCTTGTGGCTTGATGTGTGTATAGTGTGGTCTTGGGCTTCACAATTAATCTTTTTGGACAAAGTTTAATTGGGCTCTCCAGAAAAATCCAACAAATGAAATCTGATTTTAATAAAACCAATTTGAATTAATAAAATGTTGACCACATTATTTTAATTCGAATTAATTTTAATTCAACCTTCTAGAAGGATCTTTGACTGCAGTCAAAATGTCCAATTGTCACATTTTCCATAACAGCTGATTTTGTTTGCTGTTACAAAAATGTTAATGGCAGAATTAATTTTTTGGCTTTAATTCTATCTGATTTTTCAGCTATAAAAGGGCTCCTCCAGCTTCATATTTTACACACCAACATAACCACAATTCTCTCTTAAGTGTTCTTGTGTTCTTCATATCTTCATCTTTTTCTTGAGATTTCAGCAGAAAGTAAAGTTCGTTGTTTTCTGAAATTGAAGCGGTTCAATTTTCAGAAAAGTTTTCGTTGTATCTTGGAACACGTTTTGTCAAAGCCGGTACCACCTATAACTGGGGAAATTTCGTGTTAAGGATAGAGTTCATTCTTGCCTCGAAAAATTCCTCATCTTTTGTTGCATTTTTAGTTTGTTTGTTAAATTTGTTCAACAAACTTAACACGAAATTCTCTTTTGTTGATTCATTTTTTCGAAATTCTGAAAATGGCAAACCGTGATGATATTGTTGTTGCTGCTGCTGATACTCTTGACTCCGGCCTCGGTCCTGGAGCAGGCCTTAGCCTCGGCATTGGTTCATGTTCAGGGCTGGGTCCTGCTTTCGGTTCAGGCTTCGGTTCCGATTCAAGGCTGGGTCGTGGTTCCGGTTCTGGTTTTAGTTCTGGTGGGGGTGCCGGGTTAGGCTCCGGTTCACGACTAGGTCCTGGTTCCGGTTCTGGCTCTGGTTCGGTCCGTCCATTTGTTCCAATGGTTAATCCGGTTATACCTACGCAGGCTGAAAGGCCGTCGAAGTTCAGCGGGGCTAACCTCAAGAGGTGGCAGCAAAAGATGTTGTTCTACCTCACGACATTGAACCTGGCGAGGTTCTTGAGGGAGGATGCTCCCTATGTCCCGGAAGAGTCTACAGATAATCAACTGAGGATGGCATATGATTCCTGGAATAATAGTGATTTCCTTAGCAGGAATTACATACTCAGTGGGTTAGATGATTCTATGTATAGTGTGTATCTGTCTGTGAAGACTACAAAAGACCTCTGGGAGGCACTAGACAGAAAGTACAGAACTGAGGACGTCGGACTGAAGAAGTTCGTGGTCGCGAAGTTCTTAGACTTCAAAATGGTGGACTCTAAGTCCGTAACGAGCCAAGTCCAAGAGTTTCAGATAGTAATACATGAAGTTCACGCTGAAAACATGGCTCTAAGTGAATCCTTCCAAGTAGCTTCAGTTATAGAGAAGTTACCGCCCTCGTGGAAGGATTTCAAGAACTACTTGAAACATAAGAGGAAGGAGATAAGTCTGGAAGACTTTGTTGTCCAACTCAGAACAGAGGAAGATAATCGGGGCTCCGACAAGAAGCCTCATGTGCAGGCTATAACTAACATTGCCGAAGTTCAGGAAAGCTCCAACCGGAAGAGGAGATTCCAGGGGAAACCCAAAGGAAATTCCTAGAAAAAGCAAACGAGGAAAGGGAAATCGAAACAGGGAGATGGAGGCTGTTTCAACTGTGGCCGTCGTGGTCACTGGGCTAGAGACTGCAAAGAGCCCAAGAAAAATAAGTCTCAAGGGCAAGGTTCTGGTCAAAACCAGAACAAAGGCAAGCAGGTTCAAAACCAGGCTCCGAACCAGATTCACTTGGCTGTTGATGACGTCCAAGGCATCAACGAAATGATCGATGACCTTTCTGATAATCGGGTTCCACTTGATTTGTCTGAACTCGATCTCACTACTATAGTGTTCTAGACAAACTTGGTGGACACCCAAGGGAGTGGTTCATCGACACTGGGGCTACCTGCCACATCTGTTCTGATAAGGAGGCGTTCTCATCATACTCTCCTTCTGATGAGCGAAGACTGTTTATGGGAAACTCTGCCACTTCTCCGGTTCTAGGAATTGGTAAGGTGGTGCTGAAGATGACCTCCGGGAAAGAGCTGACTCTGACCAAGGTGCTACATGTTCCTGATATTCGCAAGAATCTGGTGTCAGGATCTGCCTTAATGAAGAACGGGTTCAAGCTGGTGTTTGAAGCAGATAGGTTTTCCTTTACAAATCGTGAAATTTATGTAGGAAAAGGTTACCTCGAGCAGGGCCTTTTTAAAATGAATGTAATTCGCTCTGTTGTAATCGAAACTGATGATAATAAAATTACATCTTCTGCTTACTTGCTTGAGTATTCTAATTTATGGCATGTTAGACTAGGACATGTGAATTTTAATACTATGCAAAGACTAATAAATTTAAATTTATTGCCAACCTTCAAAGTTGATACTCAACACAAATGTGAAATATATGTTGAAGCGAAACTAGTCAAACAACCGTTTCCCTCCATGGAAAGGAACTTCGCACCTCTAGAACTTATTCACAGTGATATTTGTGACTTAAAGTTTGTGCAAACTAGAGGTGGGAAAAACTATTTCATTACATTCATAGATGATTGCACAAAATATTGTTATGTGCATTTACTAAGAAGTAAAGACGAAGCGCTTGAAGCGTTTTAAACATTACAAAACTTAAGTTGAGAATCAACTTGGGAAAAGGATAAAAGCTATCCAAAGAGATAGAGGTGGAGAATACGGAGTGTCTTTTGATGAATTTTGTACCAACTCTGAAATTATTCATCAAACGACGACACCATATTCAGCTCAATCAAATGGTGTTGCTAAACGCAAAAATCGCACTCTCAAAGAAATGATGAATGTGATGTTGATAAATTCTGGATTACCTCAGAATTTGTGGGGGGAGGCTATCCTCTCTGCCAATTATATACTTAAAAATTCCCCACAAAAGTAGGAGTGAGACTCCTTATGAACTCTGTAAAGGTCACAAACCTTCATAGAAGTACCTCAAAGTGTGGGAGTGTTTGGCTAATGTAAAAGTACCCAAACCCAAACAAGTTAAGATAGGGCCTAAAACTATTGATTGTATATTTATTGGTTATGCACTTAATAGTAGCGCCTATCGATTTCTGGTACATAAATCTGAAATTTCTGAGATTCATGAAGGTGCTATCATGGAATCTAGAAATGCTTCTTTCTTTGAGGATATCTTTCCAAATAAGGAAAGAATTGTACAAAGTCCTCTTAAAAGAACACATGAAGTGTCTACGAGTAGTTCTAATCTCGGGGATGAAGAACCACGGCGTAGCAAAAGGGCAAAAGTTCCTAAAATGTATGGTCCCGACTTTGTATCTTATACATTAGAAGGTGAGCCAAGGATGATTAAGGAGGCAATGTCCAGTCCAGATGCTCAGCTCTGAAAAGAGGCTACCAAAAGTGAAATTGAGTCTATTATGCACAACCATACCTGGGAGTTGGTTGATCTTCCTAAGGGAAGTAAGTCTTTAGGCTGTAAATGGATTCTGAAAAGAAAGTATAAGACTGATGGATCTATTGATAAGTATAAGGCCCGTCTGGTAGTCAAAGGATACTGACAAACGGAAGGTCTTGATTTCTTTGATACTTATTCTCCGGTAACAAGAATAGCATCCATAAGATTATTCATCGCTATTGCCGCGCTGCATAACCTTGAGATACATCAAATGGATGTTAAGACTGCGTTTCTAAACGGAGAATTAGATGAAGAAATATATATGGAACAACCCAAGGGGTATGTTGCTCTTGGACAGGAGAAAAAGGTGTGTAAACTTGTAAAGTCCTTGTATGGACTTAAACAAGCGCCAAAACAATGGCATGAAAAATTTGATAACACTATGTTGTCAAATTGTTTCAAGATAAACGAGTGTGACAAATGCGTGTATGTTAGACAAACACAAAACGCATATGTTGTCATGTGTCTCTATGTCGATGACATGTTGATAATGGGTAGTAATCATGAAATCATCATGAATACTAAAGGAATGTTAAAAAGAACTTTGACATGAAAGATATGGGATTGGCAGATGTCACACTTGGGATTAAAATCTTGAGGACATCTGAAGGACTCGTACTGTCACAATCTCATTATGTTGAGACAATTCTGGAAAAATTCCTTCCCAACGACAGTGCGATTGTTAATCATGAACTGAAAATTAAGAAAAAAAAAGTATCGAATTGCAATCATTGTAGTGCTGTAAAACTTAAATATGAGCCTCAAGGTTTTGTTGTGGTAGTGAAAAAAATTAAACTTGCACCTATTGAAGTTTCTAATGAGTTATACGAGCTACTTTCTTTCCAATGAGAAGAGATCGCCGAAGTTAGAAAAAAAAAAATGCTTTCAATTCCATATTTTCTTTTGCATCATCTGGTGTGAAAGAGCTTGCATCTATAAAGCAAGAAGTGTACACTTTTCGAACACAGCGGAATGTGTTATCACGACCTACTAGGTTTACTACCAAGAGAAGATGGTCCTGGATTTTTCTAGTTGTATTTTGCTGATACTAAAAATGAGGTTGAGAATAGAATGAAGATAGTAAAGAAAATTGCACTTTTAGTCCCACAAAATAGCTACGTGCACACTATTGGTCCAAAATTTTACAGGACTTGCACATTTAGTACCACATGATGAATTGCACATTGAGTCCTGGGCGTTAAAAATTTGACAAAAACTGTTAGTCCATTTTTGAAAATTGCAAAAGATCCCCAAAGTTATAAAAAACTTGCAAACTTCCCCTGGTCTTAAATATGTTTCTTCCTATTCTTTTTTTTTTTTCTGTTTTTCTTTCTTTTCCCATTTTTTCTCTTCTTCCTCTAGGCTGCAACTGACCAAATCCTTGACCACCTTTCTGTAACATGCCTCCACTGTCCCGCCCCTGCCACTAACTCACGCCGCATATACAATTTCGCTCAGACCCAACATCGACATCACAAAATTCTACCCAAACCTCTCCATAACCAAATTGCAACAAACTGTCGCGTGCATACCCCAAATTGAGATGCCACCTTTGCGTCCTTACTTTCTAGCCATCAATTGTCCACCTAGATAGCATCTCCACCTAGCGTTGCCACACTTCCACCTTTTTGATGTATTTTCTTTGATTCTTGTTGGGTTTTTTTATGACTTTTTATTATTATTATTTTCAATTTTTTTTCTATTTTCTTCATATTTTTCTCAACTTTTCTGGTTTCTCAAATTTTTTGTCTTGTTTTCCTGATTTGTTTTATTTATGTTTCCGATATTTTCGTATTTTTTTTAATTTTAATTATTTTGTTTATGATTTTTTTTCTTATTGTTTAATATATCTTTTGTTAATTTCTAAAAAAAATTATGAGTTTTCTTATTTTATGAAATTTCCAATTAAGAATCAGAAACAAGAAAAGATATGGAATTTCAAAAAAATCAAAAGACTCTAAGAAAAATAAGAAAAGTCAGATTCTATTTAGAAAGATAATAAAAAGACAAAGTCAGAATTTCTAAAATTCAAAAAATTCAATCAAAAGTAAGAGTAACAAGAAAACATCAGATTCTTTTTTAAAAAATCAATTAAAGAATTGACACAAAAAATCCTTACGTGTATTAAACAGCAAGTGGACTGGTCGTGTGTAGTAATAAAGTGGACTTTAAGTCCGAGTTATCGATCCCACAGAGACAAGATTATTTAAAGCTAGGAATTTAAAAGCAATTAAAATTGAATTAAAAGATTGTGATTAATTTACAATAAAAATGTGAAAACGAGACTTAGCAAATAGATTTAGATTCTTATGAGATAAAACAACTAAGGCACATGCTTCAACCAAATTTACTTGTTAATATAAATATGAACTATTCTTCGTATTATTAGACTACTATTGTTTTGGTAAAAATTCCTTAATTAATTACTACCCGATGTCTCGGCTGTAATAATCCTATGATAAATTGACAGTTCTCTAAATATGTCTATCCGAGAATTTAATCAATAATCATGCATTCAAGTTCTAGAATTTCCCCGAATAAATCCGGCTAACTGCACCCGGGAATCTCTACCTATCTCTAGGGGCAATTCCCTATTTTTTACGGATGATGTGATGATTTCTTTGAACCCTAACTTATATTCTTTCAAACTATTAAGTTAGGCAATATGACAAACATATGGCGATCAAACATATGCAAGTAATTACGCACAAAATCAAAACACAAAGCAATTGTAGAATTAATACGAAGAATAATATCATATATATATACTCATAACTTTGGCCTTCACATGGCCCTAGTTAAGGGAAAATTAGTTCATAATTGAAATTGGGAAAACAATAAAAACATAGAATTACTCATAGATAAAGATGAATATCAAACTAAGAAACTCCCTATTTTGGATTGATGATCGATTCTTGATTGGAAGCTTGAATCCCTCCTTTTCCTCTTCTTAGCTCTTCAAGTATGATGATAGGATGACTCAAGACCAAGAGAATGCTCCCCCAAACCCCTGAATTTTCGTCCTCACACTCTCAAAGGATGATTTTTTTATGTCCTCAAGTGAGCTCCCTACTCCCCTTTAAATACCCAAAAATCCACCTATCAAGAATTTGAGCTACCCTTCTCTTTCTTTCCTCCTACCAAGAATTTCCACCTACCAAGAATTTGCACCTACCATTCTCTTGTTTTCCATCTAACAAGAACATGAGCTGCCACTTTCGTGTTTTCCAGCGCAGGGATAGTGTTTTATTCATAAACGTCTCCACAGATCTCCGAATTGGATGATTCAAGTTGCCATGTAAAGATAAGACATAGATCTAAACCTTTGTAGAATAACACTTTATCCAATTCTGTCTCTAAGAATATCAAAATGGCGTTCCAACGTGGAGGTTGTTTCTGATTTGGCACCCAGGTGTGCGAAAATGGTACTAAAACATGATTTTGGCTAACTCCAGCTTATTTCTTGCTTGTTTGGTTGTAGAGGTGTGAAACATCTTGGCCTAAACTTGTTTTATACGTCATTTTTCCACTCTTTCTTCGATTGTATCCACTTAAGGCCTGAAATCACTTAATGCACGAATTAAACGCACAAGTGACAAAATCAATCGATAAATGAACCTAAAACATAAATGCAAAGAGGTTTAAAAACACGTAAAAACGCCTCTTATCAAGAATATTAAACAAGATAAACAAATAAAAAAAATCTATAAAAAAAAATAAAAAATCAAATTTTTGAGAAATATAAAAACAACTTAAAGAAAAGTGGAGGTGGTTAGTGGTCAGAGAGTTGGTCTGTGAAGCCTATGGGAAGCATAGGGGAAGAAGAGGGAAAAGAGGAAAAAAGAAAAAAAAATGGAAAAACATATTTAAAACCAAAGGGGAGGGAGGGGGAGTTTGCAAGTTTTACATAATTTTGGGGGGTCTTTTGCAATTTTCAGAAGTTGATAAACATTTTTCGTCAAATTTTTAACGGTCAGGAGTAAATGCACAACGGAATCTCATCATTTGGGACTAAATGTGCAAGTCCCGTGAAATTTGAGACCAATAGTGCACATGTAGCAATTTTGTGGACCAAAAGTGCAATTTTTTCGAAGATAGTACAAGACTCGAGTCTATCTGAATCTACTGTGAAAAAACTCATAAATTTTTTAAATGTGAATTCACCTGCAAAAATCTTCACATATCAAAGGATTATCCTGCAATGAAATATGTTAAACCTCATATTTTGAAATATGTTAAATTAGATCAACGAGTGTTAATTCCCCATCAGCTGATCAAATTGTAGCTATATGGATTGAAGCAAATAATGCTAACATGCCATTCGAACTAGATATTGTAGTCCATGCTCATTCAAGTCACAGACATAGGATAAAACATTATTTTGTATGTTTGACCCGTTGCAGTATCCAATTATTTTCCCTAAAGATTAGAATATTTAAACATTTGTCTCTAGCTCCTTCAACTTTTGTTAGTGATAAGAGTTCAATCAAGTAATGTTAAACATGGCGAAGGTACTTTTTATTGATTATGTAGATCAAAAAGTTTAAAATTTATTTAAATGCCAATTTTTTCCATTTCTTTATTATTTTAAGTATGCACAATCTATATGTAACTCTAATATTCATAAACAATATATCTTTCCTAGAAAACAATCCAAATTTCAACACCAATTATATTCCACCGAGCTCTTACAATTTGATATGCAACAACCATGTATGTACGAAGCCCTGTAAATAAATGCATAAATCCATGTGGGTCATTAAGTATGGGGGGAAATTCTAACTAAATAATTTTGGTACACATGACAATACGTGTGGCACTAAGAGTAATAATTTAGTAAATATTTTTCAAATAGTACTAGTTTGGGAATTATTTTTTCGAAAGATAATATTTTGGAAAAAAAAACTCCAGTAATTAACATAAATTATGAATAAAAATATATGTTCACATAATTTTAAGTAACATCTTAGTATCATAAAATAGTAAATTAATATGTTTATTTGTAATATTCAAATATTTAAGCACACACATCGAGTGTATATCACGACGAGTAGTAATTAATTATTGGCTTGGGTCGAATTTGTAGGTGGTTCTCCGTTAGACTTATAGTTCTACTAGCTAATTAAGTCACTACGTAATTTATAAATATATGGTGACAATCTATAGGATCGTGGTATAAATTCGATAACCCAAATTCCACTTTATAAAAACTACCTCAAATTTAATAGAAAAATGTGTTGGGATCGAATATGATGCTCAATAGGAGAACTAAACAATCATGCCCTGATTGGAGGACACCTAATTTTCGACTTCTTGATTTTTTGTTTTAGATTTTCTCCATTAAAAATGAATTTATTTGGCATTTCCTTAAAACATTCAAAAGAAGTGCTAAAGTCGATATTCCTTAAGAGAATCTCATATTTTCTTGAAAATGGATGTTATTATCATTTTTCTCAGATTTTTCTCAGGAAAATTAGATTTTTATTATTATTATTTATAATTAGACAGTTCACCCAACAACCAAAATACCTTTATTCGTCAATATCTTAACATAAGTATCAAAATAATCACATATTTTGATACGGAATGACCCAAGGTGTGAGATCAGATTCGCTTTGCATATTTTTGGAAGGCTTGATGATGAACTTAACTTAGATATATCTAAAATTTGTCATAAATAACATACTTTTCTTACATAAAAAATATATAACATCACACTTGACTATTATTTCTATCAACAAAACTCATCCAAATACATTTTCACCATCATATCTCAAATCTCAACTCCTTAAAAATAGAATATCTAACTCTTTCTAAGGAAAATGAGAAGTGAAAATAACTTATCATCCAATCAGGCTCTCAGATGTCAATCTGATGGTTCCGATTGGATGACATGCTATTTCCCATTTTTCCATTTCTCAGAGATTTTTTATATCAAAATTGCATTTTATTTGGCATCTCCTAAAACTATCAACCCGAGTTTGTCGGGCTAGATATGTAGGGTATCCCTCTTCCTCTTGAATTAAAAAAAAAGGTATCCCAAATAATGCTACAGTGTCTATTCCCTACAAAAATCTTAAATTCCTTGAAAAATGAGTTTGATTAGCATTTTTTTTCGTATTTGTCTTCGAAAAATCATATTCATGATTAGTAAGTTCACTCAACAACTAAAATGCATTTATCCGTTAATATCTCAACATGCTCATCAAAATAATCACCTATGTTAATTCGAAATGACTCAAGTCGCAAAATAACATTCACCATGCCTATTTTAGATGCCTTAATCGATGAATTTAACTTGTATATGCATATATATAGATTTTTCTTATAAAATAAAAACTCAACTATAACAATTTCTAACAAAAACAACTTTTCTTTCAAAATAACATATCACATTACACCTAATCATTACACTTTACTCTAAACAAATTCCAACCAAACATACTTTTACCACTAATTATCTACTCTTTAAAAAAGATAACTCCTACTTTTTCTCAGGGAAATGAGAAAATGGAGCAGACATGACATCAAATTGGGATCATAAATACTATGATGGAGAATATTTGTATAGATTTTTCGTAGTATATTGATCTCAATCTGATAGGCATGCGGCTCATCATGATTTGACCGCATGGACATGATCTATGGTATTGGTTCAGGGTTGCGGAGTCAATTCTTGGGAGAGGGTCGATCCGACCAGAACAAGATGCACAAATCTTACTTTTCGTATGGGAATTTTATATCGTGCAAGGGTCGTTTGGTCACTTCCTAATTGTTACTTAAATAATGCATATTAATTATAATGACAACTCATGTTATTATAGTTAATTACATGACATTACCACTTAGGTTTGAAAGTGTATCTGCCTCTCGCGCAATATATCATCTAAAACCAACTGCTTAATTGTATATTTTCTTTGCCTACTACTATCAAATACGACCGAGCTTCTTTGAGTACAAAGAAGTAAACATAACGTGAGAAATAAGAGAGTTTTACTAATTTAGCATAGTAACAAGGACGGTTATTATAATTTATATGTTCGCATATCTTTGATAAAGAGAATAATTTTTACAATGTACAAGTAACATGGGTTATCTTGTTGCCCTCAATAGTCCATTTTTTTTACCAAAAATCATTTAGTTAAGTGACATCGGCCTCACACTATTTATTGAGAAGTCAAGTATTTGAATCCTCACGTCAGGTTCCCATAATTGTAAGTAAATAAATAAAAGTAATCCGTTTGGGCCATGTGGTCTTTTTTGTGTATTCAGATTGCACATAAGGGAAAATTTTAAGAGCAGGGTTTAACATATAAGTAGTGTTCGGATTCAAATTCTAGTTTTAATATATATTAGAATTCGAATATGTAAATGTTTTTAATTATGAGACTCAAAATTCCAAAAACACCTAAAAATCATACACAATCCTCCCTCGCTTAATTTCAATTGAGATTGAAAAATTACGATAATGCCACATCAGCATATATAAATATAAGTAGTTAGGAAGCGTCTCTAAAAATATCCTGAATTGTCAAATCCGTGGTCTTGAAACTTGTTCGATTAAAACTCCCACATTCTCAGTAAAGGAAATGGCAACCAATTTTCATTTGAGGATGCTTTAAAATTTACTTCATATGTTTCAAAGTAAAGCCTTTCTTATAAATGGTATATACTGTTATGAATAATTCATTAAGTGGATGTCCATATAACTCCAATATATAATTTAGTGGATTCACCTACAACTCCAATATCTCATTTAGTGGATTCACCTACAATTCCATTACCTCATTTTGTAATCAATATGATCTTGTTTTGTGCCTATAAATAAGCTTTGACATTGTATTGAGAAATACACCAAAATCAAAAAAAGAATTCTCTTCTTAATTCTCTAGTCTCTCTACTTTAGAATATTTATATATATTTCATAATATTTGGGGTTATTTCATAACACGTTATCAGCACGATCCGTCTCAAGGTATTAATCATTTTGAAATTTGGCAAAAGATATACATGGGGTACTCAACATATGATGTAAATGTAGTGAGAAATTTTTATGAGTTATTATGAGTTTGTAAAGAAAATTGATGGACAAGGTTTTCAAAACAAAGCAAGAAGAAAAGGTAAAGAAAAGGTATGTATATTTCAATATTTAACAAAAATAGAAATATGCAATAATTCTCTTGATGTTTAGAAAGAAGACATATGTATATATATGTGCATATCACTACTACAAAAATGACCTTTGGCAGCGGTTTTTTTGGGCCTATGGCAGCGGTTTTAACCGCTGTCAAAGGTACCGCTGGTATAGGGGTGGACCTATGACAGCGGTTACAAAACCGCTGTAATAGGTCTACCTATGACAGCGGTTTCCTGAACACCGCTGCGAAAAAACCAAAAAATAAAAAAAAATTACGGACCTGTGGCAGCGGTTCTACAGAACCGCTGCCACAGGTGGACCTCTGGCAGCGGTTCTGGGAAAACCGCTGCCAAAGGTCTCACCTGTGGCAGCGGTTTTTGGGAGAACCGCTTCCACAGGTGAGACCTTTGGCAGCGGTTTTCCCAGAACCGCTGCCAGAGGTCTTACCTGTGGAAGCGGTTCTCCCAAAACCGCTTCCACAGGTGAGACCTTTGGCAGCGGTTCTGGGAAAACCGCTGCCAGAGGTGAGAACTGTAGCAGCGGTTCTGCAGAACCGCTGTTTTTTTTTCTGTTTTTTTTTTAATTATTTATTGCGCTGTCATGATAGTGCCTGTAATATGCAATGATCCAATCAACAAATTTCAACTAACAACAAAACATATTCAACATAAGCAAACATCATCCCAAACTTCAATATTACCATCTTTAATCTCCAACAAAATATACAATTAACTAATTAAATTACTAATGACCTTACGAAATACAATAAATCAAATCTCAATTTATAGCAAGTCACAATGTACAAAAACTAAATTACCTAATTTCTAAGGAGCTGCTAAGAAAATGTAACGTGCAACTTCGCAGCGTACTTCATCAATTTGCTCATCAGTATAGAAGGATTGACAATCCTTAAAGTACTGCAAGATATATGTATATATATAGAGATTAATTGCAAAGTGAAATAACATTTCAATTACCTACCAATTAAGGTTTAATAATTTCAAAAGTAATAGAATTAAGTATATATATATATATAAGGATTATGTATACCGCTGTTGGGATTATAGATAGTCCGTGGCTAATAATCTCTTTCATGAATCTCATAACGAAATAGCCACAATCCACCTCGTTGGTCTGCCGGGGGCACTACAAAAGCAATCAAACTTACATTGTATTAGAAGACGAACTTCTATACGAATATATAATCTCATGAACCTAGAAAACGCTAACCTTTATAGTAAACCATTTACAGTCCGAGTTTTTGGATTTGTTGGATTGGTTGTTGCAGTTTGCACGAAATATGTGCACAGCTCTATAAAAAAATATAAAAAACAAGAAAATATGTTAAAAACAAGAAATTATGTGAAATAAATACAATTTAAAAAAATATTAAATATAATGGATACATTGATTGAATGAAAAACTTACTGATTGAATTTTAGCATCATATCATCTCGGTATTGCGGCTCACCATGCACAGAATCCAGATAGTAAACAATCTCTTTAAATGGATTAATTGCAAGCAACAACCAATGACCCCTACAAAACATTCAAAAGATAGTTGAAAATTTGTTTTGCGTAGCTAGTTTTACAAATTAAAATCGAGTCTTTAGTAGCTCACCCGGTGTTGTAAGGTGCAAAAAATAACTTATTTTGTTGTGTACTCTGCATCATAGCACGTGCTATGTACTGCACTTGTTGAACTGACGGGTCTGTTTGAGCAGCTATGGAATGTGGGCTAAGGAACCCGAAACTTGTTTCTTTTCCTTCGGGGATCACGTAGTTAAACCACAAACACCTAAATTGAGCATAAAAAATGAATTTCGAGTGACGAAAATAATCGTAGTTTAGATGTAATAAAATAATTAAAAAACTTACTTTATGTACGCTGTAATGATAGAGGCTCCTATTTCTTGTCTACACAGAAGGTGATAGATCTCCTCCCTCCCAATGAACTCTGGAAATGAAACATTCATAATGGCTTCGTCCATATATATATTGATCTGGGCATCAATCTTCATCATCTTCGTGTACTTTCCCAGAAATACAAGGTCATTAGGGAGTCCATCTAGTTGAAGATCTGCACATATGTCTACTTCACCTGCAGGCTCGGCCACTTGAGATTTTCCTTTGACAGTTGACCGCTTCGACGTCCCTGACTTACGGTTTGCAGATGATTTGGACTGTTTAAGCAAGAAAATAAAATATAAATGTTACACACCAAAGTATATTTAGTAACCTCAAACAAATTGTTATAATTTATTAATGACTAGCTATTAATTACATACCGGTGCAGCAGTGACAATGACAAGACTCGCTGGCCAAGCAACAAAGGTACCCAGCGCATGAGAAATGGAGAATATTTCATCATTGAGAGGGACGGGCAGGAGTGTATTAGCCTCAACTGCAGTGTCAATGCGCACTTTCACATTGTTGGTGGCTAATTGACAGTTGTGAAGTGTTCTATCAGTCTCTGATCGATTGTATAGCTGTCCTTTAGCCACCACACGATATGATGGAGATGAAAGTGCTAATTGACATGGAGTGATACCCTACACACACACGTATATATATATATACAACATTATATTAGAAAGTTTTGTATGATTTACAGAAAATAGAGAGTCGCAAGTTATATGATTAATAAACAAGTTCAAATATTTTACCTCAGGAAGCATCTTATAACCTGGTTCTGGGCTGCTATCTTTCAAAGAAATGACGTCATCTTCATGTGGCTGACGCGAGCTAGGGGCTTCCAAAACATCAATTCGTTGTTGCATGGCAACCATAGTTTCGGAGAGGTTTTTCACTATGTTTCTCAAGTTTTCCATCTCCTTTTCTGAAGCAGGCTTTGGATCCTTAAAATAGTCTCTTTGTGAGACCCCAAAGCCAACACCCCTAACGCGACCCGGATGCTCTTTCCTTTTAATAGCTTTAGCCAATAGGTCATCTCGACTCGTGTAAGTTCCACTATGGCTAGTGCTCTCTTGTGAAATGCTCTCCTGTAATGATATATTTTTAAAAATTAAAAAAAATAGTGAACCTTGTGCTTTTAATAGTATTTCAATAAAACAATTAATAGAGCTAAAATTGCCAATAACTCACCATTTCATTCACCACTCTTCTAACATTTTCGTTATCAATTTGATTTGTCGGATCGGAACGCGAAACCCTCCACACGAGTGCTCGTGTCACATCTGTACAATCGGATCCCGCATCCCTTCTTTTATTTATCTGTATTTTCATAAAAAATATATGTATGCATTAACATAGAATTATTATTAAAAAAATTGTAAGGATTCACTGCTAAATGAACTACATACCTCCATTTGCTCCACAACAGCATCTCCAAAACTCCCTTTCCGGTAAGGATATTCAGGGTTCTTTGCTCTTTCCTGATTGTCAATGCTTATTTTCTGTTTATTACATTATCAAATTATTAGCTAAATATAAACGCAATAACCAACAAATGAAACTGTAAATTAAAATGACTAGCTACCTGCCAAGGTTCACCTAAGCGAACCTCTAAAAATGCCGCCCAATCGGCTTGGGATATCTCATATTGTGGAGGTGGGTTGACATTAACATTTCCATCATCATCTCGCACATACTTTCTGCTTATGTAGCTCCTGAAGTTACGTGCTAGCCTCCCAGCTTCTGCTAGTACGTACTTTTGTCGACTTTCGTCAATATCAAACGCCAACTACAAAAAACAAACAATAAAGTATATATAAAATTATAATTTAGAGAATATGATAATATATTAACACTTACAAATAAGATAATATCCAAATTACCTTCATCTCATCCCAAATGTTTTTTTTTGTTGCTGACGGGACTTTGCGCCAAGTACTAATGGCAATCGACACCTTCTGCCGAACCTGCACGCCTATATACCCAACAAATATTGATTTGTTGGGGTTAATTGGCTGACCTCTGTCATTCCAGCCGACAGGTAGCCTTATGCCTTTACTTCTGGCATTGACAACTTTTTTCATAGCAGAGACACCTCTCCGTATGTCCTTCTCATGACCGCTATCTGATCCATATACATCATCGTCGGGAAAACTACCATCAGGATTTGAAGCCATCGACCTACAAAAGACAAATAATACAGAAGTTAGATTCATATAAATTTGGCAGATTCATTTGGCAATAATAAATTTCAAATAGACGTAATAAATACAGAAGTTATCTTCATATAAATTTGGCAGATTCATTTGGCAATAATAAATTTCAAATAGACGTAATAAATACAGAAGTTATCTTCATATAAATTTGGCAGATTCATTTGGCAATAATAAATTTCAAATAGAAGTAATAAATCACAAAATAAACAAAATTATCCTAAACCACAAAATAAACAAAATTTAATCCTCAATTAAACATAATTAACCCCCAGCTAAACCAAATTAACCTTAAAATCAATCAACCCCTATTTCCCTTAAATTTTCCACAAAAATTGGCAAATCTCAAGAATATAAATTTTCTAGCAACTAAGTATAAATATTGAAAGAAGTCTATCATACAATTATGAAATAAATTCTAATACCTTTCATCGTTTTCTTTTTGTCGTTGGCTTAGCAGTCTTTTGCTTCCCATCGGTACGACCATTTTTTTTAGTACGGCGACGAACTGACGGATTAATCCATATCCCCTCTTGGTGATCTTGACGCATATACAATTCATCATCACTTATATCCAAGTCATCGTCACTATCAATTGATTGTGAATCACCTAAGGAGATAGGGTTTTCTCCATCATCTTCACTTTCTTCATAATCACCTTCAATACATGTATTTTTGTTTGCCGATAAAACAATGGACCACCTCTTATCAATAGGATCGGTAACAAAAAATACTTGTTTAGCTTGTGACGCTAAAATGAAAGGTTCATCTTTGTATCCCACTCTTTCAAGGTCTACTCGAGTGAAGCCTATTTCACTATTATCGACACCATGTTTATTGTCAACCCACCTACACCCAAATACAGGCACCCGAAACCAACTATAATCAAGCTCCCATATACGTTCAATCACCCCGTAATATGATAAATCGGCATAGATAGGATTATTATCTTTCGCACTTGAGATATGCATTGCTTGAGCTACAAGACTCACACCACTATTCTGCATTGTACTTCGTTCGTCTTGGTCTTTTGTATAGAATGTGCGACCATTGATACGATAACCTGAATAACAAAATACTAGTCTGTCCGGACCCATCGACAGCCGTGTCAATTTATCTGAAACTGAAAGCTGTGGATTCTCTTTCTGTTTTTCTTCAAAATGCTTTCGGAACCAATCGATGAAACTCTTATTATGCTCTCTTGAAATCCAACTCTCATTTTTAATTGGATTGAATCTCCTAAGTTGGTTCTTATGCTCTTCAACATATGGGTCAACCTCATCGGTGTTGTGGAGCACATATAGGTGTGCCTGATCCCTTTGTGTAATATGAACACTAGCTAATTGTTTTCCCATTAATCCGACTCCTTCTGTTCCCCCTCCCACAACATGAGACTTTGGGAGCTCTGCAACATTAGAATCTGTCAGATACTCTGTGCAAAATGTAATGGCTTCATCAACTATGTACCGTTCAACAATGCAACCTTCCGGTCGACTACGATTTTTCACGTAGCCTTTCAATACCTTCATATAACGCTCAGCCGGATACATAGATCTCATAAAAGCCGGTCCACATAGTTGAGTCTCTCTAACCAAGTGAATGGGAAGATGAGTCATTATATCAAAAAAAGCAGGTGGAAAATACATTTCAAGCTCACACAAAGTGATGACAATTTGTTTTTGAAGTGCAGGAAATTGCTCAGGATCAAACACCTTGCTCCACATTGCTTTGAAGAAGAAACACAATTTAGTTATCGTGTCTCTCACCTTTTTTGGCAAAATGGCCCGTATAGCAATTGGTAGCAAATGATCCATGATTACATGACAATCGTGAGTCTTCAAGTGTTTTAGCTTCAAATCCTTCATTGATACAAGACTGCTAATGTTTGAAGAATACCCTTCTGGAACTTTCACTCCATTAAGAAACTCACATAATGCAATTTTTTCTTTCCTGGCTAGAGTGTGAGCTGCTGGAGGCAAATAAGTACGTTTCCCCTTATTTGTTGGTGTCAATTTTCCTCTTATCTTCATTTCAACCAAGTCTAACCGTGCCTTTACGCCATCTTTTGTCTTTCCGGGCACATTTAGAAGTGTTCCAATGACGCTATCAAATACATTTTTCTCAATATGCATTATATCGAGAAAATGTCTAACATGTAAAGACGTCCAATACGGCAACTCAAAGAAAATTGACTTTTTTTTCCACCCAGTTTTTGCAAGGCCACATGCAAAAGTCTTTCCAAATTTAACCTCCAAGTCTCTTACATTTTCAAACACTTCTTCACCAGTTAAGCACTTAGGAGCTCGACCTTCTTCTATATTCCCATTGAAAGCTTTCTTCCACCGACGATATCGATGGTTCCGATTTAGCCATCTCCGATGCCCTTGGAATGCATATTTCTGGGAGTGTGTCAATCGATATTGATCTGTACTCTTCACACATATGGGGCATCCACATTGGCCATGTACACCATATCCCTCGAGGTTTGCTCTTGCCGGAAAATCATTGATTGTTCCAAATAACATGACTCTGAGATTAAAATTTTCTTCTCTCAACCCGTCATATACTTGAACACCGGTGTCCCACAACACCTTCAAATCCTCAATTAAAGGGGTCAAGTAGACATCTATATCATTTCCAGGTTGTTTCGGCCCAGAAATGAGTATAGGCATCATTATATGCTCTCGCTTCATGCATCGCGATGGGGGAAGGTTGTAGATCATCAAAATCACCGGCCATGTACTATGTGAGCTGCTTTGCAAGCCATGAGGGTTCATGCCATCTGTAGCCAATACAAGGCGCAGGTTTCTTGATTCTTCACCAAATTCAGGGAAATCATCATCAATCTTTTTCCATTGAGGAGAATCTGAGGGATGTCGAATCTTGTCATCTTCAATCCTTTCTTCAAACCTTCTATCAGCATGCCATGTCAAGTCCTTGGCTAACTCTTTACTACTGTACATGCGTTTAAATCGTGGTATTATAGGCAAATACCACATGGTTTTGACAGGCGTAGATCCATTCTTCTTGTACCGTGAGGCGCCACATTTTGGACAGGCCTTCAATGATGCATAGTCAATTCTAAATAATACGCAATCATTGAGACACGCATGTATCCTCTCATATCCCATGCCAATTGAGGTTAACATCCGTTTAGCCTCATAAGTACGATTAGGTAACACATTATCCTCAGGTAGCATGCTTTTTAATAAACCAAGCAAGTCTGTGAAACTCTTATCACTCCACCCATTGTTGGCTTTTAACTTGTATAGGTTAAGAACTGTTTTCAATCTCGTGAATTTACTACCACTATACAGTGGGGTGTTTGAATCACTTGTCAAATTGTCAAACATTTTAGGACAATTTCGCAAATCCTCCTCAATCACATTTGTCATCTCCTCCAAACGATCAGGCTCATAATCATTCATGTTGAAATCGTGTGATGGATATGATGTACCACCCAAATCATCCAACGGGACACTGCTTTCACCGTGTCTTGTCCAACGTTTGTAGCTTTTATCAATTCCATTACACACCAAATGATCTTCCAACTCACGTGGACTAATTCTCTTTCCAAAACAACAACGTAAACACGGGCAAGTGATCCTAGTTCGATCTGGTGCATGGTCAACCGCAAACTTTATGAACTCTTTCACACCTTTCTCATACTGTTCCGACATACGATCTGCTAAAATCCAACTTCGATCCATTTTGATTCTAAATTAATCAAATTAAACAATTTTATCATCAGTTGATAGTTAAATTAATTAAATAATTTGTATTTTAATTTATTTCCCATTATTCTAGAAAAAATTCAGCAGAGTAACAACGCAAAAATTACTACCAAGTTCTCGACTTAATCTTCACCCGGTTAGGTTGAATCCAACAAAATTCGAATCTGACGATCCGCTAAAATCCAATTTCAATCTTAATTAATTATATTTTCAGCAACTACAAATATTGATCACCAGTCGGATCACATAAATCACATAAAACTATAGATAAAACATTATATTTTCAGCAACTAAGTATAAATATAGATCACCAGTTGGATCAATGTACCCTAAACCACCAAATAACCACAATTTAATCTCAAATCAAACGGAATTAACACCCGACTAACTAAAATTAATACTAAATTCAGTCAAATTCCTAGTTCCCTTAAATTTTTTATACACCCACACATACACAAATACACGCACACATACACAAATATATATACATACACTCATATATGCATACACCCACATATACACAAATACAAGCACACATACACAAATATATATACATACACTCATATATGCATACACCCACATATACATACATCTATACATACTCTATGTGTGTGTGTATATATATATATATATATATATTTATATTTATCTAAAAGAAAATACCAAAACTAAATGGACCACGGCGGCGGAAGCGGAGGTGGGCGGCAGGGGCAGCGGCGGCGGAGGTCGGCGGCGGCGGCGGCGGAGGTCGGCTGCGGCGGCGGCGGTGGTAGAGAGAGAGAGAGAGAAAAACCGAGAGAGAGAGAGCAAAACCGAGAGAGAGAGAGAAAAACCGAGAGAGAGAGAGAAAACGTGAGGGGGGCGGCGGATGGTGGTGGTGGTGGTGGTGGTGGTGGTGAGAGAGAGAAAAACCGAGAGAGAGAGAGAGAGAAAAACCGAGAGAGAGGGCTAGATATCTAGAGAGAGAAAAAGAGATCTAGGGGGGCGGCGGACGGTGGTCTCGCGATGGTGGAGGTGGTGGTGGTGGTGGTGGTGGTGGTGGTGGTGGTGAGAGAGTTGAGAGAGAGAGAGAGTGAGTAGGTGGTGAGAGTGAGAGTGAGAGTGAGGGGGGCCGGGTTGTAGAAAACCCGGCCCTTGTGCCAGCGGTTCTGTCGAACCGCTGGCACATGTCTGTTTGTGGCAGCGGTTCGGCTAGAACCGCTGCCACAAAGTACACTTCTGGCAGCGGTTCGGCTAGAACCGCTGCCACAAAGTACACTTCTAGCAGCGGTTCGGCCGAACCGCTTCCATACGTGCGCTTTGTGGCGGCGGTTCGGCCGAACCGCTGCCATACGTGTGCTTTTTGGCAGCGGTTCTGGCCGAACCGCTGCCACATTCAAAATATTTTTTTTTTTTTTTTTTTTCTGAAACCTATGCCAGCGTTTTGGCTCGAACCGCTGTCATAGGTCCGAACCGAATGCCACTTTTTACAGCAGTTTTCAAAACCGCTGTCATAGGTGCGCTGTAATAGGACAATCTATAGGATCGTGGTATAAATTCGATAACCCAAATTCCACTTTATAAAAACTACCTCAAATTTAATAGAAAAATGTGTTGGGATCGAATATGATGCTCAATAGGAGAACTAAACAATCATGCCCTGATTGGAGGACACCTAATTTTCGACTTCTTGATTTTTTGTTTTAGATTTTCTCCATTAAAAATGAATTTATTTGGCATTTCCTTAAAACATTCAAAAGAAGTGCTAAAGTCGATATTCCTTAAGAGAATCTCATATTTTCTTGAAAATGGATGTTATTATCATTTTTCTCAGATTTTTCTCAGGAAAATTAGATTTTTATTATTATTATTTATAATTAGACAGTTCACCCAACAACCAAAATACCTTTATTCGTCAATATCTTAACATAAGTATCAAAATAATCACATATTTTGATACGGAATGACCCAAGGTGTGAGATCAGATTCGCTTTGCATATTTTTGGAAGGCTTGATGATGAACTTAACTTAGATATATCTAAAATTTGTCATAAATAACATACTTTTCTTACATAAAAAATATATAACATCACACTTGACTATTATTTCTATCAACAAAACTCATCCAAATACATTTTCACCATCATATCTCAAATCTCAACTCCTTAAAAATAGAATATCTAACTCTTTCTAAGGAAAATGAGAAGTGAAAATAACTTATCATCCAATCAGGCTCTCAGATGTCAATCTGATGGTTCCGATTGGATGACATGCTATTTCCCATTTTTCCATTTCTCAGAGATTTTTTATATCAAAATTGCATTTTATTTGGCATCTCCTAAAACTATCAACCCGAGTTTGTCGGGCTAGATATGTAGGGTATCCCTCTTCCTCTTGAATTAAAAAAAAAGGTATCCCAAATAATGCTACAGTGTCTATTCCCTACAAAAATCTTAAATTCCTTGAAAAATGAGTTTGATTAGCATTTTTTTTCGTATTTGTCTTCGAAAAATCATATTCATGATTAGTAAGTTCACTCAACAACTAAAATGCATTTATCCGTTAATATCTCAACATGCTCATCAAAATAATCACCTATGTTAATTCGAAATGACTCAAGTCGCAAAATAACATTCACCATGCCTATTTTAGATGCCTTAATCGATGAATTTAACTTGTATATGCATATATATAGATTTTTCTTATAAAATAAAAACTCAACTATAACAATTTCTAACAAAAACAACTTTTCTTTCAAAATAACATATCACATTACACCTAATCATTACACTTTACTCTAAACAAATTCCAACCAAACATACTTTTACCACTAATTATCTACTCTTTAAAAAAGATAACTCCTACTTTTTCTCAGGGAAATGAGAAAATGGAGCAGACATGACATCAAATTGGGATCATAAATACTATGATGGAGAATATTTGTATAGATTTTTCGTAGTATATTGATCTCAATCTGATAGGCATGCGGCTCATCATGATTTGACCGCATGGACATGATCTATGGTATTGGTTCAGGGTTGCGGAGTCAATTCTTGGGAGAGGGTCGATCCGACCAGAACAAGATGCACAAATCTTACTTTTCGTATGGGAATTTTATATCGTGCAAGGGTCGTTTGGTCACTTCCTAATTGTTACTTAAATAATGCATATTAATTATAATGACAACTCATGTTATTATAGTTAATTACATGACATTACCACTTAGGTTTGAAAGTGTATCTGCCTCTCGCGCAATATATCATCTAAAACCAACTGCTTAATTGTATATTTTCTTTGCCTACTACTATCAAATACGACCGAGCTTCTTTGAGTACAAAGAAGTAAACATAACGTGAGAAATAAGAGAGTTTTACTAATTTAGCATAGTAACAAGGACGGTTATTATAATTTATATGTTCGCATATCTTTGATAAAGAGAATAATTTTTACAATGTACAAGTAACATGGGTTATCTTGTTGCCCTCAATAGTCCATTTTTTTTACCAAAAATCATTTAGTTAAGTGACATCGGCCTCACACTATTTATTGAGAAGTCAAGTATTTGAATCCTCACGTCAGGTTCCCATAATTGTAAGTAAATAAATAAAAGTAATCCGTTTGGGCCATGTGGTCTTTTTTGTGTATTCAGATTGCACATAAGGGAAAATTTTAAGAGCAGGGTTTAACATATAAGTAGTGTTCGGATTCAAATTCTAGTTTTAATATATATTAGAATTCGAATATGTAAATGTTTTTAATTATGAGACTCAAAATTCCAAAAACACCTAAAAATCATACACAATCCTCCCTCGCTTAATTTCAATTGAGATTGAAAAATTACGATAATGCCACATCAGCATATATAAATATAAGTAGTTAGGAAGCGTCTCTAAAAATATCCTGAATTGTCAAATCCGTGGTCTTGAAACTTGTTCGATTAAAACTCCCACATTCTCAGTAAAGGAAATGGCAACCAATTTTCATTTGAGGATGCTTTAAAATTTACTTCATATGTTTCAAAGTAAAGCCTTTCTTATAAATGGTATATACTGTTATGAATAATTCATTAAGTGGATGTCCATATAACTCCAATATATAATTTAGTGGATTCACCTACAACTCCAATATCTCATTTAGTGGATTCACCTACAATTCCATTACCTCATTTTGTAATCAATATGATCTTGTTTTGTGCCTATAAATAAGCTTTGACATTGTATTGAGAAATACACCAAAATCAAAAAAAGAATTCTCTTCTTAATTCTCTAGTCTCTCTACTTTAGAATATTTATATATATTTCATAATATTTGGGGTTATTTCATAACACGTTATCAGCACGATCCGTCTCAAGGTATTAATCATTTTGAAATTTGGCAAAAGATATACATGGGGTACTCAACATATGATGTAAATGTAGTGAGAAATT
This sequence comes from Buddleja alternifolia, assembly GCA_019426215.1. Taxonomy (NCBI): domain Eukaryota; kingdom Viridiplantae; phylum Streptophyta; class Magnoliopsida; order Lamiales; family Scrophulariaceae; genus Buddleja; species Buddleja alternifolia. The sequence goes on from CM033390.1 coordinate 15,544,636, forward strand.
TTTATGAGTTATTATGAGTTTGTAAAGAAAATTGATGGACAAGGTTTTCAAAACAAAGCAAGAAGAAAAGGTAAAGAAAAGGTATGTATATTTCAATATTTAACAAAAATAGAAATATGCAATAATTCTCTTGATGTTTAGAAAGAAGACATATGTATATATATGTGCATATCACTACTACAAAAATGACCTTTGGCAGCGGTTTTTTTGGGCCTATGGCAGCGGTTTTAACCGCTGTCAAAGGTACCGCTGGTATAGGGGTGGACCTATGACAGCGGTTACAAAACCGCTGTAATAGGTCTACCTATGACAGCGGTTTCCTGAACACCGCTGCGAAAAAACCAAAAAAATAAAAAAAAATTACGGACCTGTGGCAGCGGTTCTACAGAACCGCTGCCACAGGTGGACCTCTGGCAGCGGTTCTGGGAAAACCGCTGCCAAAGGTCTCACCTGTGGCAGCGGTTTTTGGGAGAACCGCTTCCACAGGTGAGACCTTTGGCAGCGGTTTTCCCAGAACCGCTGCCAGAGGTCTTACCTGTGGAAGCGGTTCTCCCAAAACCGCTTCCACAGGTGAGACCTTTGGCAGCGGTTCTGGGAAAACCGCTGCCAGAGGTGAGAACTGTAGCAGCGGTTCTGCAGAACCGCTGTTTTTTTTTCTGTTTTTTTTTTAATTATTTATTGCGCTGTCATGATAGTGCCTGTAATATGCAATGATCCAATCAACAAATTTCAACTAACAACAAAACATATTCAACATAAGCAAACATCATCCCAAACTTCAATATTACCATCTTTAATCTCCAACAAAATATACAATTAACTAATTAAATTACTAATGACCTTACGAAATACAATAAATCAAATCTCAATTTATAGCAAGTCACAATGTACAAAAACTAAATTACCTAATTTCTAAGGAGCTGCTAAGAAAATGTAACGTGCAACTTCGCAGCGTACTTCATCAATTTGCTCATCAGTATAGAAGGATTGACAATCCTTAAAGTACTGCAAGATATATGTATATATATAGAGATTAATTGCAAAGTGAAATAACATTTCAATTACCTACCAATTAAGGTTTAATAATTTCAAAAGTAATAGAATTAAGTATATATATATATATAAGGATTATGTATACCGCTGTTGGGATTATAGATAGTCCGTGGCTAATAATCTCTTTCATGAATCTCATAACGAAATAGCCACAATCCACCTCGTTGGTCTGCCGGGGGCACTACAAAAGCAATCAAACTTACATTGTATTAGAAGACGAACTTCTATACGAATATATAATCTCATGAACCTAGAAAACGCTAACCTTTATAGTAAACCATTTACAGTCCGAGTTTTGGATTTGTTGGATTGGTTGTTGCAGTTTGCACGAAATATGTGCACAGCTCTATAAAAAAATATAAAAAACAAGAAAATATGTTAAAAACAAGAAATTATGTGAAATAAATACAATTTAAAAAAATATTAAATATAATGGATACATTGATTGAATGAAAAACTTACTGATTGAATTTTAGCATCATATCATCTCGGTATTGCGGCTCACCATGCACAGAATCCAGATAGTAAACAATCTCTTTAAATGGATTAATTGCAAGCAACAACCAATGACCCTACAAAACATTCAAAAGATAGTTGAAAATTTGTTTTGCGTAGCTAGTTTTACAAATTAAAATCGAGTCTTTAGTAGCTCACCCGGTGTTGTAAGGTGCAAAAAATAACTTATTTTGTTGTGTACTCTGCATCATAGCACGTGCTATGTACTGCACTTGTTGAACTGACGGGTCTGTTTGAGCAGCTATGGAATGTGGGCTAAGGAACCCGAAACTTGTTTCTTTTCCTTCGGGGATCACGTAGTTAAACCACAAACACCTAAATTGAGCATAAAAAATGAATTTCGAGTGACGAAAATAATCGTAGTTTAGATGTAATAAAATAATTAAAAACTTACTTTATGTACGCTGTAATGATAGAGGCTCCTATTTCTTGTCTACACAGAAGGTGATAGATCTCCTCCCTCCCAATGAACTCTGGAAATGAAACATTCATAATGGCTTCGTCCATATATATATTGATCTGGGCATCAATCTTCATCATCTTCGTGTACTTTCCCAGAAATACAAGGTCATTAGGGAGTCCATCTAGTTGAAGATCTGCACATATGTCTACTTCACCTGCAGGCTCGGCCACTTGAGATTTTCCTTTGACAGTTGACCGCTTCGACGTCCCTGACTTACGGTTTGCAGATGATTTGGACTGTTTAAGCAAGAAAATAAAATATAAATGTTACACACCAAAGTATATTTAGTAACCTCAAACAAATTGTTATAATTTATTAATGACTAGCTATTAATTACATACCGGTGCAGCAGTGACAATGACAAGACTCGCTGGCCAAGCAACAAAGGTACCCAGCGCATGAGAAATGGAGAATATTTCATCATTGAGAGGGACGGGCAGGAGTGTATTAGCCTCAACTGCAGTGTCAATGCGCACTTTCACATTGTTGGTGGCTAATTGACAGTTGTGAAGTGTTCTATCAGTCTCTGATCGATTGTATAGCTGTCCTTTAGCCACCACACGATATGATGGAGATGAAAGTGCTAATTGACATGGAGTGATACCCTACACACACACGTATATATATATATACAACATTATATTAGAAAGTTTTGTATGATTTACAGAAAATAGAGAGTCGCAAGTTATATGATTAATAAACAAGTTCAAATATTTTACCTCAGGAAGCATCTTATAACCTGGTTCTGGGCTGCTATCTTTCAAAGAAATGACGTCATCTTCATGTGGCTGACGCGAGCTAGGGGCTTCCAAAACATCAATTCGTTGTTGCATGGCAACCATAGTTTCGGAGAGGTTTTTCACTATGTTTCTCAAGTTTTCCATCTCCTTTTCTGAAGCAGGCTTTGGATCCTTAAAATAGTCTCTTTGTGAGACCCCAAAGCCAACACCCCTAACGCGACCCGGATGCTCTTTCCTTTTAATAGCTTTAGCCAATAGGTCATCTCGACTCGTGTAAGTTCCACTATGGCTAGTGCTCTCTTGTGAAATGCTCTCCTGTAATGATATATTTTTAAAAATTAAAAAAAATAGTGAACCTTGTGCTTTTAATAGTATTTCAATAAAACAATTAATAGAGCTAAAATTGCCAATAACTCACCATTTCATTCACCACTCTTCTAACATTTTCGTTATCAATTTGATTTGTCGGATCGGAACGCGAAACCCTCCACACGAGTGCTCGTGTCACATCTGTACAATCGGATCCCGCATCCCTTCTTTTATTTATCTGTATTTTCATAAAAAAATATATGTATGCATTAACATAGAATTATTATTAAAAAAATTGTAAGGATTCACTGCTAAATGAACTACATACCTCCATTTGCTCCACAACAGCATCTCCAAAACTCCCTTTCCGGTAAGGATATTCAGGGTTCTTTGCTCTTTCCTGATTGTCAATGCTTATTTTCTGTTTATTACATTATCAAATTATTAGCTAAATATAAACGCAATAACCAACAAATGAAACTGTAAATTAAAATGACTAGCTACCTGCCAAGGTTCACCTAAGCGAACCTCTAAAAATGCCGCCCAATCGGCTTGGGATATCTCATATTGTGGAGGTGGGTTGACATTAACATTTCCATCATCATCTCGCACATACTTTCTGCTTATGTAGCTCCTGAAGTTACGTGCTAGCCTCCCAGCTTCTGCTAGTACGTACTTTTGTCGACTTTCGTCAATATCAAACGCCAACTACAAAAAACAAACAATAAAGTATATATAAAATTATAATTTAGAGAATATGATAATATATTAACACTTACAAATAAGATAATATCCAAATTACCTTCATCTCATCCCAAATGTTTTTTTTTGTTGCTGACGGGACTTTGCGCCAAGTACTAATGGCAATCGACACCTTCTGTCGAACCTGCACGCCTATATACCCAACAAATATTGATTTGTTGGGGTTAATTGGCTGACCTCTGTCATTCCAGCCGACAGGTAGCCTTATGCCTTTACTTCTGGCATTGACAACTTTTTTCATAGCAGAGACACCTCTCCGTATGTCCTTCTCATGACCGCTATCTGATCCATATACATCATCGTCGGGAAAACTACCATCAGGATTTGAAGCCATCGACCTACAAAAGACAAATAATACAGAAGTTAGATTCATATAAATTTGGCAGATTCATTTGGCAATAATAAATTTCAAATAGACGTAATAAATACAGAAGTTATCTTCATATAAATTTGGCAGATTCATTTGGCAATAATAAATTTCAAATAGACGTAATAAATACAGAAGTTATCTTCATATAAATTTGGCAGATTCATTTGGCAATAATAAATTTCAAATAGAAGTAATAAATCACAAAATAAACAAAATTATCCTAAACCACAAAATAAACAAAATTTAATCCTCAATTAAACATAATTAACCCCCAGCTAAACCAAATTAACCTTAAAATCAATCAACCCCTATTTCCCTTAAATTTTCCACAAAAATTGGCAAATCTCAAGAATATAAATTTTCTAGCAACTAAGTATAAATATTGAAAGAAGTCTATCATACAATTATGAAATAAATTCTAATACCTTTCATCGTTTTCTTTTTGTCGTTGGCTTAGCAGTCTTTTGCTTCCCATCGGTACGACCATTTTTTTTAGTACGGCGACGAACTGACGGATTAATCCATATCCACTCTTGGTGATCTTGACGCATATACAATTCATCATCACTTATATCCAAGTCATCGTCACTATCAATTGATTGTGAATCACCTAAGGAGATAGGGTTTTCTCCATCATCTTCACTTTCTTCATAATCACCTTCAATACATGTATTTTTGTTTGCCGATAAAACAATGGACCACCTCTTATCAATAGGATCGGTAACAAAAAATACTTGTTTAGCTTGTGACGCTAAAATGAAAGGTTCATCTTTGTATCCCACTCTTTCAAGGTCTACTCGAGTGAAGCCTATTTCACTATTATCGACACCATGTTTATTTCACTCTTTTTCCCTTAACCAAGGTTTTTCCCACCGGGTTTTCCTGGTAAGGTTTTTAATGAGGCAGCATCTGATTGCGTATTGAAAGAATTATGTACTCTTTTTCCTTCACTAGGTTTTTATCCCACAGGGTTTTTCCTAATAAGGTTTTAACGAGGCATATTCTTAAGTGATGGACATCCAAGGGGGAGTGTTATGAATAATTCATTAAGTGGATGTCCATATAACTCCAATACATAATTTAGTGGATTCACCTACAACTCCAATATCTCATTTAGTGGATTCACCTACAATTCCATTACCTCATTTTGTAATCAATATGATCTTGTTTTGTGCCTATAAATAGGCTTTGACATTGTATTGAGAAATACACCAAAATCAAAGAAAGAATTCTCTTCTTAATTCTCTAGTCTCTCTACTTTAGAATATTTATATATATTTCATAATATTTGGGGTTATTTCATAACATATACTATTATTTACTGACCTTCTTCAAATAAAAATAATAATATTTTAAGAATTTTAATCCTTAAACGCTGCCAAACCTATCAGTATCTAATTTGCCCTTGTCCAATTCTCCATCTTGACCCCATCTTCCACTAGGGGTGAACATTGGTTTTGAAAAACCGCACCGAATAGCACTCTTTTTGTCAATTTTCTAAGCAAACTGTGGTTTAAAATTCAAATGAAAACCGCACCGCCCTATGTGGTTTGGTTTCAAAATTAGTGTTAAAAAAACCAAACCGCACCGCCACCGCCTATATATATATATATATATGTATATATATATATATATATTTTATAATTCTTTTTTTATTTGAATGTTTAATAAGTTTTATTCGGAATACTATTCTTATTTGTAGTTTTATTTAATATTTGTTATTGAATTGATATCGTTATATCTTTTACATGATTAATGTTTAATCAACATTTGTGCTTGACACTATATTTTATTTAATGTAGACACATAAAGAGTTTTGACGGAAAAAAAGTATTATAAATAATATTTATGACATTTGTTTTATTTAATTATCACAATTATTTATAATAGCAATGTCGTGTTAAATTACCTATTGCTTTATAACCTTATAATATATTTTACAATATTTTTTTGCAGATTTTAGTTCACAAATTTTAACAAACAAATAATTACAACATCTCATTTTTTGTAATATTTGTTTATACACAAATTTCTCGTCCTACTTTTCATACAAGCTATATTAAGACATTTTTTTATATATGAGTATGAATCTATTTGATATATTTATATATATGATAAAATATGTACATATTATATTTATATTTAGTGTAAAATAAATATTTAAAGTGATACAGTACATTTTCTATTTTAAACATATGATACTCTTATATAATAATATGTAATGACACTAGTATTTGTTTAATGATTCATAAAATTTAATATTGAGAAATGTCACGTACAAGTATTTTCTTAGTTATGAATTATCATTATCTCTTTATCAATTAGTACAACAAAAAATATGACAAATATCGCTTGTTTATTTAGTTTTAAAATGTAAAATGACTTGAAAAATCGACAAACCGCACAAAACTACTGCGTAGTCAGTTTTGACTTATAAAACCGCAATTTCAAATTTAATTTCCCCCAAACTACACTTGGCAATTTGGTTCAAAATTAATAAAAAAAAACGCTAAACCGAACCGCGATCACCCCAATCTTCCAGGCCCTAAATAAGAGAGTGTTTGGCTAAGCTTATAAGTTCATCTAAACATCTTATAAGATGTTTTAGAGCTTATAAGCTCTATAAATTTGTTTGATAACTTTTTTTAAAAAACAACTTATAATACCACAAAATAAGATGTTTAGGTCTTACAAGCTGTTTTTAAAAAAGTTACCCAACCCCACCTTTTTTTAAACATCTTATAAGATGTTATATCTTATAAGCTCCTAAAACATCTTATAAGATGTAGGAGCTTATAAGATGTTTTGGATAAGCTTAGCCAAACACCCTCTAAGAAACGTAAAGTAAAATACTTGGTTGAGAAGAAAAAATAAGCATCTTACAAGAATATCCCCACATAATACTTGGAAAATTCCTGAATATGGCCAAATGTCTCTTTAGAAAGACGGTAAGAGCTTACTATTTATCATTCTAGAATTGTGAAATCAATTTGAAATGGAAAATTTGGCCGGCCGGTATTTATTTCACGTGCCACGCTATAGTTGAATGGGCCAAACCTAATTCCGAAACAATCAAAATCAACCATGTACTAAAACCCATAAATAATCATTCATGTGGTGAAATTATCGGGACTTTGAAATCATAGGAGTTCCTAAGAGTCACTCGTGCTAGACCAAAATCAGTGATGTAAATCCCAAAAAAAGTCTTTCGAGCATAGAACTAACTCAAAATTTGATTAAAGAGGTCTTGACTACAAATCCAGGGAGGAGAAGAAGAATATGGAGAATAACAAATATAGAATTCAAGGGCAGAATAACAAGTAACAAAACCAAGAGAATTTGTGTCTATTTCAATTCTCATTACTAAATGCCAACAGGAAAAAGTAATTTGTCGTTCACAGCAATTCTACAGGTCCTGCACGCTCAAACCTACAAGAGACATGAACAGCAAAACATGAAACGTCGGGCAACCAATTAAGTATAGCAATAAGTGAAAATGCTGAAGAAAAGAGCTATGTAACAGATTTATAGCATCAATCAAGTGTGACGACCAATATAGACAGTCTAGCTGACGGTTCTTCAAAATGTACGAAAAGTTTCATTCTCCTAAAATCAAAAGATGCAGCTCGTGTATGAAAACAGCTAAAATAATTCCCTTTATCATCAGTCTAGTGGACCCAACATGGATAACATCACATGGATGATTGTAGTTATTCGGTACCAGCAAAAATAACTTATGAACTTAAAAATACATCATAAGAACAATTTAGCACGGGTAATTAAGATTAATTATGTGATAAACAGATAAAGGGAGAAAAGACCAGGTACAGCAAGGCATAATATACCTGGTGGGAGGGATTGCTTCAACTTGTCAGCCTTCTCAGTATCGAACACGCAAAGCGTGTAAAGGTACTTGGAGCAACGAACCTTGAACTTCACGACATCCTTGCTCCTCTTAATTTTCACGGAACGTGCATCTTTCCTTCTTGCAGTAAGAAGGAAATCCTTGATCTCATGGATTTGCTTAGGCTGAAAAGCACAAATTTGGCACACACGTTAGTTGAACACGTGAAATACTTAGTACATGAATACAAGATATTCTAACTGAAAGCAACATATTGAAAAGATTAAAGGAATATCTTATGATAAGTGAGTAAAAATTCTCACCTTTTCAACTTTGGACAGAAACCAATCTAGCAAATAGATACTTATCTATATCAAATAATTTATAATGTATTTGTATAAGGAGATTACTCTTTGGCAATGGAGCTAAAATGAACGGGTATTCACATATTTGATTCAAATTGAAGACATTAATCCAAACTCAATGAGTGTCTTGTGACAACCAATCTCGCCCATGGTAAAGTCCAAAGACAACACCTAAAACCTTCTATGTCGATTGTATAACTTAAAAAAGGGTGACAATTAATTTAAATCACCTTCAATCAGAATAAGTCTCCAACGAATCTAGATACATGTGGAAACCACAAAATTCCGAATGTCAATAATATTCCTCCTTGTCCACTGCATCATCAACCTCACAGTTCTAGACTACATTGGCTTCTCTCTCGCACACAAACACCATATAAACACGTGTATGACCCCTCTTACTATCTTCCTGCTCTTATTCATGAATACAAAAAGAATGAGTGTCAACTTTCTTATCATTCTTCTAGCCAAATACTCATTCACATGTCATTGTTACGTACTCCCTGGACTTAGATCCGATTCAATCACAGTCATTCATGTAGTGGACCACACAATAGACGAATAGGTGTGATAATGTGATATACCGAGATTTGGAGAGGCCTGAGCTACTAAGAACCACTACTCATTAACTCAGAACACGAACATAGCTGGTTTGAGGACTTAAAACACTGTAGTGGATAGGAAGAAAGAAAAGAAAGAATTCATGCAATTAAAATGTTACGATCATTACTATTATTATTTGTTACTTAAACCCGTTCCAATTGTTCAAGAATTCACGAAAACAATAAGTAAACAATTGCTTCTAAAATAACAAACAAAATTTCAGTAGCATAAACAAAGCTTGCTTCAACAATTTTCTAGCATAAGCACATTCAATAATCATTAAACATTAAAAATTATACTACTCCATAAATACTCAGAATCCACAATCTTCTCATCGATCTTTCCAACAGCAAAAATACATACATACATATATGTATGTGTATATATATATATATATATATATATATATATATTTGGACCTACCTAGACATTTTCTAATAAAAAGAAAAAAGAAACGGATCTAAGTTTTATCACTCGTACAAACTACATTTTCAATAATGAAAAACAAAATCAAGAGATGAAATAGCAAGAGAAATTACCATGTTTTCTGGTGAGGTTGAGCAGCGGAGAGAGGCCTACGCTGATTAATGGTTTTTGCAGCAGTTTATGCGCTCACAGTGATTACAAAAACCCTAGGTCACATGACTATTTCCTATTTTACCCCTCCCAAATTGTTCAGCCCAAATAACAATTGGATCGTTTAAACTGTACAAGATGGGCCGATTTAGGTTCCAAGTTTGGACCCCAAAAAGATTTTTCTCTTTTTGGGAAAATTACTTTTTTGTCTTGCACCTATAAGGCGTTACACTTTTTGTTCTATATATTCCGTAACTAAATCCGTATAGAGGGCTGTACCCTCGTATGTGTCATATACAGTTGAACCATGCCTTTAATATGGCTAGGTCGATGGGTCGTATCACCGCACGTATGTATAACCTCAAGAAGTACATGAGTTGAACGAGCTAGCTGCATCGTACAAGTATTTATAGAGAAGGTCCACAGGGAGGCTGATTTACAAAATACTACAAGATCCACATGTTTTTTATTATCTCGGGTCGGGTCAACCCATGACCCGAACCAACGAGCTATCATCTTGACCGTCCACAGAGCACGCGAGGCATCATTCTACTATAATGTCCCATCTGTCAACTCTTCATTCGTACAATGTGGATATGCGATAAATACAAGCATTTATTAAGAGCACGGAAGAGGTTTCATAGCTAGCATCATGTCTTCGTTATTTGACTATAGACTCGCTAGTACAATCCTATCACATAAAGTTGGGTCTGTTCGCTTATGAACCATAATTAGTAACTACGATAATGGAAGGATATATTTATTTAGAGACTTGACTCCGTTAGAGGTACGTAGGTAGATTGGTCAACTCAAGTGCAATTTATAATCACGATTGACGTACTTTTGGCTCTATTACAAGGTTACCTTGATTGAGTACGATCAATTCAATTCTAGTCTTCTTTGTTCACTTTTTTGGTCCTGCATTACACATCTAGTCCTATTTAACTAATTTTTTTTTTTGAACATTTGGTCTTGCTATTGTCAAATTGAAAAAATAAAAAAATTCCAACTAAATTAATGGTCGGAATGTTGCACGTACGGCTCACACGAGTTCAGAGCTTATTTATATTAAATGGAATTGGTAAGAATCACGCATTAAAAATAATAATGACTAGATATACAGATTCGAAGCCCCTATATTTCTTAAAAATAATTTAAAACTCTCCTATCATCAAGTTTTGATTGCAATAGATAACTACAATACTTTCACCATACATGAATATCATTTGTTGCATACAATTTGAAGTAAGTCTCAAAATAGCATAAGTTACCAAATCCAAGCTTTTGAAATTTAATTTTTATTTATGAGTTGAAATTGATAATTCAAATTTTTACTTGTTTCAAAGTAGAGCATTTCTGAACTTCTACTAAATGAAAATAGTATTACATTAATTTTAATCATAAATGCCAGGCAAATCAATGTCCAAATTGAACTCTCTCTTGACCAATCTCGGGCCCTAAATAAATTGAAAAATCAAGTAAAATAGACAATAAGAGCTTAGAATTGTCTGTTAGGATTATGCCCTCAGATGTCATAGAGGATAGTATGAATAGGGCATCTATCTTGTATTGAACTTAAATTTTATTTATAATAAAAGGCATTATTTAGTTTTCACTTAATTCTTATCTGCATCTATAAGTTGTGTAAAATATTTTGTCCATGTTTTCAGTGCGATCCCTCTACTTCCTATGGGATAGGAATAATGGAACTAGAGAGATCGACCTTGATTACTAAAACTAGTTCGCAAGTAATATGAAGTCTTTAATGGACAAATAAAGACTTCGAATACTTGTACAATCTTAGCTCTGGCATGGGAGTGCCTGTCTGGTATCATGGGATGATAGGAGATTGAGATTGTAGGCACATCAGTGGAACTGATATGTTTGAAGACGACTCGCATCGGTTCTGTCACATGGGTTTTCACTCTGTGATTGTCAATGACGGAACTGATTATGCGTAATAGGTATTTCTGAATTTTCATTTATGAATTGAAATTGATAGTTCAAATTTTTACTTGTTTCAAAGTAGAGCATTTCTGAACTTCTACTAAATGAAATAGTATTACATTAATTTTAATCATTAAATGCCAGGCAAATCAATGTCTAAATTGAACTCTCTCTTGACCAATCTGGGGCCCTAAATAAATTGAAAAATCAAGTAAAATAGACAGTAAGAGCTTATGAATTATCATTCTGGAATTGTCCATTTTGGTAGTAATAAATTTCATTGTTTGGTGCAACACTGAAGTTGAATGAGCAAAGCTCAATCTGAAACAATCAGAATCATCCATATGCTGAAACCCATAAATCCATGTTCATGTGGAGAAATTAAGAGTAGTTGTAATTCTATCAGGATTTCAAATTACGAGACTTCATTGAGATGGTATCTCAACAAAAGTCTTTTGGTGATACAATAGCCAACTCAAAATTTGATTCAACAAGTCTTGCCTACAAATCCAAGGGTGAGAATGACTACGAAGAACCACAAATATAGAATCCAAGAACAGAATTACAATTAGCAAAACCAAGAAGATCTGTGTGTATTTCAATTGTCACTACTAAATGCCAACATGAAAAAGAAATCCGTCGTTCCCAACAGTTCTACAGGTCCTGAACGCTCAAACCTACAAAAACATGAGCAGCAAAACATGAAATGTTCAGGCAACCACTTACTAATAGTAATAAGTGAAAACACCAAAGAAAGAAGTATGAAACAGATTTATAGCATCAAGTGTGACGACCAATATTGACAATCTAGCTGTAGGTTGTTCAAGATGTGCGAAAAGTTTCATTCCCCTAAAAAAAGAAAAGATGCATCTCATATATGCAAACAGCTAATCCAAGTCCCCTTATTGTCACAGTCTAGTGGACCCAACATGGGTAACATCACATAGATGATTGTAATTATTCGGCAACATCACATGGATGATTGTAATTATTCAGTACCAGCAAAAATAACTAATGCACTTAAAAATACATCATAAGAACAATTTAGCATGGGTACTTAAGATTAGTTACGCGAAAACAGATAAAGGGAAAAAGACCAGGTACAACAAGGCATAATATACCTGGTGGGAGCAATTGCTTCAACTTGTCAGCCTTCTCCATGTCGAACACACAAAGCATGTAAAGGTAGTTAGAGCAACGAACCTTGAACTTCACGACATCCTTGCTCCTCTTAATTTTCACGGAACGTGCATCTTTCCTTCTTGCAGTAAGAAGGAAATACTTTATCTCATGGATTTGCATAGGCTGGAAACCACAAATTTGGCATACATGTTAGTTGAACATGTAAAGTACATGAATACAAATTAGTTTTAACTAAAAGTTATATATTGACAAGCAAAAAGTAATATATTATGATAAGACAGTTAAAATTCTCAATTTTTTTCAACTTCGGACAGAAACTAATATTAAAAATACACTATCTACATCAAATAATTTGTATCGTATTTGATAAGGAGAATACTCTTTGGCCAATGAAGCTAAAATGAATGGGTATTTACTAATTTATTTCATTAACTTGAAACGTGGGTATATATTGACATCAATCAAGCCATTCATCCAAACTCAAAGAGTGTCTTTTAACATCAAATCTCGACCATAATAAATTTTGAATACATAACCAAAATCTTTCTGTGTTGATTGTATAACTTAAGATAGAGTGACAATTCGTTTAAAGCACCTTCAAATAGAAATAAGTCTACAACCAATCTATATACATGTGAAACTCATAAGATTCTGAGTGTCATTTATATTCCTCCTTGCCCACTACGTCATCAACCTCACAGTTCTAGTCAACATGTGCTTCTCCCACACACACAAAAAACACCATATAAACACTGTTACAACCCCTTTTACTCTCCTCTCTCTTCTTCATGCATATAAAATGGAAGAGTTTCAACTTTCATTTCATTCTTCTAGCCAACTGCTCGTAGACAGTTCACTCTTATGTACTCTCGAGACTCAAATCAGGACTCAATCACAGTCATTCATGTGGTGTGTCCACCATACATGGATAGGTGTGATTATATCGCGACTTGGAGTGTCAATGGCTACTAGTTAACCAATCAATAACTCAGAACAAGAATGGAGCTGGTTTGACTGACTTTCAAACACTGTACAGCTGTACTAGATAGGGATAACTAAGAAGGAAAAAAAGATCGTGCAATTAAAATGTTACAAGCATTACTCTAAAAATTTCTTACTAAAACACATTCCATTTGTTCAAGAAATGACGAAAACAATAAATAAATAATTATTTCTAATGTTAGGATAATGCCCTCAGATGCCATAGATGCCATAGAGGATAGAATGTATAGGGCATATATCTTGTATTGAACTTAAACTCTTCTTAAATAAAAGGCATTATTGAGTTTTCACTTAATTCTTATCTGCATCTATAAGTTGTGTAAAACGTTTTGTCCATGTTTTCAGTGCGATCCCTCTACTTCCTATGGGATAGGAAGATTGGCACTAGAAAGATTGATCTTGATTACTAAAATAAGTTCGCAAGTAATATGAAGTCTTTAATGGACAAATAAAGATTTTGAATACTTGTACAATCTTAGCTCCGACATGGGAGTGCCTGTCTGGTATCATGGGATGATAGGAGAATCAGATTGTAGACACGTCAGTGGAACTGATATGTTCGAACATGACTCGCATCGGTTCTGTCACATGGGTTTTCACTCTGTGACTGTCAATGACGGAACTGATTATGCGTAATAGGTATATGTGAACCTTTGACCTGAAGTATCAGGCTGAAGATGCACTTGTCACGTCAAGTCTTTCACTAGAGTAGTTAGACCCAATTCACCCTTTGGTGGGGTCAACCTCGAAATGCAGACTTGATGGGCAAGTGGTAATCTTAGCAGATATCTAATATGGGATTTGTTCTCTCATAAGTGAATGAGTATGTACCCTATGTAGTTATAGATAAATAGAGATCAAAGTCTTTGGTCAAAGCAAACGAGACGATTGTGCTTGGCACTAAATCGATCTCAATGATCTCGTATTTATTATAATTTATACATATGGTCAAGTCCAGTGAGTTTGACATAACCATGACTCTCACTTGACCGAAGAATGTGAACAAAGGGTTTATACATATACGGTATTTACGATTGGAAGGTTTCGGAATGATCCTATCATTCGTTTTCGTTTGGGTTACGAAGTGGGTCACGTGATTGGCTAGGTGTTACCCATTTCCTTTGGTTTCCTCTCATTGCCAAACGAAACGAACCTAAAGAATCGCGCTAAAGGATTGACAAGGAAAAATAAAGAAAAAGGAATTTCTATTATTTCTTCTGGGAGTTTTAATTTATTGGATAAATTAAATAATTAATTATTTATTAGATGAAATAATTAATTATAATGATAAGATTAATAATTAATTAATTTTCTTGTGAAATATATTAATGAATTAATTTATCTAATTAATTTGGTTATTTAATTAATTTATTTATTTATTGGATACAATAAATTATTAATTGAAATAAGAAATTAATTAAACAAAACAAATCTCGGGACTAAATAAGGAGTCCAATCGGACACCTACTAGGCCTCAATGTGGCATCTTTGAGAGGCCACATATTAGGGCTATTTTGTTTTGACTTGTTCAATAAGTCATGAGGTATATAAGGACTCTTTGACTTAGAACAAAAAAGAAGAATACATAACTCTCAAAAGAAAGCCGTCGACCATAGAGAAAGAAGAAAGGGAATTTTTCGTTTGTTGATCCGTGCGTGACGATTTAGAGACGACTTATTTTCGTTGTTCGGATTAAGTTCAAGTTTGAAGAATCAAACCAAAGGATTGAAGATTTGGAAGCTTCAATATTTCGAGTTTGGAGAAGAAGAAGTTTTTCTCCATCATCATATTCATATTAACGAGTAAGTTTTATTCGTTATACGCTTTTAGATTCAACTATGCAAATTAGAGTACCAATTGGGTTTTCGTTTTAATTTTTAAAATCCCTTCCGCTGCGTTTATGCTTTTTCGAACGAAACCTAACATCTAACATATCAAACTAAATTCCAGTAGCATAACCAAAGCTTGCTTCAACAATTTTCTAGCATAACCACATTCAATAATCATCAAACATTAAAAAATATAGCAATATATATATATATATTATATATGACTTTACTAGATATTTTCCAATAAAAAGAAAAAAGAAACGGATCTAAGTTTTTTATCACTCGTAAAAACTACATTTTTAGTAATAAAAAACAACATCAAGAGAAAATAATTTGCAAATTAGCAAGAGAAAATACCATGTTTTCGGGTGAACTTGAGCAGCACAGAGAGAGAGAGAGACTTAAGCTGATTTGATGGTGGTTTTTGTGAGCTGCTTATGGACTCGCAGTGATTTACAAAAAACCCTAGGTCGCATGACTATTTGAGTTTCTTATTTTACCCCTTCGTATTTGTTCAACCCAATTAGGAAGTGGATCGTTCAAAGAATGGGCCGTGATTTAGGTTCAAAGTTAAGATCCAAAGACAAATTTATTTTTGTAATTTTTAGAAACTAATTAGATTAGGGGTATAATTGTCAATTCGTTAAATTCGACGTCCGAATATTTTTGTTTGGAAGAAAAAAATAATAAAGAGTCTTCAGTTTAGATAATTCAGGGAAGATCATGAAAATGATTATAGAAGTGGTAGACATCACAATAAAATAATACACGATGTAATTGATAGTTCGTTGAAATTCATTTATAATAAAGCAAATTATAATTCTTTAATTTTGTCATATCCAAACCCGGTTAAATTTATAGCACTATTTTTCATTATACAAATTCCAGTGGCTTTAAATTCGAGTTCAGATCAATTGAAGAGTAACATTCATTCATTAACTGCTAGTCCTCCTGCAGTATGTAATGAAAATCCTAAGTACAAACTTGGGACTCCAATTCTTTAGAACTTTGGGTGGGTGTCGACTTTCCTTTTTTTTTGTTGTGGATCTAAAATTGTTGATTGTATTATATTAGTTTTTAATACCTTAATATGTTTGATTTTTTTTATTAAATAAAAAGGTTAAATGTAGTTTGTACTTGTACATATGATGATACGGTTGGGCCTAATGACATGAATGGGCCCATGGAAGAGACTGAACCATCAACAGAAATTAGAGCAATTCAGCCCAGAAGAGAAATTAAATGACCAACCCGGATTGATGACTGCAATATAAAATGGATAATTTAGAATATTCCCTGTTTTGTAGTTGTAAGTTTGTCCTACAAGAAATTGTGAGATGATGACAACTGTCATCAGATCCGTACTGTAGGGTTTTTGTATAGTTGAGTTTGTTAATTCCCTGAAATGGATATCAGAAAATCACTGCCCCAAAATATCTTCTTCTTCCCTGCATCTCTTTCTTTCTGATACATTCTTTTATTTTATTCTATTTTTGTCTTATAAAAATTGTAAATAGGTATACAAAAGCGTATAAATACAGGGAGCATGAATGGAAAACACACGCAAACTTGTTTCTTCTTCTTCTTCTTCTTCTTCTTCTTCTTCTTCTTTCTCTGTGAACACATAAATTGAAGCTACTTCTCATGGTCAATTCTCTGGTTTGATCTTCTAAGCTTCGTCTGTGAAATCTCTTATTTTAGATTAGGTTGTATCAATTGGTATCAATAGGGGTAATCCGGAAGTGGCAGATGGAACTAGGATTGTTGAGCTTCGCAAGGATGTTGATGGACTGAAACTTACTGCAGAAAACACTGGAGGAGCTGAGAACCTTGATTTTGAATCTGACTTCACCTCAGAACAATAATCAGGGTAGTGGTCAAGGTGAATTTTATGAGGGCAGAGGTCATAATGGATGGCAACAAGGATATCAAGTGCCAACTAAATGTGGAATTTCCTAAGTTTTGGGGAGAAGATCTGAGAGGATGGGTATAATACCGTTGTGAGCAATTTTTTGAAGTAGATGATGAGACTCCATCAGATGCTAAGGTGAAATTGGTTGCAGTACACTTGGAGGGGAAGAGGCCTTACAATGGCATCAGAGTTTGACGAAGTCGATGTTAACTAGGGAATGGCGTAACTGGGAAGAATACATTCGAGCCTTAAGTGACAGATTTGGAGTCTTACTCTATGATGACCCCATGCCAGAATTGATGAATCTCAAGCAAACAGGTAACATACAAGATTATCTAGATAAATTTGATGAACTGAACTGTGTTGATTTATCTGAGAGTTATGCTATCAGTTGTTTTTTGGGAGGTATTAAGGGTGAAATTGCAATTCCAGTCCGCTTAAACCAAAAACACTGCAACAAGCCATAAGTCTAGCTAAATTACAAGAACAAAACAACAATCTCACCACAAAAAGGGGAAACACAAACCACCAGATTCAGTTTGACACCTCAGAAATCAACTTACGCTACTCCACACCCTAAATATAATCCAAACAGTTATTCCACAACAAATCTGAACCTATCTACTCACCCTTCAAACACTAAGCCTCAGTATCCAGGAAATAGGAATTCTGCCCCCTATAATAAATACCCTCTAAAAGATTGAGCCCACTGGAGATGGATGACAAGAGAGCTAAGGGACTTTGTTTTGGTGTGATGAGAAATTCACAGGAGAGCATGTCTGTAACAAAAGGAGGCAACTATACATTATGGAAATACATGAGAATTACACTGATGAGGGAGATACTGGAGATAAGGAAGTAGAAGAAGAGGAGAGAAGTAAGCATGAGGAACCATCTACTGTTGAGGATTCACCTGATTGCCATGACTGGCATCCATGACTTTAAAACCATGAGGGTAGGTGGAACTTCTCGAGAAAAGGCTGTGCACATACTTATTGATACTGGGAGTACTCACAATCTTTTTTATCTTCAAGCAACAAAAAGATTAGGGTGTAAACTGGAAGCAACAACACCATTTCCTGTTGCAGTAGCTGATGGGAGTAAGATATATAGCTTTTATGTGTGTAAGGGTTCACATGGAGAATGCATGGAGTGCAATTTATAACTAATGTGATGATTCTACCCTTGGGAGGTTTTGATGTTGTGCTAGGGGTACAACAGTTAATAACGCTAGGGGACATCAAATGGAATTTTAGTCAGTTGAGAATGGACCTTATGATGAAAGGACAGTAGGTGGCACTTAAAGGGATGCAACCATCTTCTGTTAAGTTGGTTGGGGCCAAACAAATGAGTAAGCTGCTACAAAAACCTGGTCAACTCTCAATGATGTGTATGAGTAAGTAAGACAGTAGAGGATCCTGCCACTCTAAAAACATTAGATCCATCTCAAGGGTCAAGGAATGATAAGGAAGATATGGAATCCTTATTGCTAGAGTTCAATGACTTATTTGAAGAGCCTAAGTCACTACCACCACACAGGGGCCATGAACACTGGATTAACTTGAAGGAAGGTACTACTGCCATCAATGTCAGACCTTATGGGTATCCAGCATCTCAAAAGAATGAAATTGAAAAGATAGTGCAAGATTATTGGATGCAGGGGTCATCAGGGATAGTTCTAGTCCATATTCTTCACCAGTAATGTTAGTAAAGAAAAAGGATGGAAACTGGAGGATGTGTATTGACTGCAGGGAGCTTAACAAACACACCATTAAGGACAAATTTCCAATACCACTAATTAAAGAGTTGTTAGATGAGTTACATGGGGCTAAGTTTTTCTCTAAATTGGATCTCGGATCAGGGTATCACCAAATCAGAATGGGGGATAGAGACATATCAAAAACAGCATTTAGAACTCACCATGGCCACTATGAATTCTTAGTAATGCCCTTTGGGCTTACTAATGCTCCATCAACATTTCAAAGCTTAATGAACAAGATTTTTCAACACTGCTTGAGGAGGTATATTCTGGTTTTCTTTGATGATATTTTAGTTTATAGTTCAAACTGGAAAGATCATTTAGAACACCTGAGGATCACTTTTATGTTAATGAGAAAACACAACTCTTTGTAAAGAAAAGCAAATGTATGTTTGGAGGGGAGAAGGTTGAGTATTTAGGCCATATTATAATAAGTGCAGGTGTAACAGCAGATCCTAACAAAATTCAGGCTATGGCTAAGTGACCCTCACCAAAAACTTTAAAGGAGCTAGGGTTTTTTTTCGGTCTCACTGGATACTATAGGAGGTTTATTAAAGGATATGGACAGATTGCCAAACCATTAACAAATCTTCTAAGAAAGGACAACTTTAACTGGACAGAAAATGCCACTCAAGCTTTTGTGCAGCTTAAAAAGTGTATGATGGAGTCACCTGTACTTGCACTACCAAACTTCAATCAAGAGTTTGTAATTGAAACTGATACTTCAGGAGTTGGTTTGGGGGCTGTGTTGATGCAGAATGGGAAACCAGTAGCATACATGAGTAAATCTTTGGGACCAAGAAACATGGCATTATCAACTTATGAGAAGGAAATGTTGGCTATTGTTACTGCCATACAGAAATGGAGGGCTTAGTTGGTTGGTAGACACTTTGTGATCAAAACCGATCACCAAAGTCTCAAATATCTGATGGAACAAAGGGTTTCAACATCTAGCCAACAAAAATGGCTAGCCAAGTTAATGGGCTATGATTACAGCATCATGTACAAGAAGGGGGTAGAAAATGTAGCTGCAGATGCCTTGTCTAGATTACCCAACATGTAAGATAAAAATGGTGATTTATACATTTTGTTATGTAAATAAAATATTTAACTTGCTGGTAATCCACAACTCAATATAATACTAAAGTATGCACTATCATATTCTATATTTTTAATCTAGTTTGATCGGTTAATTTTTTATTTATTTTTATTTAGTTTATTCAATAACATTACTTATCTTTTATTTTATGTTTCTATTAGTGGAAACAATAAGGAAAATTTAACTTGATAGCCATTTGTAATCAAAATATACAAAACATAACATTCAACAACGAATACTATATGATCCATATCTTAGTTGATTAGAAAATTACATCATTCAGCCAGGTTATTTTTACCTAATGTTCTTTTACATTATCATATTATGCTTCAAAA
The DNA here is from genome assembly GCA_019426215.1 of Buddleja alternifolia. Taxonomy (NCBI): domain Eukaryota; kingdom Viridiplantae; phylum Streptophyta; class Magnoliopsida; order Lamiales; family Scrophulariaceae; genus Buddleja; species Buddleja alternifolia. The sequence goes on from CM033390.1 coordinate 15,565,263, forward strand.
CTTTGTAGCTCAATCATTTGCCATATGTGACAACAGATCCAAATTAAAAAAGAAGAAATGCATAGTTTACCACTTACTCTTTTAAATCCTTACAATAGCTAATCACATTCCATTTTGAATGATTTTCTTTATAATTATTTATTATTGTTAATTTTGCAATTTAAATACTAAATTATAGAATTGGTTTGTAAGTTTTCATTTTTCTGCTTTCATAAATTCTTTTATCATTTTATTGACTTTATTTTAAAGTTGAAGTCTTGTTATATAAATTGATTATGACACAGTCCTATAGTTTTTATGAATATAGAGTTGGGGGTTCTTTCCCTTGTATGTATATCCACATGGGTCTAGTTGATTTCGATTTGTGAATGAACTTCCTTATAGGTCTATAATTTAAAAAAAAGTATAAGCGAGTTATATTATTTGATACATTATTTTCAATTATAAAAACTAATTCTTTTTTTTAGGGAAAGTAATTACTTTATAGCCCAACAAACACAGGAAGCTCATACAAAATACACAAGGGAGATATCTATAGTATCATGCATTGGTACCAATCAGCACAATACAAATAAATCAATAAAAATGATCATAACAAAAGCAATCTAGTATACATGCTATATACTACAGGTCTCTGCTTCTTAGTCTTCTATTTCTAAGACCCTCAATCTTTACTTGCAAATCCCATTTCAGGGATTGGAATATCACTTCCCTTCTTCTCTCTTGTTGCAAAAATAGTCTTCTATTCCTGTAATTAAGTTAATATGAGATTACAAAATATCATATATATGAATATTACAAATAACTCACAATGTTACTTTTCTTTTACTATCAAAAAGTTAAACTACATGATAATGCCCATGTCATATACTATTTACCTCACTATGTAAACATTTAATGATTCACATTCATGGCAAAATAACAGACACAAAATGCGTGGTTTGAGTTGTCAGTCTCCTAAAGTTTGTAGGAAAAGTATTTTATAAAATTCAAGTTGAATAATCATAGAAGTTATTGACTAATCATTTTTATCTCTTACAACTCGATTAAGATGTTAGTACTCATAATTAGGCATTTAAGAATTAAATATTCAGGAAACCTTGAGCTAGAATATAGGAAATTTTTTATCGCCATGTAAAACAATATTTTTCATCTATTTTGAATAAGTCCGTTTTTAATTTTCACAAAAATATTGAGAAATGCAAAACAGTAAAAGCTACTCATACTTTATATAAGACTAGATAGTGTTGCATTATTTAGATTTTTGAGGCTTTCCTTGTATACATATTTTTCTTACATAGATGTATATATATTTTTATATATGAAGTACAGCATTGGATACTTCTAATTTAATAAAACAAATATATATTAGTCTATGATTTCACAAATAGTTCGTATGGAGTATATTATCTGATATTTTTAGTAATATAAAATTACTGAGGACTATCAATAATAACATATATGTTAGATACAGGGACTATGAGCATTGCCCTTTCGACTCAAATGTAAATTTTGTAATTTTAAAAAAGTTTAGTATGTAAGATAATCCAATCTAATGCTCGTTTAATTTATCATTCAATTTCATTGATTATGTGAATCTTTAAGAAAGATAATGGGACACCAATCAGTTCATTTAAAGCTAGCCCTTATGTACTTTTGTAGTTTTTTTAAAAATAACTTCTCATTTGCTCACCAATAAACTTATTCTTATTACAATGCTAGATGGTATAGTAAAGATGAATTTATGTATAAATAAAAATAAAAATACTAATTGCATGACTCCTTGTTGTTAAATTAAAAACCAAAACTGAATAGGTAGATTATAAATTGAATTCTCATTTGTTTATTTTTGGGAGAGGTTATATGGAGTGAAAATATTTCTTTATCCTATATATTTCCTTTTCTTTTCCAATTACGTGTTTGTTGGGCAACTCTCATAATGCTAGGAATTTTTTTTTGATATATATGATTTTATGTTCTTATCATTTCAACTAAGTTTTATAATGATTTTTTAGAGACAACGTAAGTAAAGCATGCAAAATGAGATATGTGACCTACAACCCAACAAATTCCCCCCTCAAATTTGATTATTAAATTTTTTCATGTTATATAATTCATGTGGAATACGCATTGAAATTTGTAACATATGATATAATTTATTTAAAGTCCATAAAAAATTTTTATGATGCTCATTAGTCAAAAAAAATATTACATATTCTAGAATAAAATTGGTGATGAAATACAAAAAATTATTTACTACTTATACATATCAACCATCTAAAAAATAGCAAACGATTTCGACCAATTGCAGTATAATAAAAAATTTATCAAAGATAATTCGTTTCCATAAGAAAAAGCTCAATAATCAGATACATGATTCCATAAAGGAAACTATTTTTGAGCCAACATAAATCAAACCTAACCATTCACAATCTTGACACGCACAATCTTGAACCAGCGGTAGAAGCTAGTCCTCTTCATGACAATGTTTGATGTTTTCAGACCGTTTCTTATCCCTCTCACTTGAGAATTCCCTCCGATCCTGCTCCTCCACTTAGGCCTGTCAGTGGGTAGGCATTACCCAGGACCAGGCCCCGATTATTTGGGTCTGAGACCCGGACCCGATGGTAGTAAGGAATTCGGGTCCGGGTCGGGTTTATACCCGAACAAGACCCATGGGTCCTTTACCCGAACAAGACCCGATCAATACCAAAAAAACCCTCTTACCCATGAAAACCCCTTCTCTCTCCTCACTCTTACCCCTAAAAACCGGTCTCTCATCTCTCTCTCCTCAATCGCTGCCTCAGCACCGCCGGCCTCCGTCTCTTCCTCCGCCGTCGTTTTCCGATTCTTCTCTTTGATTTGTTTCTTCCTTCTTTTTTTCTCTCTCTTTCACACCCAAATTTTCTCTCTCTAGATTTTTTCAATTTTTGGTGGATTTCAGATTCCTCGTTGCAGCATAGCATAGTTGGTTCGCAACTCGTAAGCTCTCTCCTGATCTTAATTTCATGTTATTTATCAGTCTAATCTTATTCGTTTTTGCTGTTGAATTTATCGTCAGAAGTTTTGTTTTGCATAATTTTTGTGATTTTATGGAGGCTTAGGAAACTTATTTTATCCGCTATTATTTTGTTTATTTTGTGGAGAATTGTGATGCATGTTTTATTTATTTTTTGAATTTTATGATGATTTCTCACATGGTGTTTGAGTTGTTTTGAATTGGAGTAAATACATGTGTGCATATATATATATATATATATATATATATTTGAATTTGTATTTTGATGGTTGAATACTGTGTTGTGTTGTGAATTTCGATTGAAGTGATAAACTGTGTACTTGAAGTCTTGAACATGCAGGCTCATTTGTATCAAAATTCAATAGAGGATTACTTGTTTTTCTTCTTCTGCAAATACTAATAGTGTTAGTGTTAGTTGTTGTTTAAGCTATTTCGATTCACTTTCTTTTGCTTCCCTCAGTCACACAAGATTTCCATTTCCTACCTCCTCTTCATCATCCTACTAAAATTATAAACAGAAAAGACAAATATATAATACACAACAAATTTGGACGATCACAATTCTCAAAAAAAAAAAAAGGGACCCTACACGGACCCGATCCGAAACTCCGGGTCTATGCATTGGACCCGGTTTTCAGACCCATCGGGTTTGCGACCGAGTCGGGTAAAGGAGGCATCCTGTGGACATTTTCAGAATCTGGGCCTGAGCCTGGGTAATACCTACCAACTGGCAGGCCTACCTCCACTTATGCCTCAACAATTTGTTTTACTTTTGCAAATGAAAGGACAAACATAAAACAATAATCTATTCAATTAATTTCACTGTTGGACTTCTAGAAGAATTAGTGACTTTAATGCCTTCAGTAATTAAGAATGATAAGCTACCTTAATCTATACTATGCGGCTTGTGCATGAGTTGGATATTTTATATTTAATGCAAACAATTATTAGCTACTAATACTTATCAACCATTTTCACAAAGATATCAAATAATATTTAATAAAAAAAAGCAAATACAAAATTACTTATGAACATATACAGTGAAGAAATTGACTCATTTATTATAGCAGTACATACAACTAACTAACATTAAATTTTAAGAAGGCTAGACTAAATTAATTATTAATAGAATAATTTATTTACTTAATGAACCTCGCTTTTTTTTTTAGCATAATATTCACATAAAAATATTTTAGTCTCTACAAAAAAGTTAAGAAATGTAAATCATCTCCTAACATTCACACTTTTATAGTAATTATAGATTATAGATTATAGATTGTGAATTTACTGTGACAGGGTCGGAAGGCGTTGCATCAAGACGAGATTTGGTGCCCACGTGGGACATGGCGAAGGTTCACAAGAGAATCGAAGAGGCGGTGCAATTAGCTCGGGGTGGCTGGGACATTACGGATGACATCGAATATGTGGAATGAAGTAAACCGGGGTGTGTAAGTACGAAGATAAATGTAGATGCGACGGTGTTGCAAGGAAATCAGGACTTAATGGGACCAACGGGTCTTGGCGTAACTCTTCGAGATCATAATGGAAGATGGCTTAAAGGTTACAAGGGAGCTGCTGGTCACCATAGTCCACTAGAAGCCGAGCTACTGGCTATAGTAAAGGATTACACATTGCATGCGATGAAAAGCTCAAGTAATATCATTGTCGAAACGGATTGTTTGGAGGCTTGGAAGTGCATTGATGATGTTACATACGCACATCAATATTTTGACACCATCGATAGGATGTGAGCTATGATTAAACGAAGTTGGGCGGTGAAGGTATAATACATATCCCGGGAAGCAAATTACGTAGCCGACATATTGGCTAAAGAGGGGATAAACAATGGTGGGGAGCTCATGGATGCTTTGGTTTCAGAGTTACAAGCGTACTACAATCACGATTTGATAGGCACTAGATGGTCAAGAGACATGACTATTAATCCGGGTTTGTCAAACTAGAGTCGATAGGGTAGCTCACTTCATTTGTAGTAAAAAAAAAAAAAAAAATGATATCAACTCCGAATAATTTTATTTGAGATTATTGTAAAAACTCTCCCCTTTCATTATTGTAACCGTGATAGATTATGTTACATTCTTCTAACATCAATTGACCAGATAAATCTTGAGCTAAGATTGTCATTTTTAGAAGCTTTCAAGAATCCAAGCTCAGAACAATTAAAACCCATGAGATGTCTATAATTCATACATACAACGATTGTGATTATACTGCCCGGACTCCATAAAAATCAATTGGGCTTAGCATATTTTGTTATGAGTATACAACAAAAACAAAAATCCTAAAAAAATAGTGAAACACGATCGTAACCTTATAACTAGGTCTAGCAAGTCACCATATATCATGTCAACAATTTGGTACAGTACAAGGGATGCAACATTACAAGAGGAAACTGTTCTTACTTCAAAGTGAATCCATATAAGCGTCCATAACTTTCGACGTCTTGGACTGCTGCACTTTGACCTCCTCAGAAACTCCTAACCAGTTCCGGATAAGCTGAAATACTTTCTTATTGGCTAATAGTCCCCGATGACTTGCGGAAACTCCGACTCTTTCAACTGCATCAAAGGTATCTGCCTGCACAATGCATCATAAGAGGAAAGCCCGTGATGAATACAAGGAGGAATTCTCGTGCCATGTTATCATGCGAACTAATGAGGCGAGTAGGATTTGTCTCGAGACCCATGAGAGATTGGCAATACTGTAATAAAGTTTTGGGTAAATTACAAAGACACCCCCAGTGTGTAACTTTAATTGCAAAAATAACTCCAAAGTTTGAGAAATTATCATACCATCTCATGTCAACATATTGCAATTTCCCCTTTTGTCAATAACAACCAAATTATAATTTAACCATCTGTTTTTCGAGTTGTCATGATCTAACAGGAGGTGGCTTTGTAATTTGCAAAATGGAGCTCACGGTAATTACACAATAAGTGAAATGTGCATGTAATATCCGCAAACTTTTCTTGTGTGATATCCGGCAAGCTGAGTAACAAGGGATTATTCTTATAGAGTCCTGAGTCTCCATTCACAATTACCGTGCTGGGATTCACATGAGGTCCATCATTAAATGAATGGTTGTGATTGATAATGACTGGAGACTCCAGACTACCTAGGAACCACTTAATAACAATGTGTTCGTACTTGTGTCGAAGTAGCATCATTGTCAAAATAAAAAGCATAGCAATTTTGGGAGAAGTGTATGTACTTACCATTGCTGATTCAGAGGGAACAGTCCCATCACCATCCACATAGGAGTATTCTGGCTGGAAAAAAAAAAAAAAGTGTTCCGGCTGAAATAGATAAAAGAACCATACAATGGTTATGTACAAATAAGAAATTCGTTATGACTCCACAGTTGCCCCCTCTCAAGTCTGTATATTGTCAAAGTTTATATTCAAAATAAGTCGAATTCAGAATTGTGTCCCCATCAAATTTCAAAATTGCAGACTCATGTGAGCCAATGTACTTTTAGACATAGAGGAAATTTTACGGTGGACGAGGACCAATGGAGACGGTTCAATATACAACATTGGATGCAGGGGCATGATGGTTAAAAAATACCTCAATTACCCTAATCTGACGGTGCATGATAGACCGGCTCGATTGGTCCTGATCTACCATAGAATCACCCTAAGACGTAGAGTACTTGATCTATCACCTGTTAATTCAGGTAACAACGGTCTCTTGTGGTGATATTTGATCAACAAGCGTTTATTGATTAGAGCACAGTAAAACCTCAGAAATAACATATATTAGGAGCTCTATGCAAGTTACCGGAAAATGAAATATACTCGTGTTTCTTACCAATGTGTGACATATCTCGGATAACTCGTCGATGGGAGAAGATTCTGAACCATAGCTGCAAAAATGAGAGAGACGTAAATACTGGTCAAATATTATTATGTTTCAATCAGTAAGAAATCACTGCACACGTCTGAAAAATTGGTTAAACACTTTGCTCAAATGCACACGACCAAAACCACATGAGCAGCCTTTCTAATTTTTCAATCATTTCAGAGTATTTAATTTCAATATCCGATGGCATTTAAGGCACAGCATCAAATAGTTAAGTAAATCCTAACAAATTAAATTCTCAACCTCATAGAGATCAAACAAGATACATATTTAGGAGTGTTCTCAAGGAGTTCAGTATAATCATAGACATCCGTGTATCGTGGGCCAGTGTAGGTCCACATGGATGGTTGTGTTTGTACTGGGACTCTGAGTCCAGGGAGATCTTAAGAATGACCTTCTGAGTTAGGTGCCTACCAAACATCAAAAGGTGTGTCGTAAGATGTTCCATATATGTTATAGAAGGAAACACCCTTGGGAAGTTGAGTTCTATTGAGAATTTCCCGGGTACCAGAAGCCCACTTAAAAATCGCATGGTTGAAAGGAAGAGACACTGTCTTTCCACCATAATTTAGCTGTAATATGATACGAAGAAAGATTAGCGCAATATAACTGGCAAGATTAAGGTTAATAATGAAAAGCTGCAGAAAAGGTGAAAACACACAAGACAATGATTAAAATAATTTTGAAACCACTCGACTGATTGAATATAATGATCGCAAGGATAAAATTAGTGGGTTCCTTTTATATGTGAGAAAAAGTATACTTGCTGGTTAAATTTTGGGTTGAGAAAATTTGTAGAATTAAGGAAATATAGTTGGAGGCTATGAGAGCCTCCATTAACCAATAAAAGAAACTCTCATATCACTGCACCTGTTGGGACAAGTTATTATTTCAGAAAGAAATCATAAATCTATATCTATATCTGTATCTATACTACTATAAAAGTATGGATCTTGGAAGTTGTTTCTTCCAATTGTGATATTACAATATTACCCGACTTAAATTTACCACATTTGTTTAAACACCTTTGTTCAAATAATTAAATAATTACTTAGGACTCTGCATTAAAACATTTGAGACTCTATATTTTCTTGAAATCCTTCAACTGAACTGCAGGCAAACTCAAATATGTATTCTACGTGCAATGCACGTACACTCTACTAGTCTAAGGAAATATATGTAAATGTGAATGACATGTGACATACTAAAAGAATACACTAGGCTTGTGTTTGGGTTGGATGGTTTGAGAGCTACGGATTTCAAATTCATAATAACAACTTCGTTACAACTGTTTGGATAAGTTTCTACTTTCTAGAAATATGGATTTTAAATCATTTACGAACCAATTTGTGTTTATTTTTTCCAATCATTCTCATTGATTTCACATCCACTAAATATCGGAGTTAATATAAATGCAACCTGAGATAAATGTCAAATTTGACCATTAAACTCACTTAGATTTTAAACGCATGATGAAATCATGGATGATATAGGCAAAGGTACACGATTCCTAATTGAACTACAAGTTATGACATTCAACTAATATATATGTAATAACGATAAAAAGAATATTCATAGGAAAAAATGAGTACCTCATTGTTTTTTAATGCTTCTTCAAAAAGGGTTAAGCAATCGTTACGCCCATAGGTTTCCAATTCAATTGAAGTTTCCTCATCCTCAGAATGCTTTCTCCATACTTGAATCTTGGGTTGATTTTTCCAATTGAAATCAGGGCTCGGCAACATCTCGTAAATAGACGGGCACTCTACCAACTAAGCATACACCAATAAACTCAAGTTGAGTAACAGTGCAAACAGAACAAAACCAGGAAGAAGGGACTAAAACAACATTATGCAAAACAAGTACATACTTAAAACACAATATCAGAACTAAGATAACATAGTAGAACAAGTAAAGGTTTAAAATAAAATAAAATTTGTAGCCCAAATTCCTTACGTAACACTTGTGTGTTCACTTCACAAGTTTTTGGCAATTTAATTCTAGCTGAAAACACATAAGCCCGTATATCTGAAATGTTGATGAATTTTCAAATATTTTTCATCACATTTTTCACTATTTCCGGAGTAAAATTTACATTTTATGTTGTGTTTTCAAACTTATATATCTTTCTCATCGCTTAGTACTGACTGGCTTTGGGGTGATACAAACATCTTTCTTATGTGTCCAGAAGAGGGGGGGGGGGGGGGATGCAAAAAAGTAAAAGGTTTTTCCAGATAACCGTACGAGTAGGTCAGAAGGCCTATTATAACCCACATTTTTATTACAATAATTCCTTCATAAAAAAATTTGTTGAAGCAGGTAGATTACCAGTTGATGCATTGACCATCTTGATACAAAAAAGAAGCTTTCAAAGCCTTCAACAAACTGCAGTCCGGTTAGTAAAGTATCGTTGATGCATCCTGGTGCACCTGCACCAAATAAATAAGAATTCTGCCCGAGTAAGATAGCTGTAGTAATTAAGTGTGTGTGTGTGTGTGTGTGTGTGTGTGTGTGTGTGTGTGTGAGAACTGCACTGGTTTAAGATGATAGAGCAAAAACTTCATGTTTGGTGGCCTTGTTCAAATTATCCATCCGCTGCAAAGCAGCATTCTTAAGTAAACCAATCAATTAACTCTCTTAATTAATTCACCAATAGTTAAATTTAGTACTTAATCCACCAAAAAAGATTAATTCCACATTCCGGGTACATGAGTATCACTCTTCAAATTAGTGTGTCCAATTTTTCAGGGGCAGAACCAGGATTTTTAGCCTTGAGGGGTGGAGATTGGATTTTCAGTCATATGGAGGGGCGGGCGAATTTTTTAACTTTATAATAACTACATCTAAAAGTTAAACTTGTGTAGAATTGATGGAGGCAGGACCCGCTTTTTGTCATGGCAACTGATGTAGCACAACATGCAAGAAACATTACCTTGGAAAGGAGTGGCAATGGTAATCCACTTGTTCACATATCTGGAGAAAATCTGCAATTTGAAGGCTAAGTCACCATTAAGCCTCCATTTGAAACGGAACAAAATTGTAAATAATACAAAAGTGTCAATTTGTTAATGATATATCAGGAAGTAACATGGCGAGATAATGAAACGTGTCCTCATAGAAAAATCGACTTAATATGTATGACTAAATAAAACTACTCTGTTCCATAGACTAAAAAGGCGGGGGGGAGAAGGAATAAGATGTGGAGGCAAAAGTATGTGGTTTGTTAAAATAGGGTAAATAACACTCGTAGAAATAATTTACTACACATATGCTCGGGCTCGTATGATGACTCAATATGCAAGATCCACCCAGATAATTTGCTTACTCGATGGAAATACACAACATAAGTATAAAGCAGCAGGATTCAATCGAAAGTCGAAACAAGTAAAAAATGAATAAACATACATCACTATGAAGAGCTATAAAACACGACACCAGCAATCCACCCATTGAATGTGAAATTATATTGACTTTCCTTCCTCCTGATGCTTTATATGCAGCTTCCAATTTCTCTTTTAGGCCATCCATTAACTGACCGATTCTGCAATAATACAATAAACAAGTAGTATGATCCTCAAGAAAAATCTGCAATCACACTTAGTGTAAAATACTGACAATTAAACTCAAAAGACAAGATATTGGGAAATTACACTCCAGTTAAAATAAAGGATATTATGGTAGAAAATTGCGCCGTGGAAACTTTCTACCTGTTGCTCTGTCGAAAATCATAACCATATCCAAACAACGTTGTTCCTTTCTTATACCCACATTCAACAAGCATGTTGATCATGTCATGAAAATGGTACACATCGGTCAAATGTAGAAGCTTTACAAACTGAAACGTCAAGAAAAAGTAACATAAGACACAAATTCATAAAAGGCGGGAAAATGAAACTAAGAAATGGGGATATATTATTAGCTACAGAGAGTACATTCGAATTCCAGGTTGAGCATAAAAAGTTCAGTCATAAGCCAACACTGATGTGAATCAAAACATTTTCTCAATTGAAATAGGGATACCTTCGGATTGAACTAGGTTCTTTTAACTTTAGATGAATCTATTATTTGCTGGAGTAAGTTACAGGGAAGAATTCTGTAAAGCAGTCAGTTTTACAATACTTGGCGCCATCTAATTCACATACAACGGGAGCGAGGGAGAGAGCATAAGAGCGTCAAAATCTGAAATTACTTCAGAGCGGAAGCGTCTTAGTGCATGTATCATGATGCTAGAAAATACCCGTAAAAATAATGTATGCTACAAAGGGGGCATCTCAGGACATACTTAAGTGCTTATATCCATCAAAAAAGGCAAGAAATCGTTCAAATTAGCCAGCATTAATTGTTGTTTTCCCATTTTCTTCTTTTTACAGGCGGAAGCTATCTGTTGATCTTTCAGAAGACGGTCATAATTCAAACAAATAGTATTCGTCTCATGAGATCTCTAACTAACCATCATATCCATGGTCATGGATCAAGCCTCAATAAAAGATGAAAAGAAGGGCAAAAAGAAAAAAACTAAAATTAAACAAATAGCTCATTGAAATGGAGTAGCAATACTCAAGGCTTGTTAGCCTAGTGGTATCAGTTTCCACTTTCACGTGGGAGGTTCTGGGTTCAATTCTAGGCTACCGTCACAATTTGTGACTTTTCCCTCCAATTTGTGACTTTTCACTCCTTTGGAGTCTAGGGTTGGAGTCTTATTGGTCAGTGTGGTCATGATTAAAAATTATTGGCCCGAGTTTGTCAGTTCAATATATCTCCTTAGTCTAAAATTAAAAAAAATAATAATAATAATAATTGGAGTAGCAAAACTATATAGGGAAAATTATTGTTTAGAGAATAGGAAGATATTAAATTTATAAAGACACAACAATTCTTAAGTAATTAGGGAGAAGGGATTCCTAAACTTTACAAATTACTAAAATGGTAAATTCAATGCAAAATCATATTTGTGTCACTCATTTCATCTTTTTTTTTTTTTAATTATCCATATTCTTCACTTATTAATTTTCCGTTCATCAAATGAAGTTTAACTTTGTTTTTCCTTACAAAGCTACCCAATAGGCAATAGATTCATCAAAAATGCAAGTAATATTCTATTGTATATCTAAAACAAATTTACAACATTTACAACAGTTAAAGATAGTTTAAGATAATTGAAAATTACATTAAATAAAGTTATTAATTTTATTTACAAGTAACAACTTCAGAAGTTGAAATCACGTAACAAAAAATAAGAGATTAAGAAATTAGATAGTATAGCAAGCAACGCAATTATAATATTTTAAATGACTTCAGAAAAGGATGCTTGATAAACCATATAATACTTCATATTATGACAAAATAATAATTAAAACAATAAGCCCAATGATACATCAAATTATCGTAAGTAATTATCTTTTCATGAATAGTATCTTAATCGAAAGAACCACCTATATGAATTTTTTCTAATCAATTCTTTATGAATAATGTCGAAATTGCATAGTTTTCTATCACATTTATCGTTGACGATCATTTGTATGATCATAGTTGTAATTGCATGCTTTGTTGCATGAAAGAATTATTCAGATCAAGGTTATTAATTAAAAATAATTATTAAATCATGGTTGAGTATTTTTAATTAAAACCGTTCAAGGGATATAGTTAAAAGCATTTTAATTACAAGGCCATAGACGATTCAGTTGTTATAAAAAAATATAGTGTTGCACTAATACAAAATCTTTATTTATAAAGAAAAACTTATATAATATCATTTTCAATTATTGTAAATGTTTAGAGATGTTGTACAATTTTTCCCAACTTATATTGCATTTTTTATTCAATGTGATGGGTCAATGTGTGCAAATGAAGATAAATAAACTTTAATTAGTGATAAAAGAAAATAGAATGAGTGGAGAACTTGTGTTTTTCTAGGAAACATATGAAGTGGGTAAGATAAAATGATTTTGCATTGAATTTATCATTTTAATAATTTATATCAAACATACAACAAAATATTACTTGTATTTGTTGATAAATCTAGTGGGTAACTTTATAAGGAAAAACAATTAAACTTTATTTTTGATGAACAAAACATTAATAAGTAAAGAATATGGATAATTAAAAAAAAAATAGGTGACACAAATATGATTTTGCATTGAATTTATCATTTAAGTAATTTGTAAAGTTTAGAAACCCCTTCTCCCTAATTAGTTAAGAATGGTCGTGTCATTATAAATTTAAAATCTTCCTATTCACTAAACAATAATTTTTCCAACTATATATGAAGAAGCTATAAATAAATGCAGAAAAAGCTTACTAAAGAAGGGTCCAAAATGTCAATGGAATAAAGCCCGTGATCATCTTGCGGCACAATTATCTCAGTACTATCATCCAATGACTCAGTATACCCTGCCAAAACACACACACATTCAAAAAAAAGACAACCCAAAAATTAAAATAAAAAACAAAAAACCCTGAAAAAAAAAAAGAAAAGAAAAAACTAAACCTGTTTGAGGATTGTAAACGGACCAGAGCTTTCTCTTGAACTCCAAATCAGCCAACAGAATTCGGACCCATACCCGGGTCTCGCACCCGAATTTCTTCTTCTTCTTACTCTTGGAATGGAGGATCGACCCGCCAATACCCGACACTAAGAGAACCGGATCCCGGTCGGCGTCGTCGTCCGGGTCGGAGCTCCGGGAGCAGCAGCAGAAGTAGTCCGGGAGCATTTTTTTTTTTTGGGGGATGGATTACGGGTTTTGCAAGGTGAATGTAGTAAGTTGGGTGGTGTGGGGATTAATTAATAATTTGTGGAAAGGGATTTGGAGATAGATTTTGCTAGAAATTGAGTAGGTGGCATGTGGATGGATGATGGTTGGTGATCTTGGAAAATGATAAACAACAACGTGTAGAATGAGGTAAACCCAAATCCCAGACTTGATATGATTACACTATGCCTATGGATGACATGAAAGCTACACTTCACTTCGTCCTTTCTTCCTACTATTTAACAAGGATTATCTATACTATTTATAATTGAAGAACTCGCAATGTTTTTTTTTTTTTTTTTTTTTTTTGGAAAAAGCTCGCAATGTTGGATTGATATTTCTTTGGTACGATATAATTAGATTTCTCTCAATGATAGAAATCATCCTAATCGACATGCGGATTTGTTCCATAATTTATTCAAACATTAACTCCTGTTTCTCTCTTTTTTTCTCTTAATTTCTCTCATTAAGAAAACTTACGTTTATAACTATATATTAATTAATCATAGTGGCACAACCGTTGTACGTTAAAATCAATAAATTAAAATAATTTACTTATTTATTATTCTGTAATATGAAAATATCTTAATACTACATGTGGTGTTTGAAATTATGCAAAACATAAATTTTATATTTGATTTTAAGTTAATTATTTTAGTTAGAAATTTGTGCAATAGAAAAAAGAAAAAAAAAACCAAAAAAATATTTGGAGAGAGATAACGATAAAAATGGTAAGAAATATTATAACTAATAAATTCATGTGGGCCATTAAATGTGGGCGGAAATTCTAACTAAATAATTTTGGTACACATGACAATACGTGTGGCATTAAGAGTAATAGTTTGATAAATATTTTTCAAATAGTACTAGTTTGAGAATTATTTTTCCTAAGGATAATGTTTTGAAAAAAAAACTCCAATAATTAACATAAATTATGAATATAAATATATGTTCACATAATTTTAAGTGACATCTTAGTATCATAAAATAGTAAATTAATATTTTTATTTGTAATATTCAAAGATTTAAGCACACACATCGAGTGTATATCACGACAAGTAGTAATTAATTATTGGCTTGGGTCGAATTTGTAGGTGGTTCTCCGTTAGACTTATAGTTCTACTAGCTAATTAAGTCACTACGTAATTTATAAATATATGGTGACAATCTATAGGATCGTGGTATAAATTCGATAACCCATATTCCACTTTATAAAAATTACCTCAATTTTAATAGAAAAATGTGTTGGGATCGAATATGATGCTCAATAGGAGAACTAAACAACCAGGCCCTGATTGGACAACACCTAATGTTTGCCTTCTTGATTTTTTTTCTTAGATTTTCTCCATCAAAAATGAATTTATTTGGTATTTCCTAAAAACATTCCAAAGAAGTGCTGAAGTTGATATTCATTAAGAGAATCTCAAATTTTCTTGAAAATGGATTTTATTATCATTTTTCTCAGATTTTTCTCAGGAAAATTAAATTTTTATTATTATTATTATTTATAATTAGACAGTTCACCCAGCAATCAAAATGTCTTTATCCGTTAATATCTTAACATAAGTATCAAAATAATCACATATTTTGATACGGAATGACCCAAGATGCGAGATCTGATTCATTTTGCATACTTTTGGAAGGTTTGATGATTAACTTAGTTAGATATAGCTTAAATTTGTCATAAAAGAAAAAAACTTATCTTACATAAAAAATATATAACATCACACTTGACTAATATTTCTATCAGCAAAACTCATCCAAATACATTTTCACCATCGTATCTCAAATCTCAACTCCTTAAAAATAGAATATCTCAGTCTTTCTAAGGAAATCGACAAATGAAAATAGTATATCATCCAATCAGGCTCTCAGATGTCAATCTGAAAGGTTCCGGTTGGATGACATGCTATTTCCCATTTTCCCATTTCTCAGAGATTTTTTTATATCAAAATTGCATTTTATTTGGCATCTCCTAAAACTATCAACCCGAATTTGTCGTGCAAGATATTTAGGATATCCCCCTTTCTCTTGAATTAAAAAAAAAGTATCCCAAATAAATGCTACAGTGTCTATCCCCTACAAAAATCTTAAATTCCCTGAAAAATGAGTTTGATTAGCATTTTTTTCATATTTTTCTCAGAAAAATCATATTCATGATTAGGAAGTTCACTCAACAACTAAAATGCATTTATCCGTCATGCTCATCAAACTAATCACATATGTTGATTCGAAATGACGCAAGTCGCGAAATAACATTCACCATGCCTATTTTAGATGTCTTAATCGATGAGTTTAACTTACATATATATATATATATATACCTAGATTGTCTTATAAAACAAAAACTCAACAATAACAATTTTTCACAAAAAACAACTTTTCTTTCAAAACAACATATCACATTACACCTAATCATTACACTTTTCTCTAAACAAATTCCAACCAAACATACTTTTACCACTAATTATCTACTCTTTTAAAAAAATAACCCCTACTTTTTTCTTAGGAAAATGAGAAAATGGAGCGGACATGACATGGAATTGGGATCATAAATACTATGATTGAGAATATTATAGAGATTTTTCGTAGTATATTGATCTCTAAATCTGATAGGCATGCGGCTCATCATGATTTGGCCGCCGCATGGACATGATCTCAGGTATTGGTTCAGGGTTAGGGATGGCAACAAGCCGGTTTCGGGCGGTTCTTGAGGATCCGGAACCGGAATCGCATAAGTTTTTAGGACCCAGAACTGGAACTGCATAATGAAGGACCCGGAACCGCTAGACCTGCGGGTACCCGCGAGTATTGTTTTTACACTACCGCTTGCAGGTACCTGCGAGAACCGGAACCGTGAGACTCGCGAGTACCCACGAGTTTGGAACCGGAATCGTGAAACCTATTTTTTTTTTTTTGGCTAGAGTTTTGCCTTTTTTCTTTTATTTGTAGTTTTTTTTCTTTTTTACTACTTTTTCTTCTGAAGTTCTCCACCTTTTTCTTTTATTTTTGTATTGTATTTTATGTGTTTTGTTATAATCTGACGGGTAAATTTCCTGCAATTTCATTCTAATACAAGAATTAAAGTCTGAGCGATTGTTTTCTAGAAAAAAAAAATTGTTTGATAGTTGAGTATGTTTTGTTATAATTGGGGAAAATTTGATAAGGTTACTTATTTGATGAAGTAATGTGGACTATGGAATTTTGGGGAAAAGATTGCTTGTGTAGCAACTTTTTTAAGAGAACTGATTTTTTCACAAAAATAAGATCGAAAATTAAGTTAATTGTTGGAGAACGTTCAGTTAATCTAGTAATATCATGTTTAAGCATTATTGAATTTCGATTT
The DNA here is from genome assembly GCA_019426215.1 of Buddleja alternifolia. NCBI lineage: Eukaryota > Viridiplantae > Streptophyta > Magnoliopsida > Lamiales > Scrophulariaceae > Buddleja > Buddleja alternifolia. Next base: position 15,582,256 of record CM033390.1, read on the forward strand.
GTGGTTCGCTTATATTTTGAAATTATCTGGTTTTAGATGCCTAGCATGTGTTCTGATATTTCCATTATGGATTTTCATGCCTAGCAAAATATTAGCCATCAAACACAAATATCAACTAATTAGACTTTAATTTGCATTTAAAAAAAAAAAAAAAAAAAGCGGTTCCGGGTCCAACCCTGAACCGAATCGAAACGACTAGGAACCCGATAAGTTGGAACCGGATCCGATTAGAGCTGGGGGAACCGGAACCGTCGAGGCGGTTTCAGGCGGGTCCAACCCGGATCCGTTGCCATCCCTATTCAGGGTTGCGGGGTCGAATCTTTGGAGAGGATTGGTCCCGACCAAAACAAGATACACAAATCTTACTTTTCGTATGGGAATTTTATATTGTGCAAGGGTCTTTTGGTCACTTCGTAATTGTTACTTAGATAATGCATATTAATTATAATGACCACTTAGGTTTGAAATTGTATCCGCCTCTCGCGCAATATATCATCTAAAACCAATTTGCTTAATTGTATATTTTCTTTGCCTACCATCAAATACGACCGGGCTCCTTGAGTACAAAGAAGTAAACATAACGTGAGAAATAAGAGAGTTTTACGTAATTTAGCATAATAACAAGGACGATTATTATAATTTATATGTTCGTATATTTTTGATAAAGAGAATAATCTTTACTATGAACAAGTAACATGAGTTATCTTGTTGCCCTCAGTAGTCCATTCTTTTACCAATTTTTACTAAGAACCATTTGGTTAAGTGACATCGGCCCCACACTATTTAATGAGAACTCAAGTATTTGAATCATCGGTTCCCACAATTGTAAATAAGTAAATACATAAAAGTAATCCGTTTGGGCCATGTGGTCTTTTTTGTGCACTAGGAAAAATTTTAAGAGCAGGGTTTAACATCTAAGTAGTGTCTGGATTCAAATTCTAGTTTTAATATATATTAGAATTCGAATATGTAAATGTTTTTAATTATGAGACTCAAAATTCCAAAAACACCTAAAAGTCATACACAATCCTCCCTCGCTTAATTTCAATTGAGATTGAAAAATTCCGATATTGCCACATCAGCATATATAAATTTAAATAGTATTGGAAGTGTCGCTAAGAATATCCTGAATTGTCAAATCTCCCACCGTGGTCTTGAAACTTGTTCGATTAAACCTCCCACGTTCCCAGTAATGGAATTGACACCTAATTTTCATTCGAGGATGCTTATAAATGGTATATACTATTATTTACTCACCCTTTTCAAATAAAAATAATAATATTTTAAGAACTTTAATCCTTAAACGCTGCCAAACCTATCAGTATCTAATTTGCCCTTGTCCAATTCTCCCATCTTGACCCCATCTCCCAGGCCCTAAATAAGAAACGTCAAGTAAAATACTTGGTTGTGAAGACAAAATAAGCATCTTACAAGAATATCCCCACATAATACTTTGAAAATTCTTGAATATGGCTAAATGTGTCCCTTTAGAAAGAAAGTAAGAGCTTATTATTTATCATTCTAGAATTGTAAAATCAATTTGAAATGGAAAATTTGGCCGGCCCGGTATTTATTTCACGTGCCACGCTATAGTTGAATGGGCCAAACCTAATCCCGAAACAATCAAAATCAACCATGTACTAAAACCCATAAATAATCATTCATGTGGTGAAACTATCGGGACTTTGAAATCACAGGAGTTCCTAAGAGTCATTCGTGCTAGACCAAAATCAGTGATATGTAAATCCCAGAAAAAGTCTTTCGCGCATAGAACTAACAACTCAAAATTTGATTAAGGAGGTCTCGACTACAAATCCAGCGACGAGAAGAAGAATATGGAGAATCACAAATATAGAATTCAAGGGCAGAATAATAAGTAACAAAACCAAGAGAATTTGTGTCTATTTCAATTCTCACTACTAAATGCCAACAGGAAAAAGTAATTTGTCGTTCACAGCAATTCTACAGGTCCTGCACGCTCAAACCTACAAGAGACATGAACAGCAAAACATGATACGTCGGGCAACCAATTAAGCATAGTAATAAGTGAAAATACTGAAGAAAAGAGGTATGTAACAGATTTATAGCATCAATCAAGTGTGACGACCAATATAGACAGTCTAGCTGACGGTTCTTTAAAATGGGCGAAAAGTTTCATTCTCCTAAAATCAAAAGATGCAGCTCGTGTATGAAAACAGCTAAAATAATTCCCTTTACCATTCAGTCAAGTGGACCCAACATGGATAACATCACATGGATGAACATAGTTATTCGGTACCAGCAAAAATAACTTATGAACTTAAAAATACATCATTGTTTGAAAACGTGTCGTGCTAATTCGAAGAAAATTTAAATTTCATATATATCGTTCAAAAAAGTTCTAATCCAAATTCGATTTGCTCGAATTAGTGACTTATAAATATGCTTATCATTGTATTTGATCAGCGCAGAGAAAGAATTACATGACAAGTGAGAGTAGAAGGCAAGAATTCTAATATTTTGGTGATCAGCTTCGCCAATATATTCAAACTTTATCATTGATTAACTTTCAAATTAAATCAAGATTAATTATGTGATAACAGATAAAGGGAGAAAAGACCAGGTACAGCAAGGCATAATATACCTGGTGGGAGGGATTGCTTCAACTTGTCAGCCTTCTCAGTGTCGAACACGCAAAGCGTGTAAAGGTACTTGGAGCAACGAACCTTGAACTTCACGACATCCTTGCTCCTCTTAATTTTCACGGAACGTGCATCTTTCCTTCTTGCAGTAAGAAGGAAATCCTTGATCTCATTGATTTGCTTAGGCTGAAAAGCACAAATTTGGCACACATGTTAGTTGAACATGTGAAATACTTAGTGCATGAATACAAGATATTTTAACAGAAAGTAACATATTGACAAGATTAAAGTAATATCTTATGATAAGTGAGTAAAAATTCTCACCTATTCGACTTTGGACAGAAACCAATCTAGCAAATAGATACTTATCTATATCAAATAATTTATAATGTATTTGTATAAGGAGATTACTCTTTGGCAATGGAGCTAAATGAACGGGTATTCATATATTTGATTCAAATTGAAGACATTACTCCAAACTCAATGAGTGTCTTGTGACAACCAATCTCGCCCATAGTAGAGTCCAAAGACATCACCTAAAACCTTCTATGTCGATTGTATAACTTAAGAAAGGTGACAATTAATTTAAATCACCTTCAATCAGAATAAGTCTCCAACCAATCTAGATGCATGTGGAAACCCCAAAATTCCGAATGTCAATAATATTCCTCCTTGTCCACTGCATCATCAACCTCACAGTTCTAAACTACATTGGCTTCTCTCTCGCACACAACCACCATATAAACACGAGTATGGCCCCTCTTACTATCTTCCGGCTCTTATTCATGAATACAAAAAGAATGTGTCAACTTTCTTATCATTCTTCTAGCCAAATACTCATTCACATGTCATTGTTACGTACTCCCACGACTTAGACCCGAGTCAATCACAGTCATTCATGTAGTGGACCACACAATAGACGAATAAGGAGATTTGGTGAGACCCCAGCTACTAAGAACCACTACTCATTAACTCAGAACACGAACATAGCTGGTTCGAGGACTTTCAAACACTATAGTGGAAATAAAAGAAAGAATTCGTGCAATAAAATGTTACAATCATTACTATTATTATTTCTTACTTAAACCCATTCCACTTGTTCAAGAATTCACGAAAACAACAAATAAATAATTGTTTCTAAAATATCAAACTAATTCAGTACCATAAACAAAGCTTGCTTCAACAATTTTCTAGCATAAACACATTCAATAATCATCAAACATTAAAAAATATACTACTGCATAAATACTCAGAATCCACAATCTTCTCATCGATCTTTCCAACAGCAAAAATACATACATACATATATATGTGTGTATATATATATATATATATATATATATATTTGGACCTACCTAGACATTTTCTAATAAAAAGAAAAAAGAAACGGATCTAAGTTTTATCACTCGTACAAACTACATTTTCAATAATGAAAAACAAAATCAAGAGATGAAATAGCAAGAGAAATTACCATGTTTTCTGGTGAGGTTGAGCAGCGGAGAGAGGCCTACGCTGATTAATGGTTTTTGCAGCAGTTTATGCGCTCACAGTGATTACAAAAACCCTAGGTCACATGACTATTTGAGTTTCCTATTTTACCCCTCCCAAATTGTTCAGCCTAAATAACAATTGGAATTGTTTAAACTGTACAAGATGGGCCGATTTAGGTTCCAAGTTTAGACCCCATAAAGATTTTCTTTTTTTGAAAATTATTTTTTTGTCCGTCAACTATAGGGTGTTAACTGTTAACACTTTTCGTTTTAATTACTGATATACCTAAATTCGTATAGAGGGTCGTATCCTCGTATGTGTCTCATATACAGTTGAACCATGCCTTTAATAGGGCTAGGTCGATGGGTCGTATCACCGCACGTATGTATAACCTCAAGAAGTATTCAAGTTGAATGAGCTAGAAGCATCGTACAAGCATTTACAGAGGAGGTCCCCAAGTAGGCTGTATTTACACAACACTACAAGATCAGTGTGTTTTTATTATCTCGGGTCGGGTTAACCCTTGACCGAACTGACGAGCTATCATCCCGATCGTCCACGGAGCACGCGTGGCATCATCTTACTATAATGTGTCATCTGTTAGCTCTTCATTCGTACAACGTGAAAATGCTATAAATACAAGCATTTATTAAGAGGACGGGACCAAAATCTAGGCATTTAAGAGGTTTCATAGCTAGCATCGCGTCTTCATTATTTGGCTATAGACTCGATAGTACAATCCTATCACATAAATTTGGGTGCGTTTGCTTATGAACCATAACTACGATAATGGAAGGATATATTTACTTCGGAACAGCGTTATACTTGATCCCGTTAGAGGTACGTTGGTAGCTTGGTCAACCCAAGTGCTGTCTATGATCACAATTGACGCACTTTTGGCTCTTTGCGAGGTCACCTGATTGAGTAAGATCGATTCGAAGAATCGACCTAACACCACATTTCAATTTTAGTCTTTTTTGTTCACTTTTTTGGTCCTGCATTACACATCTAGTCCTATTTAACTAATTATTTTTTTTGAACATTTAGTCTTGTTGTTGTCAAATTGAAAAAATAAAAAAAATCCGACTAAATTAATGGCTATAATATTGCATATGCGGCTCACACGAGTTCAGAGCTTATTTATATTAGATGGAATTCATAAGAATCACGCATTAAAAATAATAATGGCTAGATATACAGATTCGAAGCTCCTATGATTCCTAAAAAAATAAATTAAAACTCTCCTATCATCAAATTTTGATTGCAACAGATAACTACAATACTTTCACCATACATGAATATCACTTGCTGCATATAATTTGAAGTCTGTCTCAAACTAGCATAAATTACCAAATCCAAGCTTTTCAAATTAAATTTTTATTTATGAGTTGAAATTGATAGTTAAATTTTTACTTGTTTCAAAGTAGAGCATTTCTCAGCTTCTACTAAATGAAAATAGTATTACAATAAATTTAATCCTTAAATGCCAACCAAATCAATGTCTAAATTGAACTCTCTCGATATTCCAACATATTAATCTTTGGAGATTCTTGAATGTGTACAATATCTCTTTAGAATGACAGTAAGAGCTTATGAATTATCATTCTGAATTGTCCGTTTTGGTAGTAATAAATTTCATTGTTTGGTGCAACACTGAAGTTGAGCGAGCAAAGCTCAATCCGAAACAATCAGAATCATCCATATGCTGGAAGTCTGAAACCCATAAATCCACGTTCATGTGGAGAAATGAATAGTAATTCTATCATGAATTCGAATTACGCGACTTCATTGAGATGGTAATCTCAACAAAAGTCTTTTGGTGATGTAACAAACAACTCAAAATTTGATTCAACAAGTCTTGCCTACAAATCCAAGGGTTACAAATATAGAATTCAAGAAGACAAGTAGCAAACCAAGAAAATTTGTGTATATTTCAATTGTCACTACTAAATGCCAACAGGAAAAAGAAATCCGTCTTTCCCAACAGTTATACAGGTCCTGAACGTTCAAACCTACAAAAACATGAGCAGCATGTTCAGGCAACCACTTACTTATAGTAACAAGTGAAAACACCAAAGAAAAAAGTATGCAACAGATTTATAGCATCGAGTGTGACAACCAATGTGGACAATCTAGCTGTAGGTTGTTCAAGATGTGCGAAAAGTTTCATTCTTCTAAAATCAAAAGATGCAGCTCGTTTATGCAAACAGCTAATCCAAGCCCCTTATTATCACAGTCTAGTGGACCCAACATGGGTAACATCACATGAATGATTGTAATTATTCGGTAATAACAACAAAAATAACTCATGCACTTAAAAATACATCATAAGAAAAATTTAGCACTGGTAATTAAGATTAGTTATATGAAAACAAACAAAGGGAAAAAAATCAAGTACAGTAAGGCATAATATACCTGGTGGGAGAGATTGTTTTAACTTGTCAGTCTTCTCCATGTCAAACACGCAAAGCGTGTAAAGGTACTTGGAGCAACGAACCTTGAACTTCACGACATGCTTGCTCCTCTTAATTTTCATGGAAGGTGCATCTTTCCTTCTTGCAGTAAGAAGGAAATCCTTGATCTCATGGATTTGCTTAGGTTAAAAACCACAAATTTGGCATACATGTTAATTGAACATGTAAAGTACATGAATACAAATTAGTTTTAACTAAAAGTTATATATTGACAAGCAAAAAGTAATCTATTATGATAAGACAGTTAAAATTCTCAATTTTTTTCCAACATCGGACAGAAAACAATATAAAAAATTCACTCACTTATCTACATCAAATAATTTGTACCATAATAAGGAGAATACTCTTTGGCCAATGAAGCTAAAATGAACGGGTATTTACTAATTTATTTCATTAACTTGAAACGTGGGTATATGTTGACATCAATCAAGCCATTCATCCAAACTCAAAGAGTGTCTTTTAACATCCAATCTTGGCCATAATAAATTCTGAATACATAACCAAAATCTTTCTGTGTTGATTGTATAACTTGAGATAGAGTGACAATTGGTTTAAAGCACCTTCAAACAGAAATAAGTCTACAACCAATCTATATACATGTGAAACTCATAAGATTCTGAATGTCATTTCTATTCCTCCTTACCCACTACGTCTTCAACCTCACAGTTCTAGTCAACTTGTGCTTCTCCCACGCACACAAAAAACACCATATAAACATTGCCACAACCCCTTTTACTCTCCTCTCTCTCTTCTTTATGCATATAAAATGGAAGAGTTTCAACTTTCATTTCATTCTTCTAGCCAAATGCTCGCAAACAGGTCACTCTTATGTACTCCCGAGACTCAAATTGGGACTCAATCACAGTCATTCATGTGGTGTGTCCACCATACATGGATAGGTGTGATTACATCGCGATTTGGAGTACCAAGGGCTACTAATTAGCCATTCAATAACTCAGAACACGAATGGAGCTGGTTTGACTGACTTTCAAACACTGTACAGCTGTACTAGATAGGGTATAAGAAGGAAAAAATGATTGTGCAATTAAAATGTTACAAGCATTACTCTAAAGATTTCTTACTAAAACACGTTCCATTTGTTCAAGAAATCACGAAAACAAATACAAGATCACGGTGATTCGCAGTTTTTTTTTATTGGTGGTTCTACGACGGTCATTTTGTTGGGCGTTTTGAAAATGTTTCAAAAATTTTTTCTCTCGGATTTTGTAATTCCTGATGGGCAAGCAGGTAATTATGAATCTTCTAATAAGTTGTTGACAATGTTATATTCCTGTATCAGTGATTTTGTATTATAATTGTTTTCTACTGTCATCATATTCTAATTTGCGTTGGAAAATCGTGTTTGAGGAATTTTATAGTTCCTGATGTGGAACCATGTAATTATGAATATTCTAAAAAGTTTTATAATTGTTGTATTCCTTTAATTCATGACTTATATTTTTATTTTTACATATTCTCATCCTATTATCTTGAGTGTAGGTCCGTTAGACAGAGCATCATGAGTTTGAGCATCCCAATTTGGGGTAGTGGATTTTGCAAACGCTCAGAATGATGATATAGGGAATGACAATGATAGTCGTGATTCTGATGTCGCTCCATCATTATACAGACGTCGAGTTGGAAAGACAGCGCAATAATGCACAGAGTGATGAGACGAAGATGACGAGAGTATGTACCGATAAATAATAGTATCCCTCCACCAAGAGTCGAAGAAAGACTTCATGATGTGCTTCCCTTCTATTCCACCTCATACCCAGAAGTAGAAAGAGATTCAAATATCGTGAAAGTGTAGGTTTGAGCGCCGAGAGATTATATATATGATTATGCAAAAGGGAATCTGTGTAAGGGCCAGATTTCACAACAAACTCAGCTTACAAACAGCGGAAAAAAACTACCACGTGCAGCACGCACGGTGCGAGTGTAAGGTCATAATCAGTAATAGGAAAGTGTATGCTGTAGAATGCAAAAACGGATGTGCATTAAACTGCGGGGAGTTTGTTGAAGGATTCTACTTTTTTGGAAAATCCAGGTACGGAGGGGCACACACATGTTTTGCTGAAGAGTGTTCCAAAAATCACTTTAACTTGGACATCAACACGATCGTAAATGAAATTCTACCAGAAGTAAAAAGAATCCGTCATACGAAGTCGGTCTAATTGTCCTAGCGGTTGAGAAAAAATGGAAATTCAATATTTCGTATGGGAAGGCTTGGTACAGTTTGCGACGTGCAAATGAAATTATATACGGGACATGGGAGGATTCTGTTACAAGGTTACCTAAATTTTTGGGAGCAATCCAGAAGTTAAATCCGGGGACGGTTGTTGAATGGCGACACAAAAGTCCTGATCAAAATCCAAAAATGCTGAAATTTATGTTTTGGGCATTCAAGCCATGTATAGATGAATTCCGACATTGTCAACGAGTCATATGTGTTGACGGGACGCATGTGTACGCACGACACAAGGCTAAGTTGTTATGCGCCTCAACCTTGGATGGAAATCAGAATATTTTGCCCCTAGCATTTGCTATCGTTGATAATGAGTCCAATGAGTCTTGGTATTGGTTTCTACAATTGATTTGCAAACATTTTTTTATGCATGATGAAGGTGTTTGCCTTATTTCAGATCGCCACAAGGGCTTATTAAATTCTACTCGATATATGCCCGCGTTTACACCTCCCTTGGGAGCTCATAGATATTGTCTGCGACATGTGACTTCAAACTTTAATGCTCAATTCAAAAGTAAAGCTCTGAAGGAACTATGTTATGCGGTGGGTATGGCACACAATGGCCGAAAGTTTGACCAAGCAATGGAGCTCATTGGTAATAAGGATCCACTTGCATTGAATTATTTGAAAGGTATCCCACTTGAAAAGTGGACATTGGCATATGATGGAGGGATGCGCGAAGGGATTATGACGACGAACATGGGAGAAAGCTTAAACAATGTGTTCAAAGGTGTTTGACATCTTCCACCCACATCAATTGTTGAGTGCACATTTTATCGTATTGTCCAATATTTTTCTGATCGAGTGCGAATGGCTTGGGCAATGAGGGCACAACCTTTCACTACATATGCATATAAAATGTACAATGAGTGGGTCGAAAAATCTGCAAATCACATTGGAGAAGTTTATTCTTGGCAGCATGAGACGGGTCATGTTAAAACGGCCCGGTAGATGGGGTCCGATAATCATCATTACGCGGTCGACATCAAGAAAAAATATTGCTCTTGTGGAAAATGAACACTTCACCGAATTCCGTGCTCACATGCAATCAAATTATGTACAATATTAGGGATTAGGTCGTCCACGCTAGTTCAAAAATATTACCCGAGTGAAGAATATTTGAAAACATATCAAGGGAGATTCCACCCATTGCTTGAGTCACATTATTGGGATACTCCCAATTTTGAGTTGGTACATGACTCTGATCTGAGGAAGGCACCTACTGTAGGTCGACAGCGGAGTACGCGGATTCCCAATGAGATGGATTGGGCCGAGTTAGACTCAGATTACACTGGCATTATTTGTAGCGTGATGTTCAGAATTAGACTCAAATTATGTTTTGGGAATCTGTTTTTTTTGTTGATTTTCTGTCTCGTATTTGGCCTATTTCTGTGTATCTTTTGGCTACGACTTGAAAACAGATATTATAGGTGGTGTTTTGAATTATGTGGGGATATAAAATTTGGATCATTTTGATTTGATGTCCGAGTGAAGAAATATGATGCTGCCAATCAGCCCCGTCGGAAAAAAAAAGTAGCAGTTTTTTTTAAGAAAAATTAACTTTTTTTTTGTTTGTATCTCGTTTTTCTCCCTTTTCGGGGCGTTTTCGGGTGTCGACTTGAACATAACATTTGTAGAATTGTACATAAACTTCATACCAGAGCAAGAATTGGGTCGTTTTGATGCCCGGTTCAAAAAATCCGACGAGGCAAAAAAAAATAATAGTATTTTTTTTAAAGAAAAAATGACTTTTTTTTGTTTGTATCTCGTTTTTCTCCCTTTTCGGGGCATTTTAGGGTGTCTACTTGAACATAACATTTGTAGAATTGTACATAAACTTCATACCAGAGCAAGAATTTGGTCATTTTGATGCCCGGTTCAAAAAATACGACGAGGAGGCAAAAAAAAGTAGTTTTTTTTAAGAAAAAATGACTTTTTTTGTTTGTATCTCGTTTGGAGTATTTGTCTTCCACTACAAAATTATAAAATTATATTATTAAAAATCTTATAGTAAACACAACATATTTACATTACATATATATACATCGAACTAAGATTATATAAACTATCTATTTGACCAATAACCACGATGCCCCCCCCCATCCCACAATCCGGAGATCGCCTCATTCTCGTAGACCTTCTCCTGTTTGCGTCTTCCTCACGATCATTGTACTGCACTGGTGATACATTGAATTGTACATGACGCAGCGTTTCAATATCATGATGTTGAGGAGCATCACTCCACTGGCTTGTATCGAGCTCGGGAAAATTCCAAGTCGGCGTACTGAAACCTTGTCCATACTCTGGTGGATGTGCCATACTGGGAATGTATACGTCGTTGGGGTTGGGACGAGGTTGAGCCGAGCTCGATCCCCCGACATGTTGACCATGAAAGCCCAAGCCCAAGATCGATCCCCCGACATGTTGACCATGAAAGCCCAAGCTCGATCCCCCAACATGTTGACCATGAAAGCCCAAGCCCGAGCTCGATCCTCCGGCATAGAATTGAGTCCCATAACCCGAACTCGGTGCCCCGGCATTGAATTGACCATGATAACCCGAGCTCGAACCACCGGCATTGAATTGATGGTGATCAGCCGAGCTCGATGCTTCGGCATTGAACTGACCATGATAACCGGAGCTCGAACCACCGGGATTGCCACCAAATGTGACTATATTCCGGATGCCCCTCATGCTGGATTGCAGTTTCCAGAGTGTCGTGAGATCACCAGATTGGACAATTTGTTCCACTGTAGTCTGCGCCTCCGCAATTTCATTGAACTGCACAACGTAATTAACAAATAGTATCAACAAAAATATATTTCAGAGTAAAAAACCAGTTAAATAAATATCAATGAAAAAACAATTCCAAATACTAACCACATCATGCAATAGAGCGGCTGACCCAACCTGGTGTCCCGCACCTCTCCTAGTCAATCGGGGAGAAATATAACGACGAGTGATTCGGTCATACCATTGGTCATAGTCTTCGTCTGTCTGGGCTCCCCCCTCCTCAATATAAATTTCAGGCACAACGAACTGGTCACGATTATTCCACTTTGCAATATGCCGAGCGTGTTTTTCTACCCAATTTTTGTTGGTGTTACCCTTTCGGCTAACCCTTCGAACACGTTCAGGATTGCATGGAATGTATTGGCGGATTCCAAACTGTCGAAGAACACGCTCAGGGTGATGATGCTCTACAATGGCAAAGAATACCATTGGAACTGCGGCTCGCCATATGTTCTCATTCATACATTGAGGTGGCAACTCCGCAATATCTGCATCATTCAAATTGTACAGTGTCCAAACAAACTGAAATACAAAAAAATAATTTAGAATATATTAGTAGGACATAGATATACGTTCATAATAATTTACAAAAAAAAAAAAAAAAATCCCAACTCACATGTCCATCGGCCATCTGATCTAGCCCATCTCTAATTGCCCGAACGTTGTGACTGATTGTACCAGTATTTGTTATGGGTCGATCCCACCTTCAAACAACAATCATTGAAAATAATTAAACAAAATTGAACATTTCTTAACTAAACATAATATTCAAATAGTAAATTACCGTGAAGCATGAGGTGCTCGGGCAATGCCATTCGCTTCAACTCCCGCAATCTGTCTTGGTAGCCCATGAGGCCTTAAAATCGAAATCCTACTCCAGGCCCATATCTGTTGGATGATAAATATATTCATTGAATAACTAGGAATTATTATATTAGAAATAAAAACGTGTAAATAAAAAATTTGAGCACCTGTAATAATGACATGAAACCTCCCAAATTTTTGCATTCTACTTGGGCCCCCTTTGATAATTCTCGGTACAAATGCGCCAATACCGCACTCCCCCAACTGTAGGTGGATGCTAAGTTTATATCTTCAAACAGCCCCAACCATACTATAGGAACAACATCTCATGTGCTGTCGGCACACATCACACCCCCGAGAAACAAAAGGCCCCAACAACGGGCTATCTGATCAACTACAGCTTCTTCAGTTTGATTAGTTATCCTGTTTGGCTCACTTAAAACATGGGAAACAAGCCTTCTGACAGGAATTTTGTAACCGTGAATTAAATCTTCCGGCGTTAAGAATAGTCCTAATTGTTGAAATACGTATAAGACATAATCTTCAATGTCTGCGAAGGCCCGATACGAAACTACAGCCTTACCATCAACTGGTAGACCATATAAAATAGCAACATCCTGGAGAGTTATCGTAGTCTCTCCTGTCCTAAAATGAAATGTGTTCGTTTCTGGGCGTCATCTCTCAATTAGGGCCTTTACAAGGCCTAGGTCATTTATAAACTGATCTAACTGGTATAGCCTATAAAATCCCATCTGATCAATCTTTTGCTTGACGCGGTGATGTACACGAGAGTTAAAGGCCTGACTGAAATATGCATGGTCAGCTCGCCGGACACGAATAGTTAAGTCAGGATGATCAGCAACTATCTCAGATACATGATTGTCCTGATCATATAATACGCTCTCATCAACTGGGCCATATACATTACGATCGGCCATCCTGCATTTATATATCCACAAGAATGTTAATTTACATTGTACGATATAAGTTACACTTAATATTTAAACGTAATAATTTAAACTACCAATCCAATCTGCACTTAACTACTCTAAATTAAACGTAATATTTGAAAGTTTACAAAACAAATAATCCAATTCGAAATTAAACCTAACCACTCGTAAATATACCAAACAATTCAAAATCAAACCTATACATTCATATTATACCAAACAATTCAAAAATTATTCCAACTAATTCGAATATTATATCAAACATTTCCAAAATATATCAATTAATCCAAAATTAAAGTTAACTACTCCAAATTAAGCCAATCAAAGTATTTATACCCAACAATTCTAAGTTAAACCTAGCAACTCGAAATCGAACCTAAAAATTCAAAATTATTACTATAAATTCAAACATTATACTAAACAATTACAAAATATACCTACTTATTCGAAAAAAAATCTAACTACACAAAATTAAGCCTATTAATTCGAACTTATACCAAATAATTCCAAATTAAACCAACCATCTACAGTAAAAAAACCTAACAATTCAAAATTAAACACTAAACAAACAAATTATACCAAGCATTTCAACTATACCTAACATTTTCAACATTATACCAAAAATTCAAATATTATACTAAATAATTCCAAAATAACACTAAAAATAAAAAATCAATTTACTAATTCAACAATTATACCAACCAATTTCAACATTGTAACAATACAAGAATTATTTGGTCTAATTCAAAAAGAGCATTAAAAATGGACATTATATCTAAAAATTAAAAATAAATCTCAACGATCCAAAATTATACAACATTATACCAAACAATTCAAAACAAATTCTAACATTATACCAAAAAGCACACCATAAATTACAATAATTATACGAACATTTTCAGAATTATACGAAATAATGCAAAAATTATAGTTAAAAAAATGTTTTTACTATTACAAATTCAATTTTTGAACTATAAATTACAATAAAAATATATACATTCTAAAATTAACAAAATTAAAATTATACCTTTCGTTCTTGGTTGAGAAAGAGATAGAGAGGAGAATGTGTTCGATTTTCCAAACTCTTTTCGCTTTAAAATTACACAAATTTTCGCTGAAAAATTTGAGGAGGAAGCATTTAGAAGAGAGGGGAGAGAGATGAAGAAGAAAACGAAGAAGAAGAAGACAGAAAGAAAGGAAAGAAAGAAAGGAAGGAAAAGAAAGGCTCCTCGGTTTCACCGAGGAGCAGAAAAAAAAAACAAAAAAACATCAACAGTGAGACGGCATGCAGCATGCCGTCTCATTGTTGATTGTCAGCCGTGTCAGCTGACACGGCTGACTGAAATTGAAAAAAAAAAGGCAAAAAAGTGAGACGACATGTAGCATGTCGTCTCAGTCTGAGACGACATGCCACATGTCGTCTCACATAGAATTAAAAAAATATATATATAATTACTTGAGACGACATGTCTCAGCACTAAGACGACATATCACATGTCGTAACGTGTTATTTCCTGATTCCCCATTTTTCCATGCTATTTTCTAATTTTTCATTTAAATTTATATTATTTTATTTAATTTTCCCTTCTGTACGTTGGAAAAAAATTAATTACTTGGTATACTAAGACAAAATATGAGTCCAGTGGGTCAAGGTAATAAATATAGTACATGCAGTGATGCAGGGCAAAAAATGCCGTGACATAGCGTGATAGATCACCTGAAATTATTCTTTAATTAAATCGCTTTAATAGGTCTAGGACAAATGTATATGAGAAAAGGCTTTCAATATAATCATTAAATTATATGCCTTGCCTGCACGTATTAAGTAGTTTTATTTGATAAAAAAACAAAATAGTTTTTTATAACATAGAAAATAAAAATGATATTTTTTTAATGCATATATATATGCATTAAAAGCTACTATCGTGTGTTGCTCGGAATAAATCCCGAAGATCTGAACTGAGCACTCGTAGTTATTGTTTGATAAGTTCGAATTCAATAATACATCATATATTCTAAAATAAAAGTATTCTTTAAAGAAAGTATCTCTCAATTAAAATGGTAACATACCAACAAGGTCCAGCACAGTTGGTAGATAGTTGGGTTCCTTAAGCATGTTGTTCATGATTCGATCTCTGGCCGTGTGTATGGATAAGGCTTTGTTGGGAGAGGCTTTACCCACTTCGATGATCTCTCTATCTTGAAAGGATTAGTTTCTGACGTCCGGTTGAAGGACACCTTTGATTATAAACCAAAAAAAAAATGGTAACATGGCACTATTAATATTCAACTTCTCATAGCTCGTAGGTTCAAATTACCAACTAATGTTGGCAATAACAAAAAGAGTTTTTGGTCGATTAAACAATAGATATTTGACATCGATCTAACTTGCGTGAAACTAAAGGGATTTCCTATTCTCCCGCTCTCTCAATAATTTTAGTCATCTTTTTCTACTCATTTTCTCCATCGATAATGATTTGGTGAAACAGTCGCTTCCATCATCACTATTGCCAATTGTTTGTGGGCTGGGTTGGAGCACCTTTCTTGAAATTGTGTTTCTCAGCTTCAAATCTGACGAGACGGAGATGGATTTAATGAGACAATAATGGATCGAAAGAGATGGAGACGAGCGATACATTAGATCTTATATAGTTTTTAAATTTAGTATTCTGTTTTTTCTCTTGAATGAGTGATTTGTTTTCTCTTTCGAATGATAATTCCATCTCTCTTAAATAGGATAGTGGTAATTTGTACAAAAGTTTTCTTATGTTCATTTGTAATTCCTTAAAATTTGTTATATTGTTTTTTTTTATTTGGTGCTTCAATTATTTTTAACTACATGGTTAGAAATTAACATTCAAATTGTATTGTTTTTGACGTTGTGAACTTTTTATTGAATTAAATAAAATGACTGTTTTTCCTTAAAAAAGAAAAAAAATGTGTTTTGGTTCGAGTTTGTATATATATATATTGAGAGAGAGAGAACTTTTTGATTGAGATTTCTACAATCGTGACTCACGACTAGCATTTCGAGGTATTAGTCCTAAATGTTCGATAAATTCTAAAAAATTCAGCATGGAATGTAAGGAAGTATCATACAAGTTTATTATACTACTTTAAATTTAAATAGTGCATAGAAAAGGACAATCATCACTAGCCAAACTCAAATACATAAAATTTGTTTTTCCACGCCCTTTTCTCCATAGTACGTTGAAATTATTAGTTTTATAAAGTACAATATAAGTAACTTGAAAATATTTTATTAACCAAATTATTTTTTCCTAGAATTTCAATAACTTTTCAGTTTTCACTAATCAAATTGATATGTAATATTATAATGACAATTTTATTAATTGACACTGACAATTTTAATATACATTGTGTGTGTTATGAATGAACAATTATGCCTAAGCAAGACTGCTAATGACAAAACAACATCTATGATCTATCCTTTAAATAGTGATGGAAATTCTGGTGAAATGGATACGTCTCATGAATTTGGATTTTATCACCTTTGGGGTAGCCATGAGTTAACTAAATGAGGGTCAGATTGAGTTTGTTATTTTGACCTCGTTCAAGTTTGAATTGTAATTTCAGGTTTCATGAAATCTGATTGAAATGGTTTATAGGCTTTGCCAAACTCGTCATGTTACTACTCTTATATGAAAAAAAAAGAAATCAGATGAAGTGGGGCCCTCCTATACCCATTCCATTCAGTGAGAGTTTCGGTTAACTAAATATGGTCAAGGATCAGGCGGTTTACCCATTTTGTCAAACCCGTCACATTGTCATCCCTTACTTCAATTATTCACGCTTTATTTGTTAGTGTTTATTTAAATTTTAAAATATAACATTTATTTATGTCAAAAGTTATTTTTAGTGTATTTAATACTCGTTTTTATATATAAAAAAAATTCATGATATAAAGGGCGCAAAAACTACTACAATATAGTAAAGGATTAGTGATTGGGCTAAGAAAAGCATATCTTTTGATGTTAATTATTCTTCATTTGGTGTTAACGCAATGCTTAATCAACTTTTTCAATGTTGTTGAAGAGAATCGTGCTTTTCATATGTTTGGTTCAAGTCTCCAAGGTAAAAGTGAACTTATATTTTGAGCCAATTTTCAAAACAGGAAAAAGGGAGGTCCTGAAAACAATAAATAGAATTAACCTATATATAACCCAAAATGAATTGAATATACATATGACAAAAAATTTAGAAAATTTATTATGGTTTCTAATTTCGGTTTAAACTTCTCTTGGATGTTACATTCGACTATCGTTTACTAGTTTTGAGTTTTCTAATCATTATGAATTCATTAAGTTATTATTTTCTGGTCAATATTGTTATAAGTTTAACTTTGGCTTGTTATCGGAAGCTCGGTATGGATTTCAAGCGTAATTGAACATATACTCGTACTTTTGGATGCAAAATGTTAATAGTGATTTTTCTTCAATAAAATATGACAACAATAGAGGTGGAACTGATGTTTTCAAACACACTTACCAAAAAAAAAATGATGTTTTCAAACACCAACTGATCTTTGATATATAGATGTCGCATTTCATATGTGCAAACAACATTTAACATTTTTATATAATAAAAAAAAACATCAAACATATTACGGTGTTAAAAACTAATATAACACAATCAACAATTTTAGATCCACAACAGAAAAGAAAGGAAAGTAGACGCCCACCCAAAGTTCTAAAGTATTGGAGTCCCAATTTTGGAATTAGGAATTTCCTTACATACATACTGCAAGAGTAGTTAATGAATGAATGTTTTTTTTCTTTTCTTTTTGATAAAAGTTAATGAATGAATGCACTCTTCATTTGAACTGGACTCGAATTTAAAGCCACTGAAATTTGTATAATGAAAAACAGTGCTATAAATTTAACAGGGTTTGGATACGACAAAATTAAAGAATTATAATTTGCTTTATTATAAATGAATTTCAACGAACTATCAATTGCATCATGTATTATTTTATTGTGATGTAGTACCACTTCTGTGATCAATTTCACGATATTTCATGAATTCCTTATCTAAATTCAAGATTTTTTGATTTTTTTTTCCTTCCAAACAAATTTAGTCCGACGTCGATCTAGCAAATTGACAAATATACCCCTAATCTAATTAGTTTCCAAAAATTACAAAAATAAAATTGTCTTTGGGTCTTAACTTTGAACCTAAATTACGGCCCATTCTTTCGACGATCCAATTCCTAATTGGGCTGAACAAATTGGAAGGGGTAAAATAGGAAACTCAAATAGTCATGCGACCTAGGGTTTTTTGTAATCACCGCGATTGCATAAACAGCTGACAAAAACAATCAATCACCCCAAAACATGGTAATTTCTATTTCTATTTCTATTTCTATTTCATTATTGAAAATGTAGTTTTTACAACTGATAAAACTTAGATCCGTTACTTTTTTCTTTTTATTGGAAAATGTCTAGTTAGGTTCAAATATATATATATATATATATATATATTGCTGTTGGGAAGATCGATGAGTAGATTGTGGATTCTGAGTATTTAGGGAGTAGTATATTTTTTAATGTATGATTATTGAATGTGGTTATGCTAGAAATTTATTTAAGCAAGCTTTGGTTATGCTACTGGAATTTAGTTTGATATGTTAGAAACAATTATGTATTTATTGTTTTCGTGATTTCTTGAACAAATGGAACGTGTTTTAGTAAGAAATCTTTAGAGTAATGCTTGTAACATTTTAATTGCACAATCATTTTTTCCTTCTTATACCCTATCTAGTACAGCTGTACAGTGTTTGAAAGTCAGTCAAACCAGCTCCATTCGTGTTCTGAGTTATTGAATTATAATTGTTGAATTAGTAAATTGATTTTTATTTTTAGTGTTATTTTGGAATTATTTAGTATAATATTTGAATTTTTGGTATAATGTTGAAAATGTTAGGTATAGTTGAAATGCTTGGTATAATTGTTTGTTTAGTGTTTAATTTTGAATTGTTAGGTTTTTTACTGTAGATGGTTGGTTTAATTTGGAATTATTTGGTATAAGTTCGAATTAATAGGCTTAATTTTGTGTAGTTAGATTTTTTTCGAATAAGTAGGTATATTTTGTAATTGTTTAGTATAATGTTTGATTTATAGTAATAATTTTGAATTTTTAGGTTCGATTTCGAGTTGCTAGGTTTAACTTAGAATTGTTGGGTATAAATACTTTGATTGGCTTAATTTGGAGTAGTTAACTTTAATTTTGGATTAATTGATATATTTTGGAAATGTTTGATATAATATTCGAATTAGTTGGAATAATTTTTGAATTGTTTGGTATAATATGAATGTATAGGTTTGATTTTGAATTGTTTGGTATATTTACGAGTGGTTAGGTTTAATTTCGAATTGGATTATTTGTTTTGTAAACTTTCAAATATTACGTTTAATTTAGAGTAGTTAAGTGCAGATTGGATTGGTAGTTTAAATTATTACGTTTAAATATTAAGTGTAACTTATATCGTACAATGTAAATTAACATTCTTGTGGATATATAAATGCAGGATGGCCGATCGTAATGTATATGGCCCAGTTGATGAGAGCGTATTATATGATCAGGACAATCATGTATCTGAGATAGTTGCTGATCATCCTGACTTAACTATTCGTGTCCGGCGAGCTGACCATGCATATTTCAGTCAGGCCTTTAACTCTCGTGTACATCACCGCGTCAAGCAAAAGATTGATCAGATGGGATTTTATAGGCTATACCAGTTAGATCAGTTTATAAATGACCTAGGCCTTGTAAAGGCCCTAATTGAGAGATGACGCCCAGAAACGAACACATTTCATTTTAGGACAGGAGAGACTACGATAACTCTCCAGGATGTTGCTATTTTATATGGTCTACCAGTTGATGGTAAGGCTGTAGTTTCGTATCGGGCCTTCGCAGACATTGAAGATTATGTCTTATACGTATTTCAACAATTAGGACTATTCTTAACGCCGGAAGATTTAATTCACGGTTACAAAATTCCTGTCAGAAGGCTTGTTTCCCATGTTTAAGTGAGCCAAACAGGATAACTAATCAAACTGAAGAAGCTGTAGTTGATCAGATAGCCCGTTGTTGGGGCCTTTTGTTTCTCGGGGGTGTGATGTGTGCCGACAGCACATGAGATGTTGTTCCTATAGTATGGTTGGGGCTGTTTGAAGATATAAACTTAGCATCCACCTACAGTTGGGGGAGTGCGGTATTGGCGCATTTGTACCGAGAATTATCAAAGGGGGCCCAAGTAGAATGCAAAAATTTGGGAGGTTTCATGTCATTATTACAGGTGCTCAAATTTTTTATTTACACGTTTTTATTTCTAATATAATAATTCCTAGTTATTCAATGAATATATTTATCATCCAACAGATATGGGCCTGGAGTAGGATTTCGATTTTAAGGCCTCATGGGCTACCAAGACAGATTGCGGGAGTTGAAGCGAATGGCATTGCCCGAGCACCTCATGCTTCACGGTAATTTACTATTTGAATATTATGTTTAGTTAGGAAACGTTCAATTTTGTTTAATTATTTTCAATGATTGTTGTTTGAAGGTGGGATCGACCCATAACAAATACTGGTACAATCAGTCACAACGTTCGGGCAATTAGAGATGGTCTAGATCAGATGGCCGATGGACATGTGAGTTGGGATATTTTTTTTTTTTTTTTGTAAATTATTATGAACGTATATCTATGTCCTACTAATATATTCTAAATTATTTTTTTGTATTTCAGTTTGTTTGGACACCGTACAATTTGAATGATGCAGACATTGCGGAGTTGCCACCTCAATGTATGAATGAGAACGTATGGCGAGCCGCAGTTCCAACGGTATTCTTTGCCATTGTAGAGCATCATCACCCTGAGCGTGTTCTTCGACAGTTTGAAATCCGCCAATACATTCCACGCAATCCTTAACGTGTTCGAAGGGTTAGCCAAAAGGGTAACCCCAACAAAAATTGGGTAGAAAAACACGCTCGGCATATTGCAAAGTGGAATAATCGTGACCAGTTCGTTGTGCCTGAAATTTATATTGAGGAGGGGGGAGCCCAGACAGACGAAGACTATGACCAATGGTATGACCGAATCACTCGTCGTTATATTTCTCCCCGATTGACTAGGAGAGGTGCGGGACACCAGGTTGGGTCAGCCGCTCTATTGCATGATGTGGTTAGTATTTGGAATTGTTTTTTCATTGATATTTATTTAACTGGTTTTTTACTCTGAAATATATTTTTGTTGATACTATTTGTTAATTACGTTGTGCAGTTCAATGAAATTGCGGAGGCGCAGACTACAGTGGAACAAATTGTCCAATCTGGTGATCTCACGACACTCTGGAAACTGCAATCCAGCATGAGGGGCATCCGGAATATAGTCACATTTGGTGGCAATCCCGGTGGTTCGAGCTCCGGTTATCATGGTCAGTTCAATGCCGAAGCATCGAGCTCGGCTGATCACCATCAATTCAATGCCGGTGGTTCGAGCTCGGGTTATCATGGTCAATTCAATGCCGGGGCACCGAGTTCGGGTTATGGGACTCAATTCTATGCCGGAGGATCGAGCTCGGGCTTGGGCTTTCATGGTCAACATGTTGGGGGATCGAGCTTGGGCTTTCATGGTCAACATGTCGGGGATCGATCTTGGGCTTGGGCTTTCATGGTCAACATGTCGGGGGATCGAGCTCGGCTCAACCTCGTCCCAACCCCAACGACGTATACATTCCCAGTATGGCACATCCACCAGAGTATGGACAAGGTTTCAGTACGCCGACTTGGAATTTTCCCGAGCTCGATACAAGCCAGTGGAGTGATGCTCCTCAACATCATGATATTGAAACGCTGCGTCATGTACAATTCAATGTATCACCAGTGCAGTACAATGATCGTGAGGAAGACGCAAACAGGAGAAGGTCTACGAGAATGAGGCGATCTCCGGATTGTGGGATGGGGGGGGGGCATCGTGGTTATTGGTCAAATAGATAGTTTATATAATCTTAGTTCGATGTATATATATGTAATGTAAATATGTTGTGTTTACTATAAGATTTTTAATAATATAATTTTATAATTTTGTAGTGGAAGACAAATACTCCAAAACGAGATACAAACAAAAAAAGTCATTTTTTCTTAAAAAAAATACTACTTTTTTTTGCCTCGTCGTATTTTTTGAACCGGGCATCAAAATGACCAAATTCTTGCTCTGGTATGAAGTTTATGTACAATTCTACAAATGTTATGTTCAAGTAGACACCCTAAAATGCCCCGAAAAGGGAGAAAAACGAGATACAAACAAAAAAAAGTCATTTTTTCTTTAAAAAAAATACTATTATTTTTTTTTGCCTCGTCGGATTTTTTGAACCGGGCATCAAAACGACCCAATTCTTGCTCTGGTATGAAGTTTATGTACAATTCTACAAATGTTATGTTCAAGTCGACACCCGAAAACGCCCCGAAAAGGGAGAAAAACGAGATACAAACAAAAAAAAAGTTAATTTTTCTTAAAAAAAACTGCTACTTTTTTTTCCGACGGGGCTGATTGGCAGCATCATATTTCTTCACTCGGACATCAAAATGATCCAAATTTTATATCCCCACATAATTCAAAACACCACCTATAATATCTGTTTTCAAGTCGTAGCCAAAAGATACACAGAAATAGGCCAAATACGAGACAGAAAATCAACAAAAAAAACAGATTCCCAAAACATAATTTGAGTCTAATTCTGAACATCACGCTACAAATAATGCCAGTGTAATCTGAGTCTAACTCGGCCCAATCCATCTCATTGGGAATCCGCGTACTCCGCTGTCGACCTACAGTAGGTGCCTTCCTCAGATCAGAGTCATGTACCAACTCAAAATTGGGAGTATCCCAATAATGTGACTCAAGCAATGGGTGGAATCTCCCTTGATATGTTTCAAATATTCTTCACTCGGGTAATATTTTTGAACTAGCGTGGACGACCTAATCCCTAAAATTGTACATAATTTGATTGCATGTGAGCACGGAATTCGGTGAAGTGTCCATTTTCCACAAGAGCAATATTTTTTCTTGATGTCGACCGCGTAATGATGATTATCGGACCCCATCTACCGGGCCGTTTTAACATGACCCGTCTCATGCTGCCAAGAATAAACTTCTCCAATGTGATTTGCAGATTTTTCGACCCACTCATTGTACATTTTATATGCATATGTAGTGAAAGGTTGTGCCCTCATTGCCCAAGCCATTCGCACTCGATCAGAAAATATTGGACAATACGATAAAATGTGCACTCAACAATTGATGTGGGTGGAAGATGTCAAACACCTTTGAACACATTGTTTAAGCTTTCTCCCATGTTCGTCGTCATAATCCCTTCGCGCATCCCTCCATCATATGCCAATGTCCACTTTTCAAGTGGGATACCTTTCAAATAATTCAATGCAAGTGGATCCTTATTACCAATGAGCTCCATTGCTTGGTCAAACTTTCGGCCATTGTGTGCCATACCCACCGCATAACATAGTTCCTTCAGAGCTTTACTTTTGAATTGAGCATTAAAGTTTGAAGTCACATGTCGCAGACAATATCTATGAGCTCCCAAGGGAGGTGTAAACGCGGGCATATATCGAGTAGAATTTAATAAGCCCTTGTGGCGATCTGAAATAAGGCAAACACCTTCATCATGCATAAAAAAATGTTTGCAAATCAATTGTAGAAACCAATACCAAGACTCATTGGACTCATTATCAACGATAGCAAATGCTAGGGGCAAAATATTCTGATTTCCATCCAAGGTTGAGGCGCATAACAACTTAGCCTTGTGTCGTGCGTACACATGCGTCCCGTCAACACATATGACTCGTTGACAATGTCGGAATTCATCTATACATGGCTTGAATGCCCAAAACATAAATTTCAGCATTTTTGGATTTTGATCAGGACTTTTGTGTCGCCATTCAACAACCGTCCCCGGATTTAACTTCTGGATTGCTCCCAAAAATTTAGGTAACCTTGTAACAGAATCCTCCCATGTCCCGTATATAATTTCATTTGCACGTCGCAAACTGTACCAAGCCTTCCCATACGAAATATTGAATTTCCATTTTTTCTCAACCGCTAGGACAATTAGACCGACTTCGTATGACGGATTCTTTTTAACTTCTGGTAGAATTTCATTTACGATCGTGTTGATGTCCAAGTTAAAGTGATTTTTGGAACACTCTTCAGCAAAACATGTGTGTGCCCCTCCGTACCTTGTGATTTTCCAAAAAAGTAGAATCCTTCAACAAAACTCCCCGCAGTTTAAATGCACATCCGTTTTTGCATTCTACAGCATACACTTTCCTATTACTGATTATGACCTTAAACTCGCACCGTGCGTGCTGCACGTGGTAGTTTTTTTCCGCTGTTTGTAAGCTGAGTTTGTTGTGAAAAATCTGGCCCTTACACAGATTCCCTTTTGCATAATCATATATAATTCTCCGGCTCAAACCTACACTTTCACGATATATTGAATCTCTTTCTACTTCTGGGTATGAGGTGGAATAGAAGGGAAGCACATCATGAAGTCTTTCTTCGACTCTTGTGGGAGGGATACTATTATTTATCGGTACATTACTCTCGTCATCTTCGTCCTCATCACTCTGTGCATTATTGCGCTGTCTTTCCAACTCGACGTCTGTATAATGATGGAGCGAACAGTCAGAATCACGACTATCATTGTCATTCCCTATATCATCATTCTGAGCGTTTGCAAAATCACTACACCCAAAATTGGGATGCTCAAACTCATGATGGCTCTGTCTAGACGGACCTACAACTCAAGATAAATAGGATGAGAATATGTAAAAATAAAAATAATAAGTCATGAATTAAAGGAATACAACAATTATAAAACTTTTTAGAATATTCATAATTACATGGTTCCACATCAGGAACTATAAAATTCCTCAAACAACGATTTTCCAAAGGCAAATTAGAATATGATGACAGTAGAAAACAATTATAATACAAAATCACTGATAACAGGAATATAACATTTCAACAAACTTATTAGAAGATTCATAATTACCTGCTTGCCCATCAGGAATTACAAAATCCGAAGAAAAATTTTGAACAGTTTCAAAACGCCCAAACAAATGACCCGTCGTAGAACCACCTAAAAAAAAATGCGAATCACAAAAGGATAAATTATTTTACAATTCTGCAAAGAAAAGAAAAATAACATACACAATGTAAATATGAGAATAAACTACCTTGATGCAGATCGTGACTTGTAGAACTCCCCAAACCACTTGAAAAAAAATCATGATACTGTACATTTTCCAACATATGTGATTGCGACTGCATATTTAAATGTGGTACTGTCGGCTGGGTAAAGTACGACATGAATGGCGTTTGTGACTGCATATTCAAATTTGGAGCTGAGGGCTGTGTAAAGTACGACATTAATTGGGGTGGCGTTAACGATGACACTTGGGTTAACAATGAGCTGTAATCACCCGGATGTTGGATTGGTTCTTTCTCAATATAAAGCTCGACGAATTTCTCAGCAATGTTAGGATCTAAGAAAACCCCTAAATTTTCATCGTCTTTGATCTTCATTGTGCTCTCCCTCGTCACATTTCTATTTTCGAATTCAAATTTTATAAATACTTTTAAGGAAAACTGATTTGGATCAGTTTTTGTTCTCACATATAACTTCTCCAGCAATTTAGCATATGTGATCGTACGAGATATTCTCATGTTAGTGCTTGGACGAGTGCTAAATCTCACTGAATTTGAGTCTTCAATAATTTGACCATCCGTGTATACTAAAACATCAACTGTGTTCCCCCTCGATATTTTCTATATAAAATCATAATTCAAACCACAAATAAATACTATATTCAAAATTATAGTAAAAAAATACAATTATACCTACAAAATTAGAATTTATATATACAACAAATACTTCTACGTACATTACAAATTTAACCTAAAATTAGAACTACTCATTTGAAAGTATACATACTATGTAAACCTAAACATTTGAAACTTCAATTGCAAGTTATATGTAAATTTAAACACTACTAAATTATTATTAGTAAAAATTCAAAATTATTACTATAAATTCAAACATTATACTAAACAATTACAAAATATACCTACTTATTCGAAAAAAAAATCTAACCACACGAAATTAAGCCTATTAATTCGAACTTATACCAAACAATTCCAAATTAAACCAACCATCTACAATAAAAAACCTAACTATTCAAAATTAAACACTAAACATATAAATTATACCTCACATTTTCAACATTATACCAAAATTTCAAATATTATACTAAATAATTCCAAAATAACATTATACCAACCAATTCAAAAAAAATCCCAACATTATACCAAAAAAGTACACCAAAAACTCATAAAAATCATACTAAAAATTATGTCAATAATTGTACGAACATTTTCGGAATTATACGAAATAATGGAAAAATTATAGCTAAAAAATCGATTTTATCACTACAAATTCAATTTTGAACCATAAATTACAATAAAAATATATACACTCGAAAATTTACAAAATTAAAATTATACCTTATGTTTTTGGTTGGGAATAGATAGAGAGGAGAATGTGTTCGATTTTTTCAAGCTCTTTTCGCCTAAAATTTTGCTTAAAATGGTGGAGAAATTCAAGAAGAAGAAGAAGAAGAAATGGAAGAGCTCTCGATTATTTGTACCGAGGAAATGAAAATCAAAAAAATTTCAGTCAACAGTGAGACGACATGCAGCATGCCGTCTCCCTGTTGATTGTCAGTCGTGTCAGCTGACACGGTTGAATGAAATTGAAAAAAAAAGAAGGCAAAAAGGTGAGACGACATGTAGCATGTCGTCTCAGTCTGAGATGACATGCCACATGTCATCTCACATAGAATTAAAAAAAATATATAATTACTTGAGACGACATGTGACATGTCGTCTCAGCACTAAGACGACATATACATGTCGTAACGTGCTATTTCCTGATTCCCCATTTTTCCATGCTATTTTCTGATTTTTCATTTAAATTTGTATTATTTATTTAATTTTCCCATGTACAGAAAGGTAATTGAGTTTTGAAAATGTGACTAAATGTTCATATAAATTACTTTTGTAGTCGAGAGTTTTTTAACTTTTCAACTATTGGGCCAAATTGGGGCTTAATCTTGCGCTCCGGCTTCAACCAGGGTTAATCCATCCAATATTGTGTTGTATGGTGAGTTTGGCCTAGGGATGGCAATGGGACCGGGTCTAATGAGTACCCGTCCCGGACCCGTCCCTAATGGGACGGGAATGAGTCCAAAAAAAGGGGACCGGGTCCGAGTCCGGGTATCGAAAATCAAGACCCGGTCGGGTCCGGGACGGGAAACGAGTCCAATCAATACCCGTCCCCGTCCCGGTCCCGGTCAAAATAATTATAATATTTTTAAATTATATATATATAAATGTTGTTAGTGTATATATATTATTATATGTAGTAAATTATAGAGTAAAAAGCATTTTGCACCCTATAAAGTTAGGTTTTTGGCACTTTCCACCCTCATTAAAAAGAACACACACTTTGCACCCTCACTTTTATAGTCTTTGTCAACTTGCACCCTCGATCCTTATTCCGGCGAAAATAGTCAACATCGTAGTATCTCCGGCGAATCTGCTCAATACCTAAGGGGTAAATCTGTCAGTATACATCTTCTCCCTCCAAATTTTAGATGAAGACACATAATGGTAATTTCCACTCTTTTTATCGTTGGCAAAAGCCCTAAAAAAGTTATGGTTGCAAAAAATTCAACTCTGCGCCATTCTTCAGCCAGTTCTGTTTCCATGGTAATTGTTCTTCCATTTGTTTACTGTGAAGATGGGAAGGGGAAAAGTGAAGAGGAAAATCTGAAAGTAGAAGTGTTGAAAGAGAAAGTTAGAGAGCTATTGCAATAATTGGAAGATAAGAAGAATAAATATACAGGAGAAGCGCAGACCGTGGAAAAGAGAATGAAACTTTGAAAATCAATGGCTAATTGGAAGGTGAAATTACTTTCGATTATGTTGATATTGATAGTGGTGATAATTAGTTTGAAGCCTTTCGGGTCATCTCCAAGTAAT
Source organism: Buddleja alternifolia (assembly GCA_019426215.1). NCBI lineage: Eukaryota > Viridiplantae > Streptophyta > Magnoliopsida > Lamiales > Scrophulariaceae > Buddleja > Buddleja alternifolia. Next base: position 15,610,779 of record CM033390.1, read on the forward strand.
GGCAAATGTGCTGGGAATTTTTTGGAGCTTATGTGAAGCTTATTTCAATTATATAATTAGACTTGAGTAAATTATGTTTTATAGCTATTAATTATGCAGTACTCATAGTACTTCTATTCATGTATGAACTTATTTTTGTTGTATTATTTACGCAATATGTAGTATCTAAATTCCATAATGTGATTGATCTTTGAAATGAAAATATAGAATATTTACATACCAATTGAATATGGTTGCTTGGAGATTACGTATTTTTACGGTTGTAAACGAGTCGAGACGAACAAATTATTTTTCAAGTTTATTTGAATTATTATTGAGCATTAGACTTTGTGTTTGAGCTTGGTTTGATTGTTAATAAAGTCGTGTTCAAACGAAATTTAATCGAACCGAACACTAGTCGAGCTCAACAGACATCCTTCAATTTGGATTTGTTGTCTAAGTGCTCTTGTTATTTCTACATTGGCTATTTTCTAGAATCTAGCTAAACAATGCCAGCATATTCTCGATTAAAACATCATAATTCACTCTCCTAATCCACAAAACAAAATTCACCTGCTTAAATACAAATATAAATATATAAACCACTCACTTAATTCACTAAAAATAGGCCAACATCTTTGATAAACCACGCCATTCATTCATATAACTTGGTACAACGGCACCCGCCACAAAATTTAGCCAAAACAATCATTTCAAATAATCCATCTAGAACCATCCATCATGGAATTACAACTTAATTGCAGTGTAGATTACGGAAAGAGTAAAGTTTATTGAAATTAAAATTATAGAACTACAACTTGATATTAGTCCCTTGTCATGGTGGAATTGCCATCAGTTTCTTGAGTCATAACATTTGATGTCATCTTGAAAATTTCAGTCTCAGATGCTCTACTCCTTACTTCATCATCCTGAATCAAAATGTAAAAGGAAACTCGATGTTACTTACAAGTAAGATAATATGTATGTAATAGTTATAAAAGACATATATTTAACCTGTGCACTTGTTTCTGGTTGCAAAACCAAGTTAGAATCGTTGGAGGGAATGACCCTTCTTTTCACCTGCAATTGACACAAGAGTGTGTAAACTTAGAACATATGATATTAAGATAATATATATGAGTTATATCAAAGTAGACCTACTGGGAGTTTAGATTTCTTTTTAGAAGGCCTTGAGCTTTGACCATCCTGTGGCCGCTTGTTGCAAGTGGACTTGTTATGCCCTATCCCATCACAAATAGAACACATGTTTTTTGATCCACCCTTCTTAAGAGTTTTTCCATTTTCTTGTTCAATAATTAACTCATCATTTTCCTTTCTTCTGGCATGTTGTAGTGGCCTCCCAGTTTTCTTGATTTTAGCAACCCATGGCTCAATAAGCAATGTGTTTGTCTCGGGCCATTCTTCCATCCCATGAATAGGATTTAACATGTTTGTATATGCTTTCAAAAATGTCTCTTTTGTATACCAATTCTCAACAAAGTCTTCCACTTTCTGTCTTCTATGAAATATACATGCAGTTGCATGCACACATGGGATTCCAGTGAGTTCCCATTTCTTGCAACTACATGTTCTTTTAGATAAACTAACTATCATTTTGTCACCATGACATCCTTTGACCTCAAATTGATCCCTTCCATTCCATTCCAAAATGTATTCATGACTTTTTCTCTTATTTTGTTCCAGAATTTTCTGCACTTTAGGACATATTTCTCCTTTGGATTTCAGAATTGTATCTCTCTGGTGGTGAATCCTCTTCATCAAGATCAACCTAATAGTCTCCAACATCATGATGATAGGTTTATCTCTTGCCTTGAGAATGACACTGTTGAAACTTTCACAAAGGTTGTTCAATAGCATATCAGACTTAGGCCATGTACTGAAATGAGATTTAGCCCAATTTACTGCAGGTCTCTGAATCAACCAATCAAAGGCTGCTTGATTGTATATTTTTATTTGCTCCATGTGCCTCTTGAAATCCACCATCCTAGCAGCAGTGGCAGCCTTCCAAACCATATCTTTTAGTGCCAAACCTTTGTGATCTTTCTTGAAGTTATTGTACATATGCCGAAGACAAAATCTGTGCTCTGAATTAGGTAAGAGTTTATCGATTGCTTTGATTAACCCTTTTTGCTTATCAGAGATTACTGTGTAGTGAAAACTATTTCTAATCTCCAAATCCGCAATAAGGAGTTCAAGAAACCATTCCCATGTTTTATACTTTTCTTTTCTCACCATAGCATAAGCAAAAGGGTACAAACTATTATTTCCATCAAGTCCTACAGCAGTGAGCATTACACCGCCCCTACAATTCTTTAAATGAGTCCCATCTAGACCAATGATTGGTCTACACCCTTCTTTAAATCCTTTTTTCAAAGCTCCCCAGCAAATGTAAAATCTCTTAAATGTACACTTTCCAGAATCCATCACATGTTTGCACTTGAGTTTTACTGTGGTGTCGGGATTAGTTCTCTTTAATTCTTCACAGTAATTCCAAAGTTTGGAATATTGTTCCATTTCGGACCCGTGACTTAATTGCAAAGCCTTTTTTTTGGTTCTATACATCTTCGAAATTGAAAGATCTGTTTGATTTTCCATCTGCATAATTTCTTGCATTGAAGTGGCAGGCCATTGGGGATTGCTCCTGATGTGATGTTGATACTTTTTGGAAAGAAATTTGGAGGTACAATGCTTGGAGGATGAACTTCTAGTACAAGTATGTTCCCCTTTGATTGACTTAACTTGAAAAGTTTTGTCAATCTTAGACTGAAAAGAGGCATAGATTACCCACCCACAGTCACATGTAACTTGAACTTTATTACTGTCATTCTTAGAGAAAGTTAGAGGCCTACCTTGCTTATTAGAATAAGTTCTAATTGCATCTCTAAATTCAACAACAGTTTTGAAGCGCAAACCAACTTCCCACTCAAAATCAGAGTTATCGGCATCACCTTTGTAAATGGGAAGTTGTGATCTTTTCTTTGGCATAGCCACTCGTGCTTTGCTTAAAGTCCTAGACTTGCCTCTTCTAATTGTATTCTCTACCTCAAAGTCTGGTGAAAATGTAGCACCAATGCCCTCCCATTCTACCTCTTTGTCAATGTATTGCTCATACAAAGCATCATCAACATCATAATCTGAATCTGCAAACCCATCAGAATAAACAGAATCCTCCTCATCTGTATCACTACCCTCTGATTCTGTCTCATTTTCAACCTCTAAAATTTCTGATTCAACAGGGTTAGATTGATGATTCTTATCACTTGCATCTTCAACACCATTCCCTTCAAATCTTTCCTCATCTGCAAAATAACCAGTCTGATCAATTTCACTTCCAAAAACATTGGAGTATTGAGATGATGGTAAGTTGGACCCTCCTTGGCTTTGAAAACCTATTTTTGGCTGGACATGGTCAACGTAGATATTTACCATTCCCTCATTGTCTACGTTTCTTATTAGGTCCTGAGCACAATCATCACTAACCAACAGAATGAATTGGCTGCAATCATCATGACTCTTCACATTGTAATAAAACTTAACCCACTGTTCATGACCTAATTGTCTAGACATAGAACGTAGGTCAGTCATGGACATGTTTGAAGAATCACACCCGTCGAAGTAGTTAATCTGTTCTTCTATATAAGATTTACCTCTTTCTACAAATCTCCCAGAATGATGCATTTTAACTGTAAAAAAAATGCTAGAATCATCTGCAATATAAGACAAAATGGTATTAGGAATCTACACAAAAGCTAGATTAACAATAAATAATTATTTTCAAAGTCACATATAAAGAGAATGTAATCCACACATTCTGTTGTGCCCATAAATCAACTATACATATATATTATATTTATATATGAGTTTTTGCATGTGAATAATCCAAGAGTTGTATTTCATTTCATCCACTAGTAATAGGTGTTAAATATTGTAAAACTTCACTTTCGAATCATTTTTTACTTCCTAAACAGTAAACAAATGGAAGAACAGTAATAACGAACAATTACCATGGAAACAGAACTTTGTAGAAGTGCCAATCTCCATTTCATTGTCAAAATATGTTCTCAATATCCACATATTTGATCTATGAGGGCCCACTACACCTTCTTCGACGAATTTTTGGGTGAGAGTTGGCTGAAGAATGGCGCAGAGTTGAATTTTTTTGCAGCCGTAACTTTTTTAGGGCTTTTTACAACGGTGAAAAGAGTGGAAATTACCATTATGTGTCTTCATCTAAAATTTAGCGGGAAAAGATGTATATGACAGATTTACCCCTCAGCTATTGAGAAGATTCGCCGGAGATACTACGATGTTGACTATTTTCGCCGGAATATGAATCTAGGGTGCAAGTTGACAAAGACTATAAAAGTGAGGGTGCAAAGTGTGTGTTCTTTTTAATGAGGGTGGAAAGTGTCAAAAACCTAACTTTATAGAGTGCAAAATGCTTTTTACTCGTAAATTATATATATATATATATATGTTGTTAGTGTATATATATATATATTATTATTATTTATGTAGTGGTGGACACTTTTGTATAGTGGGAGATAAAAGTGTCCACCTATATATGTTGGGGGGAGAAGAAGAATAAAAAAATAGGAAGAAGAAGGAGGAGCCGGTGGGGAGAAGGAGAAAAAAAGGAAGAAGAAGAAGAAGAAAAAGAAAAAAAAAAGGAAGAAGAAGAAAGGGCGGTCGGGGGGCAATGGGAAGGACCCGGACCCGTCGGGAAATGACCGGGTCCGGGACGGGTCCGGGCGGGATCGGAAAATGACCGGGTCCGGGACGGGTCCAGGTCCAATTTTTTTTTAACGGGACGGGAAATGAGTCCTGCCCAACCCGTCTCATTCCCGTCCCGTTGCCATCCCTAGTTTGGCCGAGGGCCATAACATATTTGATTGAAAAATGCTATATATAATTGTTTTACATTATCAGGTAAATTTTTTTTTAGTCTCCTAGTTATATATCGAATCTGATTTTGATCTCTCAGTTACATCACTCATCAAATGTAATCCCTAAATTATCGTATTTTCATCAAATGTGGTCCATCCGTCTAATTTTTCGTCGAATTGATGACGGACGGGGTTAATTGAAATATTGGAAATTGTATTTTGCACCCCAAAATCATAATTTTTTATATTTTCCACTGTAAAAAACAAAAAAATTACAAATTTTACCTTTTATCGTAATTTTATTGACAAGTTATTCTCAAATATATAACTAAATTTTTATTTATAATAAAATGTATATATTATATATTATCTGATTCATTTTCGGTTGTGCACGAATTTGAAGCAAGCAATATATGCTCTGTTGCCAGCAGTCTTTTACACTAGATTACTAGTATGGATGAACGTTTAGTCAAAATTATATATTAAAAATTAAATTAATCATTACATACAGAATAGTACCACTAAACTCATAAAAGTCACTAGTAAATAGAAATTGTGACACAACAAAACGAAACATAAAATAAAATCCCACCTGTAGCTCCATTTTAACCATGCCTACAAGGACGAAACCCGTAGTAAGACAAAGAAATAAGTTTTCGATGAAGATATCGACGAAATATTTACATTTCAAGGGAAAAAAAGAAAAAGCATGCTAATAGAAGAAAAAGACGAACACAAAAGGATTCATGGTATGGGATTAAGAGCTGGTATTTTCGTTTAACGTGATAATATCCCAGTCCAGTATATTCTCACAAACAATTTCACGATGATGAAGAAAGTTTAAGATTATCGCAATTCTTAATATACTGCTTTATAACACGTAAACATAGAATAACAAGAAACCAGGCAATAAATCCATGCCTTGAAGTAGTTATTGAAACTATGTAAAAATTTGCCCCTGAGCGATAATAAAAAGATTTTATAAAATCTGATTTGTGAATAACTTGTCAATAAAATTATGATAAAATGATGAAAATTGTTATTTATCCTTTTTTGGGGGGCGAAAATTATAAAAAAAATGTGCTTAGTGGGTGCAAAATGCAAATTTTGATATTTCAATCAACCTAGACCATCATCAATTTTACAGAAAGTTAGACGGAGATACCCCATTTGAATGAAAATATGGTAGTTTAGAGACTACATTTGAGGAAGGCGTATAATTTGGGGACCAAAAATTAAATTTTCCCACACTATCATATCCATCAAAATACATTAATCGTAATAATTTTTTGCCAAAATTAAGGAAGGTAGAATAATAGTATAACAGACAGCATGTAACATTTCTCTAATTGATTAGATGACAATTAATTTTCGTATATCTAATTTCAGCAAGAGCTTTGAATTTTCAATTTTGCCAAGACGTGAAAAAGTCTAAACACGATTATACAAAAATAGACTATGAAGACTTATTATACTAGCGAAGCTAAGGCCTAAATGCAATATAGCTTTTTGAGTTCTACTCTTGCTAAGAAGGTACTTCTCTCTACTTTCATAGTAGTACTTAGCTAAATGTAAATTTTCATAATCGTTTCAGAAAGATGTACTTGATACTAGTTCAACATCTCTAATGTAGGATCCGATAGCAAACCTTAGCTAGTTGTAATGATTGTTAATAAATAGTAAATTGTGACTATTTAATATTTATAACACGTGTCGTGTAATCAATTGAGAGACACGACACCATATACTAGTCCAACATCTCTAATGTGGGAAATGCCAAAAATAAGGTAGGATGTAATGCGTAACAAACAAAAGAAAAAGGCCTCGTGAATTTACACGAATCCGGAATGAATCGTCCAATCGTCATCTTTTATTACACTTAACACTACAACTCTTTCCACCTTTCTTTTGTCACTTTCTTTCCCTCTGATGAAAGTAGTACTAACACTCTACAGTCTGCACAAACCACGATGAAATTTATTGTTCCAAAAAAAAAAAAAAAAAAAAAACAATTACACACTATGAATATATTGGGCTTTTTGTTTTCTACCTTGAAATTATTGAGGGTCTTAGTCACGAAGAGATTGTCGCCGCTTCAAATTATTACTATTTAAAACTCATAATAATTCTCTGTTCTTAAGTCTCTCTTTGTGTATGCAGATATTCTGTGAAGTGATATATTTACTATCTATCAGGTATGAAATATATTTAAGCAATTTTTCGATTATCTTTGTGGGTTTTTTTGCAACAGAAGGCACACTACGCGGAATGTGATTTTCAGTGATGTTACAGCAGTGTATCTATTTGATCATCCTTGGTGGGTTTTTGATATTTTTGTTTTTTGGGTTCTGGAAATGTGTTTTTGTTTACAAGGTTTAGTTAGTGATTACATAATACTCTACTCTCGGGCTTCTCTTTCTTATTGTGTGTGCATACATTTTGTGATCAGTATTCAGTACTATATAAGTATGGAATATAAGCAACTTTCAAATGTCAAGGTTTTTTTTTTTTTTTTTTTTTTTTCAAATTTCAAGTTTTCAACAGGCGCACACACACACCCCACTCAAAGTTTGGAATTTCCAATACATCACAGCACCGTTCTTTGATTTGATCAGGGCATTCAAAAGGGTTTCGTGTGTATGTGTTTGTAAAGAATTCGGAACTATGTTCATGGTTTCTGTTAGAATGCTAACTCCTTGTATAATATGGCTTACAATTTTTATGCAACACTCATAAAATTTCACCCGACCAGCTCGGGTACTATAAAACCAGGGTTGTGAACCTTTAAACGAGAGGGTCTGTTTCATGTCACCCAATTTGGTGGCACCCAACTATGTATGTGAACCATTGGTTTTGTATATGATGACGTCATAAAGTGAAATGATGACATCACCATATGCCATCCAACGGTTTGCAACCCGCCCGGGTGATATGGAATGAGCCGAAAGAGAGCACAATGATGTTATAAAGTAAAATGGTGACATTATAATGTATACAACTCCACTTGGATGGTTTAGAAGTGGGTTGGATCGGTCTCATAAGCCGTTACCCTTACATAAAAATGCTGTTTTGAAAAGAGCAATTCCTTTTGAGTGGGGAAATACTTTGGATTGTCTTAGGAAAGATAAAATAACACTATTTATGCTAGAATTAGGTGCTCATGCATATTATGTGCTGACATTTATGGCCAAAAATGCATCATGGTTTTTGGGAATGGCCATTTATTTTGACCTATGGGGTAAAGTGAGATATTCCTTTTATAGTGCAAGTGTTGGGGTGTTTGGATATAAGTTGTTGACCTGTATCTTATTATTCTACCATGATATAAGCATTGGTTTATTTGTATAAGAGGTTTAGAAGGCTTTAGTTTTTGTTTGAAGGTAATTAGGTCTCTCTTTTCCTAGTCTTAGGTATGGAAATGAGGATAACTTATTGTGAGCATGACCCCCTTGTCAGTGCGAGAAGGAGCATTTAGGCTGTACCGATGATTGATAGCTTGAGCAAAATCCTAAATCATCACAGGTTAAAGTCTTGGTTCATTCACTCTTAATTTTTCAGATTTTTCTACACTTCACCGGCGCATTTGAGTTTTTATTTTTTATAATCCTATGTTTAATCCATGATCACGTCTTATTAGCATTTCAACACTTTTATGTGTCTATTTTCAGTATGTTTAATAGGGTCAAAAGTTTTCCGAAGATAATATTCATAATGTTTTTGAGACAGGACGATATATTAAAGTCTAAACATTCATCAGAACAGTAATGATTATACACATTAATTATAAAAATAAACCATGAATGACTGAAGAGTGATTTTGGCTCTACCCTTCTCTATTTGACATCATTGTATAAGCACATGGTATATCAGAATTGCTGTATAAATTAATATGTAACCATGGAAAAAGACCCACTTGGTTAGTAAAAGTTAATTGAAATTATAGAAAAAGATTGATGTGGGTGATTCTTTTTCTTCTTACATTTATATGAGTCATAAATTCAACCATAATATACTCCATATTATGGCAAAATAGAAAATAAGCAGTTTGTATGTATCTGGATGGTGTTAAATGTCCTTTTTTTTTTTATATATATGCTGGTACCTGTAAAGTATATAATATCATATCTGATATTCCGCTTCACCCTATATTAGTTTGCTAAGAGTTTTAGATAAAAACAATTAAATGTAGGCTTTTAATCATTACGTTTTCTCCTTAAAATTGTGGTGATTAATAATGTCTCATCACTATGTCGCATGGACTTATAAGTTCATGCCATATAGTCTGCTTGAAAAGTAAATCTACTGATGCTTAGTAATTTCATGCCATATAGTTTGCTTGATAATTAAAATTACAATAATAAGTCCATTTCATATAATTTTACTTTTCATTTTATTTGTAGTTATAGTAAGACAACTATCACCTTAAACTTTTAACTGAAAATGCACTGTGTTTGACCACAATATTTGAATTTTAATATATTGGATAAATCTGCATTATAATAACCAATTAGAGCTCGAATCTTAAAGCACTGAATAGAACTAAATGCAGATAATTATCTTAGCGATTCGGAATTTAAAGCATTGGATAGGACTGCCTGGAGACAGATACGGCATAATATCTGAATTTTAAAGCACTGAATAAGAATTAAATATTTGTTACCATTAAGCCAAATTCAATTCATCTTTGTGAGTTTTCTAACAAACATCAACACTACACCGAGTCGGTAAGATTCAGTGTTATTATAGCATGTTTGTTGTCTGGTCATCCCAGTTGTCGATTCAATATGATTTTGATGTATCTGTATTTTTAGTTTTGGGATTGTGTTAACTTTTTGTTTAGAACTCTGCCTTCACACTCATTTTTCTTAGGAATTACCGGTTTTGATTTACTTGAACTTTTGTTATTTAAGAGAACAAACGAAGGAGAAATTAATGGAAAGAACTGAGATGACATCCAATGGTGGAAAGCAACGTTTCTCTGATACTGTCCCTTTCGCCAGAAGGTAATTAATATCCTACTGTTTTCTAAATTTGAAAGGGGAAGGACGTAATTTGTTATCCGATATGATTTTTGCAGAAGTTTTGTTATGTTTATATATATATATATATAAATATATAAATTCGCCGATTTTATACAAAGAACATCGTGCAATTTGATTATTTTTTCCCAGTGAATAAATTGCATTCCAAGTTGGACGCCTACAAGAAACTTGGAGGCACTCAAATTAAACATAAATCTGTTACTTATTCTTTTTTATTGAGACATTCTTTCGTTTTTCTACTTTTAGCTATCAGTTGGAAGCATTGGAGAAAGCCCTGAAACAGAATACCGTTGTTTTCTTCGAAACTGGTACTGGGAAGACTCTGATAGCAATCATGCTGCTCCGCAGCTATACCCACCTCCTCAAAAAGCCTTCACCCAACATTGCTGTATTTTTGGTCCCTACTGTTGTTTTGGTCACCCAAGTAAGTGGGGTTTTAGTTTGCATTCGTGTTTTTATTTGGATATACAATTACTTATATATATATTCACACACACACATACATACATATATATATATATATATATATATATCATTGATAGACATTTCTGCTTTACCTTACAGTTTTCTTCCTTCTTTTGTTTTTTTGGTTTTTGATCACTCAAATTGTTAGCAATTAACTTTTGATTTTTTGAAGTTTTCATATTTCTGAAAGACGATCTTACGTTTGAATTTCTATTTTCTTTAGCATAAGCAACAAAATTTGTTCAATAATATTTTGTATTCAAATTTGCATTGGAATTTGGTTGCGTTGACATTGAAGTTTGTTATTTCAATGATGATTGTCAGCAAGGTGAGGCTGTGGCTATGCACACCGACTTGAAAGTGGGCAAGTATTATGGTGAGTTGGGTGTGGATTACTGGGATGCTGCCACATGGAAGCAAGAGAAGGATAAACATGAGGTGTGCAACTTCATTTTCTCTTTATTGATTCAGTCAAACTATTGTTTCAACAGATTTTTCTTCATGTTGGTTGAGTTTGTGCAAAAATGGATTTCGTTAGAACGATGCCAATGTCGCCATTTCAATCGAATCCAGTTGATAAAAGCTTATGGATACTTAATGCATGTACCCATTGTATAATATATTTCTTAAGGTATCAAATGTATATTTTGGTATTCTAATTTAAGTCAATTGTCAATTAAGTTCTCAGGAAATTTTCTAACACTTGGATATTGGTTTTCCCACTTCTTTGATACTTTTCATGCTCATTGTTGACGGCATCACCGCAAAATTATTTACGTAAGTTGCCATTTTGAAGAAATATTTTTTAGGAAAAATTACTAAAAAACCCTTAAAATAAACTTTTACATCCAAAAAACCCATGATAATATTTGTCAATCCAAAAAACCCACTCCATCAACTTTTCATTCCAAAAAACCCAATATTTAGTGTTAACAAATTTATGGACTTAATTGCCCTTAGCCTTCTAGATAAAAATTTAATCAATTGTAGTTTTGCAATGAAATTTATTTATTTAAAAATTTTATATTGATAATTGGTACTAATTATGATTTTAATTTTAAATTTTCAGATTTTTTAATCTTTTTAAAAAATTCAAAATATATATTTATAGATAATTACCATGCTAAAATCAAAATAAATTATATACAGATATTTAAATAAATTAATATTACAAAATAAATCTGTATTTTATGATTCATCAATTTGAAAGAATTCAAACAAAACGATTCCAATAAGAAAAATTAATTGATCAATTATTAACTTAATAAATGAAGGGTAGTTTAGTCAAAAAAGTTGTTAATCCTCACTTTTGGGTTTTTTGGAATGAAAAGTTTGTAGAATGAGTTTTTGAGATTGAAAAATATTTTCATGGGTTTTTTTGATATGAAAAATTATTTTCGGGGGGGGGGGGGTAGTAATTTTCCCTATTTTTATTACCATTTTCTTAAATAAATTTAGTCCATTTTGATTTAAATAAATTGGAATCTGTGTACACTATGATGGTTCCTCCACGTCTTATTTTAAAAAAAACCATCTGAGATTCCAATGTTGCAATAGTAATTAGTAAATTGATCTATTACTTGATATTATCCATAACGAAAATTAAATGTCTCCCTCATGCCCTAACAATATGTTTCTTGTTCCAGGTTCTTGTAATGACACCACAAATCTTGCTTGATGCATTGAGGCACAGGTTTTTTAAAATCGAAGAGATAAAGGTTTTAATATTTGATGAATGCCATAATGCAAGGGGCAAACATCCATACGCTAGTATTATGACGGTACAATATTTATTTAAATTCTTAGTTTCTGTGAGCATTTTAAGTTTCTTTTTTTGCCTCCAGTATGCCTCTATGAGAATGTAGGTGTTTATCATGGCCAGAGATGATCAATCATATGTTTCTTTCTAAAGCTTCATGAACATCTTAAGATCATTCAAATTGTTAGACTGCTTTAAAATCAAGAAATGCATGATAGGTCAAGGCTGGCCTTAATGGTTTGTGATCTCTGAGCTTTTCTTTGGAATATCTGAAAGATGAAAAAGTTATCTTAAGTGTATGTATTTCGACATTGAAAGAACACCATCTTGCAGGAATTCTATCATCGTGAACTGGCATCAAATAATCTGCAGCTCCCTAGAGTATTTGGGATGACTGCTTCCCCTATAAAGGCTAAAGGTCTGTATAGTGTATGGTCTAGAAGCATAATTTTATGCTTATTAGCATAAGTGCTTTTAGTTTCCTTTTTCTTTCTTCTTCTTACTGACTTTACAGAGATTTTTTTTTCATTGTTTTGTACAGTTTTAGGTTCTGACGCAGCCTACTGGAAACGGATCAGTGAACTTGAAAATCTTATGAATTCGAAGGTTTTATTCTGATCTGGGATGCTTCTTATTCATTAATGGAATTATGCATCATATGTTAAGGTTATGCAAATCTTGTGTTGCTTATGCAATTCAAAAATGTAGATTGGGATTGTTGGGGAAGTTTAGTACTTTAGTAATTTTCGTCACTCGGGCACTATTTCAACAATGAGATAATATGCTCAATTTTCAGTAATTATGTTTTGTTGCCATATTAGAATTTGATGTGTTGTCTTCTCAATCAAATAAAATTGAAATCATGCTTTGCATGCGCCCTTCTACGATAGAAGTTTTGCTATTGAACAAACTTCTTTAACTTGTACCCGTTTCCAGTGTCTATGAAGTTATTTACTAGAACGTAGCACTACTTGGCTCATGAGTTTGCTAAGTACAATACATCTTTGGTTTCTGATATATGTATCTCATGTTCCAGTGGTTAGTTTGACTTAAAAGTCTCACTCACATAATGTATCATGCAGTGGTAACTAATATACCTTTTTCTTGAGTGAAGGTCTTCACGTGCGATTCAGATTCTGTTTTAACTAAGTACATTACGTTTTCAACCCCAAAATTGAAGATATACGAGCACGTTGATATTCCTCATGGGACGTATGACTCCCTTGAATACGGTTTGATCAGTTTGATAAAAAAGGTATACGGATCTTATAGATAATGGTTGCCAAAATTTTTGTGCCTCAATTGCTTCAAATAGTATGTAGCAGGTGTTGCCTCACTTGATGAGAAAAATGTGCTTGTGAAGTTGAAATTTGCCCTTAGTAAAATCTAGGGTATCGATGTACTTCTTTGGATGTTAAGTTGATTCTGCAAATTAACACAGTTTGACCTTGAAGGAATTGAAGCGTTATGTTTTTTCGGCTAAATTATATGCTTTTTCTTACTAGTATCTATGTATGTTTTCTTTTTTTTCCAACCATACTGACCATTTCTTGTTAGATTTTGTTCTCCACTGTTACAGCACTGACTTATATATACATTTCATCAGCATGAACTTTCTCTCAGTGGTTCAAATATCTCAAAATCCAAGGTGGAATCTGCAAAGGAAAAATTAAACAAGCTTTCGTCAACTCTCATGTTTTGTTTAAGCGAGCTGGGGGTTTGGTTAGCTATGAAGGTATTTATTTATATACATGCATAAATTCTCAATGACATGATTCTTGTGGCTAACATTCATTTCGGTTTAAAATAGTTAGCAGAGTTTTACTCTCGTGAACAAGAGGCAATTTATATATGGGTTCAGAAGGATATTTCTGGTGAGAGAGTTGTTAGAGCTTTCAGCTTAGATGCAGTAGAGCTCTTCTCTGCTTTCTTGCCTTCTGGTAATTCTTTATTTTAATTAGTTGGGTCACTTTTTCTCAATCGTTTTTCATTTAAAATATTTTTAGATTCAAAGGCCTTGTTACTATGATTACTCTCTATATGTTCTTATAGGTCCACAGTGGTCAATTCACTATAATTTAACTGCTAACATGACAGCTGGATATCTTACGTCAAAAGTGATGTGTCTTATCGAGACTCTTCTTGAATACAGGTTTGCTGAATAGTGTTACACACATGAATTCTTGAAATACTATAGCACTCATTGCAGTTTTCTGACAATTTTCATTAATTTTTCTGAATTATTATGTAAGAAGATGCAAAAATTGTTATTAGCATCGCTAGTTTTGTATGGATGTCAAGTTTTTGATTTGAGAAGGTCAAAGAGTAGGATTAACCTATCATGCTATTATAAAAGAATATTAAATTTTTGGACTGCTGTGTAATGGAGAGGAAGCACAACTTTAGCATTGCTTCCCATTAGTCTCGTTCATTGTGCTCTAATGTTATATGGGATAATGCACTTGTGAAAATCATGGTAAATTTTTGTCTATTCCCATATATATTGACAGTATATAAATACTAAGACTGTTTTCATAACTTATAATTGTATTATTATCTCTATCTCTATCTCTACTAATATAAAAGTATGGGTGGTTTCTTGAAACTTTTGATATACCTAATATATCCTGTATAATTCACTTTTTAATAGCAAAATAGTCAAATAATAGATAATACATTTTTTTGTATATATCTACAATAATAAGGTGTATAATTACATTAGGACTCTATAATGAAAGTACATATGTAGTTGCATAAGGACTCTATAAGAAAATTTATATAGAGAATAAAGGAATTATATATAGATAATAATCAAATGTAAAATTATATATAGAATAGAAAATTTATAAAAGTACGGTTGTTTCTTGAAACTTCTTATATATCTAAAATATCCCCATGTAATTCAATTTTTTTATGGCAAAAAGAGTAAAACATGAATAATAAAAATAAACCTCAAATGTCTACAATAATAATCAGTATAGTGACATTAAAACTCTAAATAAGTTTACTCCTATTTATTTATTCATTAAAAAAGAAAATTTATTGGAAGTCCAATATCCCAACATATATAGTACAACAAAATTACAACAAATTTACATTTAATATTAAATTATAGGAAATAGGAACGCATATCCAATCAACTTTCTTATTTTATATTGTAAGTTAAGATGGATACGAATGAAAAAACCTAGCTCAATAAACTAATCTATTCTGAATATAAATTCCTTAGCTTATTCGGTAGAAATTTTGGAATCCTAACTTTAATCATACATAAATTTAGTGGCTTTTGAATCTAAAATATCCCTACATAATTCAATTTTTAATGGTAAAAGAGTCAAAAACAAATAATAAAAATAAATTTTAAGTATCTATAACAATAACAAGTATAATTACATTAAGTTTCTACTATTAAATTACATGTAGACAAGATTACTTGATCATATTTATTTATTCATTAAAAGGAGAAGATTAAAAAAAAATCTTAATCTGCTTGAACTTCGAACACACAAATTTAAAATACAAATAAATATAAACTATTCACATCGTTGATTATATTATAATTTTTAATTAATTATTTGAATATTAAGTGATCGAGAAAATTGAATATCATCACAAAAGACATACAAAAAATAACTTAGTAAAAGAGGCATGGGAAAGCTAGTTTTGCAGTCAGGAGCCATTTATAATCTTATTTCATTGCTAATATTAATTAGGGATAATTGCATATTGTACCCTTGTAAAATACGAAACCTGCACACATCCCCCCTGTGTTAAAAAAATAGCCTGAAATGCCCCTATGTTTTTCAAAACCCTGCACGAAACCCCAATCCTACTTCAAATACACTGTGCATAAATGCTACCTTCCACGAATTTAACACGGATTGGGGGTTTCATGCAGGGTTTTGAAAATCATAGGGTTATTTTAGGTTATTTTTTTAACACAGGGGGGATGTGAGTAGGTTTTATGTTTCACAGGGGTATGATATGCAATTATCCCTATTAATTAATTAGTTATAATGATACAAAAAGGAAAATAGTAAACCATTGTTACCTCTTGGTTTTGGGAGATATATTGACATATGCTATTGTAATTCAATATTTGTCACTTTCATTTAGTGATGACTCTCAAAACACTTCATTTTTATTTAACCGCCTTTCTTTTACACTCAAGAACTTGACTAACCTTATTTGTGAATTTACATAAGAATTTATTTAGTGATATTATTATGTAAGTCTTGATTTTCAGTTAATTTAATTTCTTCGAATATTCATTCAACTTTTCATGTCAATCAATATTAAATTTTTTAAATAATTATAGTTTATTTTGTAGTTCATTAGTTAAGTTATTGTTTTTATTTTTTAGGGGTAGTTAAGTTATTTTTCAAGTTTTGGATTTATCAAGTTTAACATATCTATGTATATGAATTGCTTTAATGAGATTATATGATTCACGTGCGACGCACGTGTTGCTTAGTAGTTTTTTACAAAAGGATCAGTTTGCTTCCTGGTTGGTGTCAGCGGCAATTGTCACTTGCAGTTGAGTCTGCGTTTCCAGCAATTTCATCTTAATTAAGACTTGGAATTTGAGTTCAATTTTCAATACATCGCTAAGTTGGTTGATGGGAGACATTTTAGACAATCCCTTTCTCTACAGCATTAGTACATTGAATTAGTAACCTTTTATTAAGAACTTGTCTGGTCCATAATTTGGTGATATAGTTATTTTCATTTCCTGTGTTTTTAATTTGGTTGAATGCATCTATTGATGACTTTCTTTCTAAATTCTATTGATATTTGCCCAGAGAAATGAATGATTTGAGGTGCATAGTGTTTGTTGAGAGGATTGTCACAGCCATTGCTATACGCAGTCTGTTGAATGAGCTTCCAGAGTTCAGTCGCTGGAACACAGAATACACAGCCGGAAACAATTCCCAGCTGCAGTCTCAAAGTCGGAAAGAACAAAATGCAATTATTGAAGAATTCCGCAAGGGAACGGTTCGATTTTTGTACTTCTACTTCATGATTTTTGAATGCTATTTTGAATTTTCTTGGCAGTATTAGACTTTTTATACTATGATTTGGCATTTGGAGTTTACCTAATGTTCTTGAAAAGAATTCTAACATGATGTTAGAAGCTTATACGCTCTTAAGAAATAAGTTGGTGGGAGGGAATACCCAACTTATTTCTTAAGATCTCAACTCTTTATTGAAATATTAACAAACAATACACACACACAAGGTATTATATCTCGCTATCGATGTTGATATTGGGGTAGTAAATTTACGGAAATTTCGATGGAAATTTCGGGGATATTCAACATTTCGGTTTCGATTTTAAAGAAATTATTGAAATTTATAAAAAAATTTGGAAATTTACTAGGAAACTTTGTGTAACTTTAAATATCATAATTATGCATTTTTTATATTAATAATATTCCATGAATAGTATATACATAATGAATCTTGTTGAATAGAATGACTAAAATCTGCTGTGAGAAATATGAAATAATGGTAGTAAAGTAATAATAAAATATCATAAGAATTTCATTAAAATAAAGTATACCACAATTTTAGTAAAAATCATTATTCAAAACCACATCAAGCTTCTAAGAGGATTTATGAGATCTTATTTAAATAATTTTTGTGTTCAGACCTGGATTTTTATTAACATATTTGCTTAATATCACTTTCAGATTCGTATTTAAAATTATTGCGTATTGGTTTACATAATTGGTCATTTATTATCTTTTTTTTACATTTGAACCTAATTTTTAACTATAAAATATTTTTAAAAATAAATATTATTTTAAATTTCAGGAAATTTCTGGTTTCGGTCAAAATTTCTATAGATATTTAGCATATTTTATTTTAAATTTGGGGTTTCGACAAAAATTTAGGGAAATTTCGGAAAATATTCTACAAAATTGGATCGAAAGTTCGATTTCGCTTCGTTAAATTTCGACCGAAATTTAAGACAATGCACACACAACACAAACATACATGTTTATATACACATTCACGCATACACAACACGTATTTACACACACACTTGCACACTTTTTTCACACAAAATGCACCACACGCTGCACAGATTTTTCACACAAACTGCACAGATTTTGCACACATTTTTCACACCCACTGCACATATTTTACACACTTCACTGCACACATTTACGCACATACTCAACTTACATTTACTCAACAAAGATATATTTATACACACAATACAAATTTACACAAATAAGCAGTGAAGCACACACATGCCTACACATATTTATTGTTTAAGGAAAAAAATATCACATTTATAATATACCATTTAATTAGCACAATATTTGGGTTCCAAAGTTTAGAAAATTTTGCGAATACCAAACTCCCAAATATCTAATAACATCTAAACATATCTTAGAAGCTAAAACATCTTATTCTATCCAATCACTTGAGAACTTATTTTTAAAATAAGATTTAACATCTAATAAGCTCCTAAAACATCTTATAAGATGTTTTAAATAAGCTTAGCCAAACCCTCTAAGTTTAGCTACACATTGAACAACATTCACTCTATCAAATCTCTTTTAATTTGCACAAGAATTATGTCTTGATTTTCCCAATGAAGTGAGCATTGGGTCATATCACCTTGAACATGATATGCTTGCAGGTAAACATCATTGTTGCGACCTCCATGCTTGAAGAGGGTTTAGATGTCCAAAGCTGCAACCTTGTAATTAGATTTGATCCTTCTGCCACCATTTGTAGCTTTATTCAGTCCCGTGGTCGTGCTCGTATGCAGAACTCAGATTTTGTACTAATGGCGAAAAGGTAAGCTGCGCTACTTTTAAAAGGAAAAGAGTCCGGCTCCACTTTAGAAGTTTTGTACTTGAAAATGCTCTTCTGAGGTATCCTTTACCATTGTACTTTCACATTACTTCAACCTATTTGTCTTGGTAAAATATGGAGAGAAGTTACTTATCAATCATCAATTCATTTTGCACCCATTTAATTAACTTATTAATCACTATAATGGATTTAAAACTTGTCACTTCAAATCTGTAGCTCTGAAACTTTCCTCGAATCCAAATCCTCACATACTTAGGCTGTATAAGTCAACTGAAGTGTTTTTGAGGTCAAACTATTGCTCATTCTATCTCCTTTTTTTTTTCTTTTGTTGTGGCAAATTGTAGTGATGATTGTTCTGCCCTTGCTCGGGTCGATAACTATTTGGCTAGTGGAAATATAATGCGAAGGGAGTGTCTGAGCCATGCCGATATTCCTTGTGAACCACTTGAAAACGAAATGTATGGTGAGGCATGGTATAAAGTTGAAAGCACTGGGGCAATTGTGACTTTGCGTTCAGGCGTTCAATTGCTTTACTTCTATTGCTCACGACTGCCGTCTGATGGGTTTGTTCCAGCCACCTCTCGCCTTTACTATTGCCCGCCAAATTCTATTAAAATTTATTTCGATGCAATATAATAATTCTTGGTTTAATTACTCAAAATTGAGCAAAATGATTGAAACATAAAACCTTTTGCTTTCTGTTATGGATTTTTAGGTATTTTAAACCATATCCTCGCTGTATCATTTATAAAGAGCTGGGAAGTTGCACACTGCAACTTCCCAATAGCTGCCCAATTCAGACAATAACTGTCCATGGTAATCCCAAATTTCTAAAGCAAGAGGCGTGCTTGGAAGCTTGCATGAAACTTCATCAAGTTGGTGCCCTTACAGATAATCTTGTGCCAGATATGGTGGAGGAAGAAGCTGAAACTCAAGAATTTGGTATTTTATTATCCTTTTAGTTGAAAATGCTTCTTTTTTTTCCAGAATTTCTTTCACTTATGCCGTGCACCATGATACTGACTCAATAGGCCATAATAAAATGTTTCATTGATCAGAATGCACAAGATCCAAAGCTTACATAGATGTACATGCAAAATATTTCCCGCCAGAATTGGTTAGCTCTTCAAAGCATGAGTCTGAGACGCTTTACCACTTATATTCCATTGACATGCTGCCAAACTTTCAATACGATGTCAAGTTTCGAGATGTCATGCTGGCGATTCATACAAGGCTGGAAAATGATCTCACCCTTGATTTAGATGTTGATAGGGGGAAGTTAGTTGTGCGCGTAAAATATATTGGACATATTAGACTGACTTCGAAGCTGGTATGCTGAAATTTGTTTTACAAAATTTAATATTTTTTTAATATGGAAAATATCTTTGTTATGATAAATATCTTTGTTATGATAAACTGCGATTGCAGGTTGCCCTTTGTCAGAGATTCCAAGTCGCTCTTTTCAAGGTTCTTCTTCATCATAATTTAAATGAGCTTCAAGAAGACCTTCATCAAGATGCTGAGGAAATGGATTCTGCTGCGTTTAATTATTTACTTCTCCCATCTGTACGGTCGAATGAAAATGTATTGATTGACTGGAAATGCATTTTTGCTGTTCTATACACAAATAATGCTTCCTGGCACACTGATTGCTTTTCAAGTAGAGGTGTTCGGCATTACATGCACACGAAAAATGGTTTGGTGTGTCACTGCATGTTGGAGAGCTCCTTAGTGTATACGCCTCATAATGGTTTTCTATATTGCATAGCGGGCACTTTGGACGGTTTTGATGGTAATACATATCTTGATCTCAGAGACGGGGAGTGTGTTACTTATAAACGATATTATGAACTAAGGTGCGTATTTTGGTTTTTGTGCCAGAACTATTCTCTCGAATTAATGTCGTGATGCCTAATCTAAAAACTAATTTGCAGACATGGAATCAAGTTGCAGTATGAAGGACAAACTCTTTTGAAAGGGAAACGCATCTTTACTGTGCACAATTACCTTCAGAGATGTAGAACTCCAAGCGCAAAAGGTTCGTTCACTATGGAAACTTGTTTACTTTACTTCAGTCCTTAGACTAAACTAAGAAGGTGTTGGGGTGAGCTTATAAGCTCATAAACATCTTATTATAAGATGTTTTGAGGAGCTTATAAGCTCCCTAAAAGTGTTTGGATAATTTTTTTGGAAGGAAAGCTCCCAAAATAATATGTTAGGAGCTTATAAGCTCCTTAAATATAAGTTGGGGATTCCCAACTTATTTCTTAAAATCTTAACTTGCTATACACATGCACAACATACACAAACTGCACACATTTACACACACACTGCACATTTTACCAATACACTGCCTATTTTACTCACACGCTGTACACATTTTACGCGCACACACTGCAGACATTCACGCTACATATGGCACACATTTTGCACGCATACTTCACACATTTTACACAACTCTGCACACATTTTGCACACACTGAACATATTGGCACACACAGAGCACACATTTTACATACACACAACATACATTTTGCACAGAGTCTGCACACATTTTACACGCACATTGTACACATTTAAATATAGATGTTATTCGTCCGTAACAACACGGAATCAAACAAATAATATAGTGAAAGTAAGATCGTCTCCACAGGGAAGGTTATCAAGTACCAAACAAAGTTTATCTTATTATTTAGACTATCGATTATCAAAGATTTGAGATTTTAACTAATTAAAAGCATAAATTTATAAAAACAGAATTAATTATAAATAATTAACACAAATATAATTAAAACGAACAATCAATTAACGAAAGGCCTAGGGATTAAGATTTCATCAAGGTATTTCTATGGATTATTGACTTTCAATGGATTATCATTCTTGTTTAAATTAAAGACCCAATTTCCTTAAATACATGAATACTCTCCCGAGATCTTCATGAGTACCCACCTAAATTAATTAACGTCACTCCCATGATCAAAAATTAATTTAGATGAATCCATTAAGTTCTATGAATATTGTTTAACTAGTCTCATGCAAAATTACCAATATCCCTATTAAGCAATTTAAACATGTTTATTAAATCTGGACCAATAAACTAATTCACCTCCCGGTACTTCTTAATTCATCTTAAATCATGCAATTGGTGATCAAGCAATTACAAGCATTAAACTCTCATTAATAGATAAACCAAACAAGAAATCACATTCATAAATCATCAATAATCCAAATCAATACACAAGACTACATCTTAAACCCTAGAAAATAATTTAGCTATGCATAATTAAAGAAAAACAAGAAATAAATTGCATAAACATAAAGTTGCTCATGTTCAACAATGGAGGAATGGAAGAATACAACTTGAGAAGATGAAGCTTTTCTCTCCAAGAACTCTTCTCCAAGAACTCTCCAAGATCTATTTTCTCTCTCTAGAAGTCTTCTTTTCCTCAAGAATGAATTATGCCTCTTCCACCACCTCTAGCCTATAAAACGTTTTTGCCACTTTCTTTTACTAAAAAGGAGTCTTAGATACATAAATTATGCCCATCCAAGTCATAAAATCGGCCCACAAAAATATAAAAATCCGCAGCTGCACAGCTGTGCAGAATATCTGCACAACTGTGCAATCTGCCTGTGCAGAATTTTATCTCTTCATTTTTCTTCAACGAAACATTCTCGTTTGGCCTTTCTAATGCATTTCTTCACATCCTCTTGGATAGCCTTCATTATTCTCGTAATAAATACTCCTTCAACTCATCAAAATCATCGCTTTTATGCCTACAAAAGCATTGAAACGACTTAGAAATCAAAAAACGTAAATTAGGCTAAAAATAAAGGAAAAGACTAACAACAAGACATAAAATAAAGATAAATGTGAGGTAAATTATAATGAAAATATGTAAAATATGAGACCTAACAATAGACACTACACACATTTACACATACACATGAACACACTTACACACATGCAAAATTATTGTTATAGAAAAAATATCAAATTTATATCTAATATTTAATTAGCACAATATTTGGATTCCAAAGCCTAGAAAATTTTGCAATACCATACACCAAATATTTTATAAGCTCAAACGTCTTATTCTATCCAAACACTTGAGAACTTAATTTTATAATAAGATTCAACATCTTATAAGCTCCTAAAACATCTTATAAGATGTAGGAGCTTATAAGAGGTTATAGCCAAACACAACACCAATCGGAACAAATTGATTTCCGTATTTATTCTTTTTTATCATCATTTTTATTTAAGCACCTTTTTAAAACAAGGTTATAAGTGCTGTTAGTTTTCACCATATACACGAGTTTATTGTTCCTTGGCCTGAAATGTAAAATACAGTCATGTGACTTGAAACTAACTGATATAAATGTCAGAAGGAGCATATATTGGACTCAAATATAACTTATTAATGTTTATGGACTCATATTATTATTTGATGGTCGAAAATCATATAATCTTCTCTATTAAGGCACAAGCTTCCATGGTACTACATAATACAAGTTAATTGCGTGCATCCCTGCTTTTCTTTCTGTACTCCTTTTTTCTTTTAACTTTTTATGAATTTTGACGAAGAGGTCTTTTTGATAGAACATTCCATTGTGAGCTGTAGTTTTTTGTTAAATCTTTTCTCAGCTCATGCTAGATTGAGGTGGGTTATCAAGATTGCGACCCACATTCAAAGCAAATAGGAAAATTCGTGTACCCAATCTTTACATTAGAATTTGAATTATGTGTCATGTTTTACTAACTCAATTATTCTTGTTGGAGCAGAACCGAGTAATAGATCATATGAATTGCCACCTGAGCTTTGTTCGATTATCATGGCGCCTATATCTATTTCTACATTTTATTCTTACTCATTTCTCCCATCTGTTATGCATCGGATTGAGTCGTTGCTATTAGCTGCCAACTTGAAAAATAAACATGCGGATCACTGCATGCTAAATGTTCCAACCTTAACGGTATGTTTTCGCTGTCTCTTGCTGCCGTTTAATTTTCTTCATGTGATATGTACTGAAACAAATCGTGATATTTGATACTTTTGAGCTTCTTGACATGGTCAATTCATCTGGAGAAGGATTTATTACACGTGCAAATCTTGTCTTGTAGAACACTTTTGCGGCTAAAATTTTTGCCTGCAAACCAAGTCTTTATTATTCTTAAATAAGTTATCTCAAGTTGATCTATATGCACATTAGAAAATTTTAAGCAGTCATCTTAATTAGGTTTGTGCTAATTTGTTTGTATTCATTAGATTTTGGAAGCAATCACAACGAAGAAATGCCAAGAGAAAATTCATTTGGAATCTCTGGAGACTATTGGAGACTCTTTTCTCAAATATGCTGCTAGTCAACAGCTCTTCAAGACATATCAAAATCGACACGAGGGGCTTCTCAGTCTTAAAAGAGAGAGAATAATTTCGAATGCTACATTGTGCAAGCTGGGATGTGAGCGCAAAATCACGGTAATAAGAAAGGGTGATTCTTTTTGGATTTTTATTGTAAACGGGAACGGGAAAATAATGGATCAACTCATTTGGTGTATTCTGAATGATCTCCACCTATCCCCCACCCGTCCCAAAAAAATTGCAATTAAGAAAACAATAACTAAAGAAGAGAATGAGCGGGGAGGTTGGTGAGTAAGAATGAGATTTGCTCGTTTCTTTTCTTATGGTTGATATATTTTGATAGTTCAACTGTCACATGCATTTTTTAGGTTTGAAGTTCACTTAGGCACTCTTATCATTGATGCCATGTAAGCAAAGAAATAAATAAAAGACTTTTGAAAAAATTATTTAAACCCATAGCAGAGTTTTAGTAACAAATATTCACATTGTACTCAAGTGTATGAGAATAATTTTACTTCGATTATACTGTCCTAATGTTTTCCATTTGATCTAATCATAGCTTATGTATTTCAGAATGACATATTTTTTTGGTTACTCATCTTATATCAAATTTACTAGACGTAACTTTTCTATTTTCCCTTGATTCGAGTTCCTTTTGTTAATGTGACCAACTGTACATTTCAGGGCTTTATTCGCAATGAACCATTTGATCCTAAAACATGGATTATACCTGGCACTAATTGCTCAAACTGTATACTAGAAGAAGAGACGCCTTCATCTAAAAAAATGTATTGTGGGGTGAAGAGGAAGATAAAAAGTAAGACTGTAGCAGACGTGACTGAAGCACTAATTGGTGCATTTCTTAGTGCTGGAGGTGAAATAGCGGCATTGTCCTTTATGTCTTGGCTTGGCATCACTGTTGATTTTGTTAGCGTACCTTATGCAAGGAATGTTGCTGTCAATCCAGAGTTGCATGTCAATATCAGATATTTAGAGTCTCTTTTGAACTACAAATTCCAAGATGTTACTCTTCTTGTTGAGGCTCTAACTCATGGTTCTTATATGCTGCCCGAGATTCCAGGATGTTATCAGGTATATGTTTCAGTGCCCACATTTGGAATATCTATTTTTAATTTGAGACTATTAGATCTTGACTTTGTTACAACTCTTAGACCAAGATTTTCATTTCATCTGAGGCAACATTATTTTGGTTTCCTTTGGCTTTTCTTATCATGGCATGTTAGTTGGATATTTGTGAATTGTGATCTAGCCAAGGGAACAAGGATCTTGCTTTCACAAATTTAGAAAGGCTATTATTGATAAGAGAACAACTTTTCTAATATTCGGAGGTCTCAATTAGACATAAGCCCTCGTTCACTTTCTTTGATATAAGGTCCAAATGACTATCTGTAGGATAAGAAAAGTTGTCTTGATTAGTTAAACCTTAGGGGATAAAGTCCGCCAATATGATTTGAGATCACTTCCTTGCTGGGATATAGTGGAGCCGATCAAAAAGAGGGTCGAAACAAGCGAAAACGGAAGAAAAAGGACTAACTCTGCGCAAATGTAGTGGCGAGCTTTCCAGGTGCGAACGCCGTGGCGTCGGCAGCGAGTTTGGCTATTTCTGTGCAGATTAGGACCACTTTTGCGCAGAAGTAGTGTATTTGGCGGATCTCGGGGGATTTTGGCAGTTTTTGAACTCCTTCTTTGTTTCCTAGTGTATTTAGACTTCTTTCCTTGTATTAGGATTGTGATTCCTAATTTGTTAGGGTTTAGACTTCTCCAATATTTTAAATATGTGAAATCATCTTGTAATTCATTGATTGGCTCAAGAGAAATAAAGATGTAGTCTAGGACCTCTATGTGGCTCGTGGATGTAGGCAATTTGCCGAACCTCGTTAAATGCTCATGTTCATTCTTTTAGGCTTAGTTTTATATTTACTTGGTTTTTTTTTCGTGCTCTGTTGCTACCATTCCTAACAATTCCTAACAGTCCTAAGGAAACCCAAATCATGTCCAGTAAGCTTGACTAATTAAGATTATTGTGTCCCGGATTTTGGCTTTATATTTCAAACATTGTTACAATTTTATACTGACATATCTTTATCATGGGTTTTAATGGGAGTTTCTTACTCTAAAAAACATTACATGTCATAAGAATTAAATTTGCTTAGTCCACGTAGAAACTTCTCAAATGCAATTAACCATAATGACTGACCTTGTCGGGTATATTACTTTTGATTTTTTGCTCTTGATGTGCTCATAACATTTCATTGCTATTCAGCGTTTAGAGTTTCTTGGGGATGCAGTGCTAGATTATTGTATTACGATGCACCTCTATCACAAATATCCTGGCCTATCTCCTGGGCTTCTAACTGATCTAAGGTCAGCATCAGTGAACAATGATTGCTACGCCCAATCAACAATTAAGGTGGGGTTGTACAAACATATACTTCATGCTTCCACAGAGCTTCACCGACAGATAGCTAACACAGTTCACAGTTTTGATGATTTACGTTTGACCTCAACTTTTGGTTGGGAATCTGAGACGACTTTTCCAAAGGCAAGTCTTTTGCTGCAATTTTTAATTGGAAATATTATCTCCTCTGACATTTCTGAATTTCTATTCAATGTTCTCAATTTCCGTTTTAACCTATTTTAGGATATTCTTCCCTTTCTTTTGCTTATTAACACATGGTTGGTAAATATATTTAGCAATATCTACTAACTAGGAATTTGAAAATGTCAACTTTATGGCTTCAGGAAATAGTAAAGCTTTGGAAGATATAGAAATCAAATTCAGAATTGATAGAACACCCCCCAATGATAATATGTGACGAAAAGCAAAGAAGTTTATTGCAACAGATAAGACACTGGTAGAGGTTGTCTTAGAAAGATGAGTCTGAAATAGATGGTGATTGTTAACCTTTATGACCGCATTATAACAGTGAGGACTATGGAAATGTAAAAGTTTGATGCAGAGCTACTTTTGGTATTCTGGACATTTTGAGTGTTATAGAAGTATGGAGGATAAAAGCTCTTTGAGCTTCAACTGGATGGTTATATAGCATCTTTACTTCTATTTATGGGGACACAAATTATACGGACTTACTGAAACTTTTTGCGTGATTTGGATATTATCTGGAATTTCCATTTTTTTTCATAGCTCGAAGGCATAATATTTGCTGGTATTAACGAATGTTGTTACATTCTTTCTTTCATGCCAGAAGTCAATTTTTATAGATTTTTTCGCGATTTTGGGCGTTCTGCACTTATTATCTTTCAAATTCTAGCTATATTGAGTTGCCATGAATTTGGTAACATAAAAAAAATGGATAATTACATGCAATCCCCCTTATTTATATATATGGTCCCCTTGAGGTTTTGCAAATTTTGAAGACACCTCCTATGAGACAACTTAAAAAATAGGGGACGAAGTCAATTTTTATAGATTTTTTCGCGATTTTGGGCTTTCTGCACTTATTATCTTTCAAATTCTAGCTATATTGAGTTGCCATGGATTTGCTAACATAAAAACATGGATAATTACATGCACTCCCCCTTATTTATATATAGGGTTATTAAACGAGCCCCCTGAGGTTTTGCAAATTTTAAAGACACCTCCTATGACACAACTTAAAAATAGGGGATGAAGTTGTAATTTACTTTTATTGACTTGGGATCAAATTGAAAATACTTTTACTCTCGGAAGTTATGGTAATTTCTCAATTCTTGGGTATTTTTCATATTAGGTCTAACACATGCAGGGGGTGTCTATATAATTTACCCTTGAAGAAATTGTATCTTTTGTGGAATGTTGTGATGATGTATTGTCTTTGTGATCGATATAGGTACTTGGCGATGTAATAGAGTCTCTTGCCGGGGCAATCCTTGTTGACTCAGGGTACAACAAGGACACGGTTTTCCAAAGTATGAGGCCGCTTCTTGAGCCATTGATCACGCCCGAGACGTTGAGGCTCCATCCGGTTAGAGAGTTGACTGAATTGTGTCACAAGGAGCATTATATTTTGAAGAAGCCTCTATTTTCTAGTCAAAATGGAATCGCTTGTGTTACAGTAGAGGTCGAAGCTAATGGCGTGGTGCACAAAATGACTTGCTTTGAGGCAGATAAAAAGACAGCAAAAAAATTAGCCTATAAAGCTGTTTTGAAGTCTCTGAAAGAAAGCGTTTCCGTGGCATGAATGCGAAGCCTCATTTAGCCGTGAAATTTAATGGAATTTAGTGAATATTTGTACTATTTGTGGGATTCTGAAGATAGGATCCTTTAGGCTATGTTTGGATTTTGAATTTTATTGAGGAAAACATTAATGAAAATATTTTTTTACACTTTATGTTCCTCACCAGAATTCAAGATTCCAATATAGTCTTGGTTTTGATTTTGAGCGCCTTGAATGTGGAGAGATCTCTGATTATTAGGAGTGCATTGTAATCTTGTAGAGACCATCAATCCAATTAGTTTTTGTCATGTGTCACCAATTATTTAGATAAATTGAATGAAGGAAGATTAGGAGAAATTATGGGGATTGCAAGCGCTCGGTCTCCTGTCATGAGTTAAATAGTATAGAAAACGTAAAGAATAAAACCATGTTTTTATAAGTGGAACTCGAGTGTCAAGACGGCATCGTTTTGTTTATTTTGGGGGAAATTCAGCAATTAGGGTTAATTAAACCTAATTAGGGCATCAATTAGGTGGTTTGATTGGGCGAATAAGAAGGTGACGCGTGGCACCTATGGCAGTTCGCATTTTGCCTAGATTTCAGAATTCGTTGGAATATCAGACAGATTTGGCTAATTGTGATATTCTCAATTCGTTCGTTTTCTCTCTCTCCAATTCCATTTCTCTTTCTTCTGGGTTAGAATATCAGTTGAATCTCATACCATTCTTGCTCAAATATTGCAGGTTGCAGTTGATTTGAGTTGAGAGTTGGTTTGATTGGTGATTTGAATTCTTATATTGTAATTCCCTTTGTTTATTCAATACAATTTCAGATGAATTTAGCTTAGTCATAAAAATTGGTATCAGAGCATAATCCTAGGCAAAAATGGTAAAGAACAATTCTAGGATGGACGATTTGGAACAAAAAATGCATGAACTCCAAATAATCCATAGATGTTAAGCAGGCGAAATAGAAAGAAGAGATACTTGCGGAGGTGAGAATCTTGATGGATCTGCAAATAAGAAGAGATACTTGTGGAGATGAGAATCTTGATGGATCTGCAAATAGAAGCTCTATTGAGGCATCTGGATAATGCAAAAGGTAAGAATCCTGCTGGTCCAAGCTCACCTGTATTACCAAATTCTCCCACTGTACCACTTAATGAATCTGGGGAAGGGATGCTTAACTCTAGTGCATGCATGGATGAACCTATGAGGAATTTCACTCCAACCATCCACTTCACTAGAGGAGTTAAGCTTGACTTTCCAAAATTTGATGGAGTAAATCCCAAGAGTTGGATTAGGAAATGTAACAAATATTTCCTAGTGAATCCTTTGACAGACTATGAGAAAATCATATTAGCAGCAGTCAATATGGAAGGGAAGGCTGACTGCTGGTATTAGGATTATGTGGAAGGCTGACTGCTGGTATCAGGATTATGTGGAGGGCAGGGAGAATATGTCTTAGGCAAGGTTTGTGGAAATGGTAATGGAGAGGTTTATGGAGGCTGGACAAGGTAGTATTATTGGAGACTTTAACAAATTAAGACAAACAGGAACAGTAGCTCTATATGTGGAACAATTTGATGAATTAAAATCATTTATGGCAGGGTTGAATAGGAATCTGATTGAGGAGTACTTCATGCACAGTTTTATCAATGGATTGAAAGAGAAAATCAAGGCTGTAGTACAAACGTTCAACCCTACTACTCTGGGACAAGCTACTAACTATGCCAGGCTTCAAGAAGTATTATTGGAAGCTGTTGCTAAGGTACAAAAAACTTGGAATAAAGGAAGTATCACTGTCACTGTAAATAGTAACAAATACATGCCCTCAAATTAAGTATCAAAAACTTAAAGTGGACAAGATAAGGACTACCAATTAAAAGACTCGGTCCTGAAGAAGTGGATAACAGAAGAAAAAGAGGCTTGTGTTTTTCCATTGTGATGAGCCTTATCACTTCGGACATAAGTGCAAAAGACTATTCACCATAGTAGCTAAAGAAATGAGTGAGATAGGACAGATGGAGGAGGCAGAAATGGAAGAGGGTGAAGATGAAGACCTTTTGATTTCTGTACATGCACTGGCTGGCAAAGTTGTACAAGACACCATTAAACTGTTACAACATGTCAAGCATAACACTATTTCTATCCTAGTTGATACAGTGAGTACTCACAGTTTCTTGGATCCTTATGTGGCAAAGAGGGCAGGCTATGAAGTGGAATGTACAAATCCACTAATGGTGACTGTGGTAGATGGGAATAAACTAGAGTGTAACTCAAAATGCCGAAAATTTACCTGGACAATGGGAGACCATGGATTCCAAGCAGATATGAGGATGCTTAAACTTAGAGGATGTGACATGGTATTAGGAGTGGATATGATGAGGAAGTTTGGTCCAGTCACATTTGACTTTGACAATCGTAGAGTGTCAATGAATAAAAAGGGTGAAACAGTATCATTGCAAGGCATCCAAACTGAAATGGAACTAAAGATGATCTCAGGATCAAGATTGAGAAAAAATGTGGATAAAGGTACTTATGTGTCTCTCTGTCAGTTATGTATGGTGACAGGGGATAGTGAGGCCCCTAGAAATGAAAAAGGAACAAAAGATGCCAGAGTAGATGAACTCTTGACCAAATTCCAACACTTATTTGAGGAGCCAAAAGGTTTACCCCCAAGAAGGACTCAGGACCATGAAATTAAGCTTAAACTTGGTTCAGAACCCATTAAATAACAGCCATACAGATATTCTTATAAACAAAGAGAAGAAATGGAAAGGTTGGTGGATGAAAAGCTCACATCTGGGATAATTCAGCATAGTACCAGTCCTTTTGCCTCTCCAGTGTTGCTAGTCAAGAAAAAAGAAAATAATTGGAGGTTTTGTGTGGATTACAAGATGCTAAATGACATCACTGTCTAGGATGAGTTTCCCATCCCCATTACTGATGATCTTTTGGATGAACTAAGGGGTGCAACTGTATTTTCTAAAGTGGACTTAAGGGCTAGATACCATCAGTTCAGAGTAAGGGAAGAAGACATTGCCAAAATTGCTTTTGTCACAGTTTCTGGACACTATGAATTCAAGGTAATTCCGTTTGGATTAACAAATGCACCAGCTACATTTCAATTCATTATGGATGTGGTATTTAAAGAGTATTTACGGAGTTTTGTGTTAGTGTTCTTTGATGATATTTTGGTTTATAACCCTGACTTAGAAACTCAGATTACACATCTACACTTGGTCTTTGAGAAGTTAGAAGAAAACCATCTGTTTGCAAAAAAGTCCAAGTGCTCCTTTGCATAAAAGACAGTAAATTTTTTAGGCATGTGATCTCTTCTGAAAGAGTAGCTGCTGATCCAGCTAAAATCCAATGTATGATTGATTGGCCCAACCCTAAAATAGTAAAGGCATGAAGGGGATACTTAGGGCTCACTGGTTACTATAGGAAATTTGTGCAAAATTATGGAGTGTTAGCTAAGCCACTCACTACACTGCTCAAGAAGGGGCAATTTCATTGGGATGAGGAAACTGAAGTGGCTTTTATTAAGCTCAAGGAGGCTATGTTCAAAACACCAGTACTAGCCTTGCCAGATTATAATAAAGTGTTTGTCTTAGAAACTGATGCCAGTTATGGAGGGATTAGGGCTGTTTTGATGCGGGACGGACACCCTATTGCCTACTTAAGCAAGGTATTAGTGCCTAAAAGCATGGGTTTATCCATCTATGAAAAAGAGTTCTTGGCTATCATTTTAGCTGTCTCTAAGTGGAGGCATTATCTAGTGGGGGTTGAATTTGTAATAAGGACAGACCAACAGAGTCTTAAGTACCTATTGGAACAAAAGATCACTACTGCATTGCACCAAAAATATTTAGCTAAGTTGATGGGGTTTAGCTACAAAATTGAGTACATGAGGGGATTAGAAAATAAAGCTGCTGATGCACTTTCCAGGCTGGGAAGAGAGGATTATAGTGTGGAGCAACAAGTGGCTGAGTGTGACCTCATCACCACAGTGCAACCTACCTGAATCCAACAACTTATAAGTTCTTATGAAGGAGACGCAGAGTCTAAAGAGGCCATAACTTCCAGTATACTCAGACCTTATGACATGTCTCTATTCAGCTTTAATGGTGGAGTTTTAAGGTTTAAAGGAAAAATATATGTGGGCAAAAGTAATGGAATAAGGGCTTAAATTCTGGAGTCTGTACACAGCTCCAGTATTGAGGGACATTCTGGAATAAAAGCCACAGTAAAGAGGTTACAATTGCTTTTTATTGACCAGGAGCTAAGAATGATGTAAAAGAAATGGTGGAACAATGTGAGATTTGCAATCTGTGCAAAGGTGAGCATGTGGCCTATCCAGGCTTGTTACAACCACTACCTGTACCTCAACAAGCATGGCACCACATTTGCATGGCTTTTATTGAAAAGTTACCAAACTCTAATGGAAATGATACTATCTTAGTAGTGGTTGATAGGCTAACTAAGTATAGCCACTTTTTTGCGTTGTCACACCCATTGCCAGTATCAAAAGTAGCTGAAATATTCATAGAAGGAGCTTATAAACTGCATGGATTACGATCAATCCTTACCACAGATAGAAACAAAATATTTGTGAGCCAGTTTTGGAATGAGTTAATGAAGATTTTGGGGATTCAACAAACTATGACCACTGTCCATCATCCCCAAAGTGATGGGCAGACAGAAAGGGTCAATCAATGTTTGGAAACCTACTTGATATGTACGTGTAATCAACATCCTAAGCAATGGAGTAAGTGGATTGGCATGGCTGAGTGGTGGCACAATACTAATTTCCACGCTAGTATTGGGATGACACCTTTTGAGGTTATGTATGGATATAAGCCAAACCACTTTATTTTGGGGCCCTACCCTTACATAAGTGCATCTAGAGTAGAAGAGAGAGCTACAAAAAGGCAACAAATGCAACAGTTGAAAGAACCATTAGTGGTGGCTCGAAGTAGAATGAGACAGTATGCAGATAAACATAGGTCTGAGAGGGAGTTTGCAGTTGGAGAGCTAGTGTACTTAAGGTTACAACCTTACAAGCAACATTCATTAAGAGATAAGAGGGTATGAAAGTTATGTGCAAGGTACTGTGGACCTTTTGAGATTATTGAGAGGGTGGGAAAGGTGGCTTACAAGCTTATAAGTGGAACTCGAGTGTTAAGACGGCATCGTTTTGTTTATTTTGGGGGAAATTCAGCCATTAGGGTTAATTAAACCTAATTAGAGCATCAATTAGATGGTTTAATTGGGCGAATAAGAAGGTGACGCGTGGCCACTATGGTAGTGCGCATTTTTCCTATATTTCAGAGTTTGTTGGAGTATCAGATAGATTTAGCTAATTATGATATTCTCAATCCGTACGTTTTTTCTCTCTCTCTCTCTCTCTCTCCAATTCTCTTTTTCCTTCTTCTTCACTGGGTTAGAATATCAGCTGAATCTCATACCATTCTTGTTCAAATATTGTAGGTTGCAGCTGATTTAAGTTGAGAGTTGGTTTGATTGGTGATTTGAATTCTTATATTGTAATTCCCTTTCTTTATTCAATACAATTTCAGACGAATTTAGCTTAGTCATAACATCTCCCTACTCATCACTTCAATTTTACTTGCAAGTATTCACCAAAGTGGCATGGGTGTACAGTATTATGCCAAATGCACTAAAATGGCGCTTCAATGGAGCGCTATTTGCCATGCCATTTGGCATGGGTAATTTTCAATTTTATTGTTTTTATTAGAGTTAGGTCCTTTTATTTATAATTAGTTACAATTAGGTCATATGTTTGAAAGAGTTAACTATACTCTTACTAAAGTATGCTTCTTGTAAATTCAAAGAAATTTAGTTAGAGGTTTACCCCCGGTTTCTTGCTTTTTCCTAGATGGGCTTGTCATATTTTTTTCCTTTGCTTTCTTTTTGCTTATGTTTTTTATTCAAGTGTTACCTTTGAAATCATGCTTGAGGCACATGCACGAAACTTGAAAAAAAGAAGGTGCAAATTGATGATTTACTTCCTCTTGAGTTTTCGCAGTTTGAAACTTTTTAGAGTACAATAGACCAAATAATGTAAACTTAGAGTGCAATTTGCTAAATTTGTGACTCTGAAGGTATGATGCAAAATAAACTAATTGAAGGTTGCAAGATGCCAATTGCCCAAAAAAAATTATGTTATAGAAGTCTTATTCAGTTTTGATGTTCAGTCAAAACTCTCTACGAACTGCGAACGAGTTCAGAGATCAAGTACCAAACACTTCTAGTGCCAGCCTTCCTAACCCAGGATTAAAAATTTCGCATTGATCTCATGGACTTAATGTTGTTTATTAACTTACAAATGCCAATAAGAAAAAATAATATAAATGCTTTTTATTGATATATAAATGCTTTTTATTGATAAATAAACGTTCAATTACAAATAATATGCCCTATACTATCTATTCTCTATGGCATCTGAATGCATAACACCAACAATGTCCCACTTGCACTCAATGCAACTCATTATGGTATCTAATACCTATCTTCTCAAGATGTCGGTCTAGCACCGCCTGTGTCAATGTATTGGTCAGCGGGTCTGCTATGTTATCTGCTGAGGCTATTTTCTACACAGCTATTTCATCTCTACCTACGATCTCTCTAATGGTGTCATATCTTCTTTCTATGTGTTTGGACTTATTGTGAGAGCTTGGTTCCTTCGCATGCGCTAAGTTGCATTGCTGTCACAATAAAGTGGCAACAGGAGCTCCATACTAGGAACCACCTGAAGCTCTCAAAGAAACTTCCTTAGCTAAAAAACCTCTTTGGCATCCTCTGAGGCAGCCACATATTCAGCCTCGGTGGTGGAATCCACGGTTGTGCTTTGCTTGGAACTCTTCTAAGACACCGCACCATTGAGAGTGAATATAAATATTGAGGTGGGCTTCCGATCATCTACATCAGACAGAAAGTCTGAGTCAGTATACCCGTCCACCCTTAAATCTCCACCCCATATTCAACTTCGATAGTGGAATCAGCGGTTATGCTTTGCTTGGAATTCTTCCAAGACACTGCACTATTGAGAGTGAATATAAATCCCGAGGTGAGGTTCTGGTCATCTAAATTAGACTGAAAATCTGATTCAGTATACCCGTCCACCCTCAGATCTCCACCTCCATAGATGAGAATCATATCCATAATCCTTTTCAAGTATTTAAGGATATTCTTCACAGCTAGCTAATGTTCCTTTCTTCGGTTTGTCTAAATTGACTCACAATGCTTACAACACAAGCGATGTTAGGTCTAATACACATCACGACGTACATCAGGCTACCCACTGCAGATGCGTATGGTACAATACTCATCTCTCTTCTATCTTTCTCGCTCTGAGGGCACATAGATTTTAATAGATGTACCCCATGTCTCATAGAAAGGAACCCTTTCTTAGGGTCTTCCATTCTAAATCTCTTTAGGACCTTCTCTAAGTAAAGGGTTTGAGAAAGTCCTATCATTCTGTTCATTCTATTCCTATAGATACGAATTTCGAGAATATATGTAGCATCTCCCAAGTCTTTCATGAAAAATGTACTCGATAGCCACTTCTTGACTGTGGTAAGCATGCCTTCATCACTCTTTATAAGTATAACGTCATCTACATACAGTACAAGAAACAAACTCTTGCTCCCACTAACCTTATTATAAACACATGGCTCATCTTCATTCTTAATGAAGCCAAATCCCTTAACTGCTTCATCAAAATGAAGATTCCAGCTACGAGACGCTTGCTTGAGTCCCTGGATGGATCTCTCAAATTTGCACACTTTATGGATATCCACCTCAGATACAAAACTCTTAGGCTATGCCATATAGATATCCTCCTCGAGGAATCCATTCAGGAAAGCGGTTTTGACATTCATTTACCATATCTCATAGTCTAGGTGAGCAACAATTGCTAGTAGAATCCTAATGGAAGGTGTCAACTCTGCCTCGGCACCAATCTTTCTCTTATAGATCCATTTACACCCAATAGGTATAATACCATCAGAGCAATCTATTAAAGTCTACACGTGGTTCGAATGTATCAAATCTTTCTCTACTTGCATTGCTTCTCACCATTCTGCAACATCCATATTCACCATCGCTTGATCATAAGTAGAGGGATCATCTCTATGGCGTCCATCTATAACAACATAGAGACCCAACTTCTTCTGTAGTAGATAATCATACCTCTCAGGCGTCTGAGGTACTCTACCAGATCTACCCGGTTGTGATTGTGCTACAATTGAGTCGATTCTTGCTTCCTGTGCAATGTCTCCAAAGAGTCTCACTTTGTTCCTCCATAACAGTCTTCCTACATGCTCCACCTTCTCGAATGAACTCTTCTTCGAAGAAGTAGGCCTGCAAAGCTACAATGATTTTTTGATCATCATGCGGATAGAAGAAGTATCCCATCAAATCCTCGGGATAACCAATGAAATGTCTTTTTAAAGACCTAGCTTCCAACTTCTCCACTTTAGTCTTCTTGACATAAACGGGACATCCCCAACTCTTAATGTGGTTAAGACTTGGCATCCTATTTATCCACATCTCATATGGAGTCTTAAGAACGGACTTGGTAGGGACATCTGTTTAAGATGTGTACCACATTAAGGAGCGCAAGACCCTACAATGAAGTGGGTAAGTAGTATAGCTAAGCATGGAACAAACCATGTCCAACAAGGTATAATTCCTTCATTCAGCTACCTCATTCAGTTGCAGTGTTGCTGGAGGTGTGAGTTGCAAAACTATGTCTTGCTCTCTGAGGTACTCATCAAACTCATCACTCATATATTCT
Organism: Buddleja alternifolia; assembly: GCA_019426215.1. NCBI lineage: Eukaryota > Viridiplantae > Streptophyta > Magnoliopsida > Lamiales > Scrophulariaceae > Buddleja > Buddleja alternifolia. Next base: position 15,648,132 of record CM033390.1, read on the forward strand.
CCTTCACCATCCGACTATAGAGTTTTTACATGTTGCCCAGTTTGATTTTCCACTAAAGCCTTGAATTTCTTAAATCTTTCAATGGATTCAGACTTATGCCTCATCAAATACACTAGACCAAACCTAGAATGGTCATTAGGGAATGTGATAAAGTAGTGAAAACCTCCACAAGCCAATTCACTAAATGGCCCACAAACGTTGGTATCACTGAGCCTAAGACTTGTATGGCCCTTTCAAAAGTCCCGGTGAAGGGTGATCTAGTCATCTTGCCTATGAGACAAGATTCAGATGTAGGATAGGGATCCGATCCCACTGGGCCTATAAGTCCATCTTTCTCTATTTTGCGAATCTTATATTTACCAGCATAGCTTAGTCTAAGGTGCCATATCACTCTTTGGTTAGTGTCTTGCTTACCACGTTTCCTAGTGATATCATTAACTACATATTCATTCTGGACATTAAGGTAATACTTTTAAAAAGGGATCTGAACAAGCAGTTATGCTTGGAGATTTTTAAAATTTCACTTTCAACCACTCTGATACCAATTGTTGGTCCCAAGTGGCATACGAAACGGTCTAGAGGGGGGGGGGGTTGAATAGACCCTGAAGTCTTTTTTTTTTTCGACTTCAAAAAGTTTCATATTAAAATGGTTTTGGACGCTTGAAATGTAGACGCTTGACTAACCGTTTACTTGAATATATAGACCCTTTGGCTGAGCGTCTACTGAAGACTATTTTGATAAAGTTAACTTAGACTCAAGATCTAAATACTATAACCAGATAGGTTTAAACGTTCAATTCTTTAATCAGGGTTAGCACAGAGGAATGATTTTATAAGTCTTTTCTTTGAAAGTGTTTAGCGTCACAAAGTTTCTCCTTAGTTGCTTATCTTTAAAACGTTTTGAACGCTTAGAGTGCTTAGCGCTTGGTCAAGCGCTTAAGACTGATTATAAAGCTTAGCGTTCTCTTTTTCCAAATGTAATCACTTAACTGTTTTAAAGCCTTTTTTAAAGATATGATATGCAAATATAAAGTAAAGCAATAAAGCAGTAAGTGACACAAAATATTGTAAGGTTCACTGGGTGGTGTAATCCCAGCTACGTCCTTCTTCTCCTTTGCACTCGGAGGCAATCCACTATATTGACTATTGAAGAGTCACACAGAGACTTCTACAAAATAGGGAACAAAAAGATGTCGATGGCTTGAGCTCCTTGGTCACACAGATTTCTGCTACAAGACACTTCTATCCTCGGAAGACAATCTCGAGCTCCTTAATCACACAAATTTCTGCTCCAATAAAGACCTTCTTCAACAAGCTTCTTTTACACAAAAATACTGCTTGTGAGTCAACACACTTTCTCACTCAGATGAAAGGTGTTGAGGGTGTATGTCACGGGTTTGTTTGATGTTGGGAAGTTCAAACAACTTAGGATATCTCAGTAGGAGTTTAGGGTTCTTCTTTAAAGATGTTTGAGATATCTGTGACTGTCTTTGGAATGTATTTGAGAAGCTTGAAGGATTTTGGCTGTGGGGTTTCTTAGCTTATCTCTCAAATAATTTCAGCAAAGTTTTTCTCTCTCCACCACTCTAAAGTTTTGCTGAGGGTACTATTTATAGAGACCTTGGGATTTGTCCGTTGGACACAATCAGGTGCGTGTCTCTCACGCTGCGCGTTAAATAGTCCCTTTCTGACATTCCTCAATTTCTGCTGGTTCTGATTGGACAGGAGCAGACTTGAACTCTGAAAAGCCGACAGTCTAGTCAAAAGGTGGCTTGTTCACAAGTCATAATAGCTTGTTACATTTAATGCACTTATCAGGCATCTAATACATTTGAATTTATTTCCCGTTGGAAATAAATATCCGTTAAATGATTGCATTTAAGTCCTACATGACTTGAGAATTTATTTCAGGTAAATCTGATGCTTGATCACTTGAGTGATTTGAGCGCATGATTAAATAATTATGAAACAGTCCTTTAGCATTTGACAGACGCTAAGAACAAATCTTCATCTTCATTTGACTTCAGACGCTTGAATCTTCAACTTTATCTTTGATAATCTCACCCAGAATTTTATCAGCGACTCTGTATCTAATCCTATGTCTAAAATCTATAAAGATAAAAACTTACAACCCTAACAAACTAATAAACTTTCAAACGCTTATACATATATTCTATGAAAGTAGAAACTTACATTCTTTTGGGGTCTAACATAAAATCCTATCTTGTCATCATCAAAACATCTAACATGAAATTTCCTAACAATTTCCCCCTTTTTGATGATGTCAAGACTTTAACTCTTATAACTCTTTTATAGATTAAGAGTTCAAAGAAAAGCTCAAAATGATATAAGTTAGCGTTTGAAAAGTTAGATAAGTTAGCTAATGTTAGATTAGCTTCAACAAGGTGTTTCAGCGATAAATCATCCAATCATAGATATAGAATTGAAAGCGTATATGATTTATACTGAAATGGTAAATACCTGCTTTTACTTTCTCTTCTTCCTTCTTAAACTGCTTTTCTTTCTCTTCTTCCCCCTTCTTGGCATCATCAAGGGAAGACAGCAGTTCAAGCGATATACATTAGAGGAGGAGGACCAGTTGGTGTGGGGATAATCTCGGTGACTTCTATCGACCGCTCAGCATCCACAGTCGCATCCACTTCTGGACGGACAATAAAAAAATTCTCTAGTGATTTCCACCACCGTTGATACCACTTGTAGATATCACTTGTTGATACCACTTGTTGGTAAATCAACATCCAACTATGTCTGCCTCTAGTTCACGTTTAAAAAAATGCATGAATTTCATAAAAGTTTCTATTAAGTGTTGACGGGATTGTGTTCAATGCTTAACATATACCACTTGATGTAAGATTTATGTTGACGCTTGAAATTAAATTCTTTTTATGTTTGAGCGTCCAACATATCATGCACAAATAATGATAAGCATTGATGATCGATGCATATGAAAATAGTTTTTGATCATTGACGCTTACAGATATGCATAAGTACAATTTTAATGTACCCCCTAAATTTGATAACTTGTAACACTTTTGAAAAATGCTTTAAAACATTATAATAAAGTGAATTCCCCCTAAATTATATGTCTAATGAAAATATGATGCATAATGATTAAGCGTTTAAATCATTCATACTGTTAGGAAATTTCATGTTAGATGTTTTGATTATGACAAGATAGGATTTTATGTTAGACCCCAAATATAATGTAAGTTTATGTTTTCCTAGACCAATGTATAAGCGTTTGAAAGTATGTAATTTTGTTAGGCTTGTAATTTTTTATCTTTGTAGATTTTAGACTAAGTATTAGATACTGAATCGCTAATAGAGTTCTAGGTGAGTCTATTAGAGAAGAAGTTGAAAATCAGCGTCTGAAGTCAAATGAAGATGAAGATTTGTTCTTAGCGACTGTCAAACGCTAAAGGACTATTCAGGATTTATGGATCAAGCGCTCAAAGCACATCAGCGATCAGTATCAGATTCACCTGAAATAAATTTTCAAGTCATGAAGGACTTAAATGCAATCATTCAACGGACATTTATTTCCAACGAGAAATAAATTCAAATGCATTAATTGCCTGATAAGTGAATTAAATGTGATAAGCTATTATGACTTGTGGACAAGCCACCTTTTGGACTTGATTGTCAGAAATTTCAGAGTTCAAGCTGCTCCCGTCCAATCGGAACCAGCAGAATTTCAGGAAAGTCAGAGAAAAGGTATACTCACGCGCCACGTGAAAGACACGCCCCTACATGTTTCCAACGGACATAATCCCAAGAAAAAGCCTATAAATACCTTACCTCTAGCAAACCCTAAAAAGTAAGAAGAGAAGAGATATACGTATATGCACAAGAAACATTTGCTGAGAAAAGCTTAGAAACTCCATAGCCAAAATCTTTCAAGCTTTTACATACATTCCATACAGTCACAAATATCTCAAACATCTTCCAAAGAAGAAACCTAAGTTCTTACTGAGATATTCCAAGTTGTTTGATCTTTCCAAAAACAAACAAACCTCTGTGATAAAACCCTCAACCTTTCATCTGAGTGAGAAAGCTGTTGAACCCCTTACAGGCAGTATTTCTGAGTGAGAGAAGCTTGTAGAAGATGATCTTCATTGGTGCTGAAATCTGTGTGATCAAGGAGCCCGAGATCATTTTTACCTTTTTACTATCTTGTAGAAGATTCTGTGTGATTCTTTGATAATCAACTTAGTAGATTTCCTCCAAGTGAAAAAGGAGAAGAAGGACGTAGCTGAGATTACATCACCCAGTGAACCTTACAATTTCTTGTGTCATTTATCTTCATTATTGTCTTGTTTATATTATTTTATCTAATCTGAAAAAGACAAACTAAAACCGGTAAGCGACTATTTAACCAAAACGAACGCTAAAACTTTAAAATCATTTCCGTTGTGCTAATCCTGATTAAGTGATCTAAGCGTTACCCTACTTTGGTAAATTGCTAAAATCAATAAGTCTAAGTTATCTTTACTGTGCGTCTGACCCAAGCGCTCAGTTGCCTAAGCGTTCTAATCTTTAAAAGTGATACGAATTTTTGAAGTCGAAAAAGACTTCAGGGTCTATTCAACCCCCCCTTCTAGATCCTTTCGTATGCCACTTGGGACCACCAAGTGGTATCAGAGCGGTTGAAGTTGAAACCTAAGTGTTTTCGAGCGTAATTGCTTGTTTAGATCCATTTTTCTAAACTTAGTCGCTTTAAAATCTTCTCTTAAAACATTTCATTATGGCTTTTACCAAAATGCCTAAGTTGGTAGAGTCAAACTATGATTCTTGGAAACTTAGAGCATTCGCGTATTTATGTTCTTGTGATAATGAAATGTGTGATGTAATTTCAGATGACCCCATTAAGATCATGAAAGTGATAACTCGAGTACCTGAAGCTGATGAAGCAACTCCAGATGGATATGTTGAGAAACCCAAGTTAGAATGGACGCCAGATGATAGAAAAAGAGCGAATTTAGATAATGTTGGACGAAGTGCACTTTACTTAACGTTAGGAGATAACGATGCATTGTTCAACAAAATCAAGCAATGTAAGACTTCCAAAGAAATATGGGATAAGTTGGCTATTGTGTGTGAAGGTTCAACACAGATGAAGGAGAACAAGCTCTCCATAGCCATGCAAAGATTTGAGCATTTTAAGATGTAGACCAATGATACGCTAGAACAATTGGACGCAAGGTTCACTTTGCTCATCACAGAGTTAGCGTCATTAGACAAGGAATTGGCCAACAAGGAAATGGTCAATAAGATTTTCAGAAGTCTTTGTAGACAATTAAAATTTGTAGCCAATTAAATGGCGACACGTGTAAATTAATATCAAATAAATTCATTTATTTACATTTAAGGATTTAATAAAATTTTTTATTCTTAAATTAAATAATTGAATAATTGATATTTAAATACTTATTGTATTGACCAATTATGAGGTGCCATGTGGCAATTTTAATCATAATTAAATAATGGTGATTATGAAAAGTTTTTCACCCCTACAACTATAAATAGGGGTTCAAATTCAAGGATTCAGGGACCAATTTCACCAATTCACAAGTGCATTTGAGCAAGAGAAGACAAGAGAAGTTCCCAAATTCTCTCTACAAGTTCTTCAAATTCAAGAAGGCGTTCAAGGCAAACTTCAAGGCGTTCTAAGCAAAATTCATCAAATTATAACGTTTGATTCGAGATTAAGGTGCTAAACCCTCGAATAAACGTTATAGAAGTTCAAATCAAGTTAAAGGAAGATCAAAGCGACGAGTCAACCTTGAAGCTTTCAACTTTCCCAAATCATTTACATCGTTTGATCTGAGATTAAGCTATCGAGCCCTCGCATCAACGTTATAAATATTCAAATCCACATTGGAGAAGATCAAAGAAGTGATTTCTGCTCCAATATTCAAATCAAAGTTCTTGAAGTGAAGAATCAGAGGATAAATAATTAGAGATTTGTACTCATTAAATCGTTTGATTCAATTAAATATATTTTGTACAACATTTCTTGTTTGTTAAATTGCAGACTTAAAATTTGTTGTTTACAAATTTTGGCACGCCCAGTGGGACAATCTCTACCTCTCATCTCTTCACTTAATCAAAAGTTCAAAGTTTCACAATGAATGCCCCGAAGAACGCATCGTTCCAAATCGCCGCTTCAATTTCTTCAAGTGCTACGGTCAATGGTATCGGTGTTCTGACGAGGAGCATGTCCAAAAGACTTCAAACATCTTCTGAGTCGACTCATTTCCTTGGATCTGTTGAAAAGGAGTTGCATCATCTTAGCAACAGACGCGATGGTGATGAATCTCCTCCAACCTCCCCTCGGTCGACATCAAGTTACTCATTTACTTCAAACATAGCTCCTGTTATGATGACAAATGCTACAACTCTGGAAGAACAAATGGCCAACTTGACAAAAATTATCGAGGGATTTGCCAAGCATATGGAAGAACAAGATTCTCAAATCTCAAAATTGATGAATAGAATGGATAATAGCGAGGCTAGTCGCTCACAAGAAAAACAACCGGAAATCCGCGATGAAGCCGAAGCATTTGAAAGGCAACAATCAAAGAGAAATGAGAAATCTCCCATTGAAGATTTTCAGGTATCGTCAGATGGATTGATCCCCATTGATCAGCTGAAGGAATTTATCATGGGAACTATCAAGGATAAACTCGATGGAGGTTCCAAGTCATCGTTGGCTTACACGAAGCCATATACCCAAAGAATCGATAGACTCAAGATGCCGAATGGTTACCAACCTCCCAAATTCCATCAATTCGAAGGTTTGGGTAACCCAAAGCAACACGTAGCCCATTTCATTGAAACATGTAATAATGCTGGGACTTACGGAGACCATCTCGTCAAGCAATTCGTCCGGTCACTTAAAGGGAATGCATTCGACTGGTACACGGACTTGGAAGCTGGATCAATTGATAATTGGGAACAGCTGGAACATGAATTTCTCAACCGCTTCTACAGCACCCGAAGGACTATTAGCATGGTGGAGCTCACTAACTCTCGCCAGTGGAAAGAAGAGGCAGTTATTGATTATATCAATCGTTGGAGGAATTTAAGTCTCAATTGCAAGGATCGCTTATATGAAGCATCAGCCATAGAAATGTGCATCCAGGGGATGCATTGGGGTCTTCGGTACATCCTTCAAGGGATTCAACCCAAGACATTTGAAGAACTAGCTACTCGAGCACATGATATGGAACCGAGTATGTCATCAAGTGGAATTGGGGGACCACCAATCCAGAATCCTCAGAAGGTCGTAGAGAAACAAGAATTCAAGAAAGGGGGTAAATCATTTTCCAAAGCCCCAAACAAAGAGTCTATGGCAGTGAATGCAACACCCATCAAGTTACGAGCCAAGGCAAATGATGAGAACGACGGAAAGAGAGATACTTCGCAAGATAAAGTGCAAAGAAGATCAACTCTGAAAGAAATGCAAGCAAAGCAATACCCGTTCCTTGACTCCGATGTCTCTGGAATATTTGATGACTTGCTTAATGCAAATCTCATTGATCTGCCTACGATGAAACGACCAGAAGAAGCCGGGCGTATAGATGATCCTAAATATTGCAAGTATCATCGCCTAGTGGGGCACCCAATTCACGACTGTTTCATATTCAAAGATAAAGTGATGCAGCTGGCTCGTCAAGGAAAGATATCTCTTGAAGAAGATAACGTAACTGCCAACGTCGTATCTGTCACGTTTGGGTCATCTAAGGTTATGATAGATAAAGACGCCAAATGGAGTGCCTGCGAAGAGCTTAACGATGCTAACTATCGCTCATGTAATGCAACACATGAACAAGAAAACTCTCCAAAAGAAGATAGTTTGTCTGAGGTAAGGTCTTCTGTTGATCACTGTTTGTCAACAATCGCTTTTACGGATGAAGATCTGTTACTTGGATCCAACCCTCATAATAGGCCATTATTTGTCACTTGCTACACTCATGAGCAAAGGGTAAATAGAATTTTGGTTGATGGAGGGTCTGCGGTCAACATTTTACCTTTGCATACGTTGAGAAAATTGGGGATTTCTGTTGACGAACTTTCTAGTAGTCGTCTGATGATCCAAGGCTTCAACCAAGGGGGGCAAAGAGCTGTCAGTATCATAAGGATGAAGCTAATGATGGGAGAGATGTCGTCAAACACATTGTTCCATGTTATAGATGCTAGAACCTCTTACAACATGCTTCTAGGACGACCTTGGTTGCATGAGAATGGTGTGGTCCCTTCAACTTGGCACCAGTGCTTCAAATATTGCCAAGAAGGAATAGTAAAAAAGGTGTTGGCCGATGATAAACCTTTCACTGAAGCTGAGTCGCATTACGCCGATGTTAAATACTACCTTGAAGGACCAAAGACCACAAAGGCAGAAGCGTCACTTGATAAGAAGCCAAGAGAAGAAAATCAACAAACTACAAGGGGTGAGGCGAATGATACTCTACATTCCAACGGTGAAAATCACTCAAAAGTTGAATTGCCTCTCGTCAAAGATGAGTCATTAGAAGAATTGATACTACCTATGACGAGACTTGATATGAACAAGCCATCTCATCCGCCTCTTAAAGGATTTGTCTGCCCAATTGAAGGTGCCAAAGAAGAACATGGAGGAATCCGTACCGACAAGTTCTTCGATCTAAAAGCTTACAAACTCCTTACCAAAGTAGGGTACAACCCAAAAGAAGGCTCTATTTTGGGAAAACTCCCTCCAGAAGTCTCTGGTGAACAAGTTCATGGACTCAATGCTACTCAGATAATGCTTAGAGAAAGTGGGCACGCTATTCAGAGCCCTCGAATCGGTCTTGGGTTTGTCCCCCAAAATCCAATTCGCATCGCAATAAGAAGAGCTAGTAGCAACTATGTGAGTGAAGAAGCATTATCCTCAACAGAGTATATCTTTAACGAAAGTGGAAATAAGACGCGACACATATCTGTCTTTGAAAGACTTGGTCCTCTAATGAAAAATGGCAATAAGAGAAACGATAGACGAAGGTGAGGTGTCTTGAAAAGGGCGAAGTACGCTATCAAAGTCAACAAATCACGTGCCACTACGAACCTTCGTAGTCTGATACCGTCTCGCATGGGATGCGCTGATTTGACTATATCATGCGGTAAAGTCTTGAAAGCTAAATGGCAAACTATAGTCTTTACTCAAGTCCAGTACTATGATGAGGACGATAAAGAGAGTGTGGCATCATCATATCACATCACTTCAAGAGAGGAAGATATTTTTGAAAAAGAAGAAGACGCAGAGACGGCACCACCTGAACTTGAAGAAGGTGTCAAAGCCACGGTCGACAAATTGAAAGAGATTAACCTCGGTGATGCCAACAATATTAGGCCAATTTACATAAGTGCTTTACTAACTGTCGACGAAGAAAAAGCCTACATTGAGTTGTTACATGAGTTCAAAGATGTATTTGCATGGTCGTACAAAGAAATGCCCGACCTAGATCCAAAGGTAGCAGTCCATCATCTATCAATTAGAAAAGGGGCTCGTCCTATCAAGCAAGCCCAACGTCGATTTCGACCCGAGTTGGTCCCTTTAATTGAAACGGAAGTAAACAAACTCATTGAAGTTGGATTCATCCGTGAAGTCAAATACCCTACATGGATTTCAAGCATCGTTCCAGTGAGAAAGAAGAATGGACAAATCCGAGTGTGCGTTGACTTTAAGGACCTTAACGGAGCATGTCCCAAAGATGACTTTCCGTTGCCTATCGCTGAACTCATGATTGATGCTACTACCGGCCACGAAGCTCTATCTTTCATGGACGGGTCGTCAGGATATAATCAAATACGCATGGCACCAAAGGATGAAGAATTAACGGCATTTCGTACCCCAAAAGGTATATATTGCTATAAAGTAATGCCATTCGGACTAAAGAATGTAGGAGCAACCTATCAAAGGGCCATGCAAAAGATCTTTGACGGCATGCTTCATAAAAATGTAGAGTGCTATGTCGATGACTTGGTTGTGAAGTCTAAAAGGCGAGTAGATCATCTCGTAGACCTAAAAAGGGTTTTTGAACGCTTACGAAGATATCAACTAAAGATGAATCCCCTAAAATGCGCATTCGGCGTAACATCGGGAAAGTTTCTTGGATTCATTGTTCGGCATCAGGGCATAGAAATTGAACAAGCAAAAATTGATGCAATCGCGAAAATTCCTGAACCCAGAAATATCCATGAGCTCAAAAGCCTGCAGGGGAAGCTAGCATATCTTTGAAGGTTTATCTCAAATTTGGCCGGTCGATGTCAACCATTTAGTCGCCTCATGAAGAAAGGTGTTCCATTTGAATGGGATGAATCTTGCAGAAATGCTTTCAAAAGCATAAAAACATATTTGATGAAGTCACCCGTGCTGGTTGCACCAGTCCCAGGACGCCCATTAATCCTTTACATTGCTGCTCAAGAACGTTCTGTGGGGGCATTACTCGCACAGGAGAATGATCATGGGAAAGAAAGCGCTTTGTACTACTTGAGTAGGATGGTGATGCCAAACGAGATGAAGTACTCGCCAATTGAAAAGATTTGCTTGGCTCTTATCTTCGCTATCCAAAAATTAAAACATTACTTCCAAGCGCATATTGTTCGCCTTGTTTCAAAGGCAAACCCATTAAAATATGTGATGTCGAAACCAGTGCTCTCCGATAGACTTGCGAGGTGGTACCTTCAATTGCAACAATTTGAGATTGTCTATGTTCCCCAAAAGGCTGTGAAGAGGCAAGTTCTAGCTGACGTTTTGGCAGATCATCCTATCCCCGCCGAATGGGAGTTATCTGATGATCTACCCGACGAAGATGTTCTACTGGTTGAAGTTGCTCCCCCTTGGAAGATGTATTTTGATGGAGCTTCTCATAGAGAAGGAGCTGGCGCTGGAGTAGTGTTTATTACATCTGATGGAGAAGTGTTACCATACTCCTTCACTCTGACTGAAAACTGCTCAAATAACGTTGCTGAATATCAAGCTCTGATCCTTGGGTTAGAAATGGCTGTCGATATAAAACAATTACACCTCAGAGTATTTGGAGACTCCAAATTGGTGATAAATCAATTAGAGGGATCATATGAAGTGAAAAAGCCTGACCTACTTCCATACTTCAACTATGCGAGACGACTTGTTGGATGGCTTGGGGATGTGACGATTGAGCATGTGCCGAGGAAAGACAATAAGCAGGCTGATGCATTAGCAAAACTGGCTTCTACACTCGCCATGCCTGAAAAAGAAGCACGAGTTCCAATATGTAAAAGCTGGGTCATCCCACCAATCTTTGAAGATGAAGATGGCGATGAAGAAGAAAATCACATTGTCGAAGTATTTGAAATAGGAAAGGAAGATTGGCGGCAACCACTGGTGGATTACTTGAAATACGAAAAATTACCTGATGATCCACGCCAGAGAATCGACGTTAGACGTCGAGCAGCCCGCTTCATCTATTACAAAGACACCCTTTATAGGCGCTCATTTGATGGGTTCTTCTTGCGTTGCTTAAACGATGATGAAGCCATTCAAGCCATGGAAGAAGCTCATTCCGGAGTTTGTGGAGCACACCAATCTGGCCCGAAGTTACACTTTCGCATAAAAAGAATGGGCTATTATTGGCTAACAATGGTTAAGGACTGCATGGATTTCGCTCAGAGGTGTCAAGCTTGTCAATTTCACGCGAATTTCATCCACCAACCACCTGAGCCACTACACCCTACTGTTGCTTCATGGCCTTTTGATGCATGGGGATTAGATGTCGTCGGACCTATGATAAAGTCATCTGCTGGGCACTTGTACATCTTGGCTGCAACTGACTACTTCTCCAAATGGGCTGAAGCAATACCCCTCAAAGAGGTCAAAAAGGAAAATGTTGCTGATTTCATCCGTATCAACATCATATATCGGTACGGAGTTCCTCGGTATATAGTCACGGATAATGGAAAGCCATTCTCCATTGCTCTGATAGACAAGTTGTGCCAAAAGTTCAATTTCAAACAGAGAAAATCTTCAATGTACAACGCCCCTGCTAATGGCCTAGCTGAAGCCTTTAATAAAACTCTCTACAATTTACTAAAAAAGGTGGTTACAAAATCAAAGCGAGATTGGCATGAAAGGATTGGAGAAGCTTTATGGGCATATAGAACCACCTATAGGACTCCGACACAAGCAACTCCTTACTCGTTAGTGTATGGAGTAGAAGCCGTAGTTCCTCTTGAGCAACAAATCCCTTCATTGAGGATAGCCATACAAGAAGGACTTACTGAAGATGAAAATGCTCGTTTACGGCTTGAAGAGTTGGAGGCCCTTGATGAGAAGAGACTAGAGGCGCAACAACGACTTGAGTGTTACCAAGCTCGTCTTTCTAGGGCATTCAACAAGAAAGTTCGATCACGCTCCTTTGAAGTCGGTGACTTAGTCCTCGCTGTAAGAAGGCCCATCATTATGACGCATCGGACCGGCAACAAGTTCATATCAAAATGGGACGGTCCCTATGTCGTTAAAGAAGTTTTGACACGACAAAATCCTAGCAAGAGAACTAGGTCGCGTAAGTAGTAAAGTGGATTTTTAAGTCCGGGGTTATCGTATCCGCAGGGACAACTATAATCTAAGTACCGAGACTACTATATTACTCAATTCTAAGTTAAATCGGTCGATAAAAGGTTGATTAACTAATTAATAAATACTAGAAAATAAACTAAGGCAACGTCACACCAAATAAAGGGAGGAATCAATAGAGAGAAGCGATCAAGACACATGGTTAAACCAATTATGCATTTCGATTGTGATTTAGGTTCTATTGGATTATTAGATTGATTTAGCTAAGGTGAAATTCCCTAACGTACATACCACCCAATCTCTTGGCATAGCAACCCTACCCTTGGTAACGATTTCCTATATATCTCTATATGAAAACCCGATTAACGAGGATGCATTTAAGGTCTAGGAATTCCCCACGTGAATGGAAAGTCACCTAAAGAAACCGAGTCTATCTCTAGTCGGTTTAACTATAGGGTATTCAATGTTTATATCTTCCCTAGGTTATTATCTCTCGATCTCTAACCTAGGCATTTTATCAAACACTTGGTGATCAAGCAAATGTAGCATTGAGATCAAATATTGAATACATAGCTAAAACCAAAATTAATCCAATAAACACCAACAAATCAACAATCAAAATAACATAAATGGCCTATCCATGGCCTCAATCAAACAAATTTAGCTCATATTCATGTCAAAAGTGCAAATATAAATCATACAAGTCATAGGAGATTTGAACAAATTCAAGAAACAAATATGTAAAAACTCCCTAATTCTTGTAGAGATGTGGATTCCTTGTTGAATTCTCCATGTTTTGACCTTCAATCTTCTCTTCTAAGCTCCCTCTCTCTCTATTTTCGTGTGGTTGCTGATATCCAAGGTGAGTTAGGGTAAAAAATGGCTAAAAGGGGTATTTATAGACCAACCCGCTGCCACGAACGCCGCGGCGTTCGCTTGTTGAACGCCTCGGCATTGGCTACTGCATGTGAACGCCGCGGCGTTCGTGGATGAACGCCTCGGCGTTCGTCCTCTGCTGCTCCAGCCAGTTTTGGTAAACTTCGCATAACTTTCTCTACCGATGTTGGAATTCACTGATTCAAGTTGCTGTAGAATCCTAAAACAAAGATCTACAACTCTCCAGAAGACACTAGGGCCTAAATCAAACGTTAAAGATGACAAAATTGTCTCACAAGTCACTGAATGAGAAAACTCCATCGTAAGACGTCTCTTCCGATGACGTTTTCACCTCCTTCCCTACATATCTGATCTTTGTATTCAACATAAGAAATGTACCTTTGCCTCTTATCTTTCCATTGGTAAATCAAGTGTGTAATTTGGACATGGGTAGAGAACTCTATTCAATAAACTCTATCACTGCGCAGACAGTTTGTATCTTTATGCATGATTTACTTTCAATCCTTGTTCTTTTCCTCCAAATGTTATGTTATTCTATAAAATATGAGAAGACAAGGATCAAAGCGTCATATGTGATCAAATTATCAAGAAAACAATCAAAACTAAGTCGATAAACGGGGAAAAACTAGTGTAAAAATAACATATATCAAGTTTATACCAATGGCGCGTACAAGTTGGTCGCCGAAGACGGCTTAAGAGTTGGCCCCATAAATGGGAAATTCTTAAAGCGTTACTATCCATGAGTTTGTACCTTAACCTTTCAAAAAAAAAATCATCAAAAAAAAAAAAAACAAAAAAAAAAATCAAAAAAAAAAAATTATTATTGAACTACGTTATGACTTGATCCCTTTTATTAGGGTACGTAAGCAGCTTAGATTCCCTCTAAGTTCAGTCATAAAAAATAAAACAATCATGTTTCCCACATAAAGTGATGTTATTTATTAAAAATTAGTCGTACAAAAAAAAAAGGGTCAAGAAAAAATATCTATGTTCTTCAACTCCTCTTGGACAGATGCCAGGTGCGTCATCGAAGTACTCAAAATCTTCGCTGCTTCATCACTCAAGGGGGCAGTCTTCTTAAGAGCAACAATCTCATCCTCAATACCATGAATATCAACCTCGGCACTTTTAAGAAGTTCTTCCTGGCTCTTTAAGGACGAAGATAATTTCTTCTTGCGACGCTTCAAATCTTTAAGCTCTTTCTCAACGCATGCCAATTCCTCCTTGGTAGATTTGATGTGATCAACCTCTTTGCTTGCTCTAGTCTTGGCTTTACCTAGACGGTCCTTGGTATCCCCAAGCTGTTGATCAAGAAGCTCCTTGGATAGCCTTTCTGAAGATGAGGATCTCGCGGCATCATAGGCAGCTGCCTTATAAAACAATGATTGCAATAGTCCGTCAATGTGAGAAACATCTATATCTTTGAAGACCTTCATTGAGTCATAAACAACTTGAACTTCGTCCTTCAAAGATGAGATGTCATCAACTTTGGCTTTTGTGATCTTATCCCGAATAATACGCCATAAGCTCTGAACATGAATGCGTTGTTGCTCAAGTACATATTTCATCCCCACAAATACTGAAGCCTCAGGAGAAGGTGGTCTCTGTTCAACACTAGCAGGTTTGGATGTCTTTTCTTGACTTTTCTTACATGCTATGGGAGCTACATCCGGTGAATCGGATTCATCTTGAGATTCCTCAGCAGCATTCACATCTAAAATTTCTTTATGTAACTGAAATAAAAAAAAAGGCTACATTAGAGAAAGTTTCGGAAGAATTTCAAATGGAAGAGTAATAAATCAAAAAAAGAAAGGAGAAGAAAACCTGTTTGGAAAAATCCAATAATGATAGATTACTCAGAACATCGGCATCGGTATGTCGCAGTGGATTTAGATCTTTCTTTTGTCTCTTCCAGTGTTGGTCCGCGTTGCTACTACGACTATCCTCCAAGTCGCATGAAGAACTTCTCTTTTTACTCCCCTCAAAGCTTCAGTAGCTGGTACACTACATTCAATAATAAGGGATGGCAGACGGGGATGTAGAGGATTAGGAGTAATGTCTTTAAGCATGCAATCTCCTTCAATGTGTTTTTTGTCTTTAAGAGGGGTTTGCTTTAAACCATTCAAGAACGATATGTTCTCCTCAAGATATGTGCCATGAGTCTTTGCCCACCATTCTTTATAATTCTTTGAAAAGAGCTTCTTAGCATTTGGGGGAATAGAAAGAAGCATCGCCTTAGAAAGGGACTTGGTAAAAGTACATAAGCGCCAATAACGAAGAACCTCATCTGATGTAACTGTTCGGACATCATACTCGATAACACCAGGAACCTCCTGATAGTAGCCAAATTGGCGTCCAAATCTATGTGGACTATAAGGCTCAACAATGGACTTTTCACCCTGTCTCAAAGACAGATAGTGCGAGCAAATGGACATGAAAAGATTCGCCTTAGACTCCCCGTATTCGCCATCATCAATAAACATGAGATCCTTGCTCGTCGTGGTCATTAGGCAAGTCCAAGCAGCAGTCTCTCCCTTATGGATACGTCGTCGGGCCTCTGTTGGATCAAAGTATCTTGCACCCCCTTTGCCAGAGAATTTCACCATCTTAGGACCACGCAATTCACGCCCAACTGGGTAGTGAGTCTTGAAGTAATAAGCCAACCAAGCATATACGAAATGGATAGGGAACGAAGTATTCGCTTTAGTTGGTCTCATAGAAGTCGAAACTTCATTCAAACCTTTGTAAATGCTTGCCAAAACAGGGATCGTCAAGCTAACTTGTCGACCACTAGCCATAATTGCAGCCATCTTGAAAGTACTTGGCCGTATAGTGTTAACATCTCTCCCAGGAAGAACAAAGGTACAGAGCCAACAAGCCAAGTGAGCCGCCAAGTAAGTCTCTTCCTTCAAAGTTTCCCTAATGCCGAGTTTGGAAAATATCGCCTCCTCCGTAGTCGACCACTTCTCGTGAACACCTAAATCTCCAAGGGGGTTGTGATTAGACGCTAGGCGAGTGGACTTCTTCTCCTTACGAATAGGAGTTTGGCTATATTTCACCTTCTTCTTGGACCAAAACCTCACCCATTGGTCAACAGACACTTGGGAATATTGATTCACCTTGGAGCCTCCTAGAAGTAAATGGTAAGCGCGGAATAAGTATTCACATGAGCGAGGGAGAAATATGTGCCCCTTTTCGTCAATACCGGTGAGCTCCGTAGCATTAGGGATGACTTCGTCGTAGAAGAGTCCAGTCATGGGAAGACCTGCGAGAGCGTATAAATCCCACAGAGATATCGAAAACTCGCCAATGGAAGTCAGTAATGTATTCGTAGTGGGACACCAAGCCTCGGAGAAGGCTTTCACGATGTTCGTGTTTCGATCATAAGTATACATCGAGGCATACACTGCATCGTAGATCCTGGCAGACAGTAACTTATCTTTGCACCGGCTAAGGATGTCCTCTGTCCACTCCCAGTAGCCTTTGA
Source organism: Buddleja alternifolia (assembly GCA_019426215.1). Classification (NCBI taxonomy): domain Eukaryota; kingdom Viridiplantae; phylum Streptophyta; class Magnoliopsida; order Lamiales; family Scrophulariaceae; genus Buddleja; species Buddleja alternifolia. The sequence goes on from CM033390.1 coordinate 15,665,111, forward strand.
TGTAGTGAAATTCACCAAGGAATTTGATGTCGTCTCCAATCCACTTCGCCTTGCCGTCAATGATGTTACGCCCCAGTGTTGGTAAAATAAGTGGCTCATTCGACGGTTGGTGGTGAGAAGATCGCAGACTCCATGCCTTAGTTGTTTTGTTCAAATTAATTTCTTCACACCATTCCACCATGGACAATGAGTTTGTCAAACTTGGCCACCGTTTTGCCTTTCGACCGACAAGAGAAATATGAACCGATAGATGAACACCTTCCTCCATAGGTTGGTTCTCGTTGTCAAGAATTGTCAAGTATTGATCTCCGGAAGGGGACGAAGTATCTTTGAAAAAAATCATTGTATTACCTGACAATGTACAACGAAACAAGGTGTTAATGAAAGTTTGCAAAAAAAAAAAAAAAAATAATAAATAAATTCAGCACGCAGTGCACAACTGTGCAAAAGGTTCGCACTTTTGCAAAAAAAAAATAAAAAATAATAATAATAATAAAATAAAATTTTAAAAAAAAAAATTTAGCCCGCAGTGCACAACTGTGCAAAAGGTTCGCACTTTTAAAAAAAAAAAAAAAAAAAAAAAAAGAAAAATTCAGCCCCCAGTGCACAACTGTGCAGTTTTCGTGCACAACTGTGCAAAAGGTTCGCACTTTTGCAAAAAAAATAAAAATAAAATAATAATAATAATAATATTAAAATAAAATAAAAATAAAAATAAAAATTCAGCATGCAGTGCACAACTGTGCAAAAGGTTCGCACTTTTGGAAAAAAAATAAAAATAAAATTGCAATGTTATATGTGAAATCCTAGGAAATGAGAAATCAAAATATGATATACAATAGCTTACCAAGTTGAAAGAAAAGAAAGAGGGAGAAGAACATAAATTGTTTGTGTGTGTTTCTAACTAGAACTCAAAGCCCCATTTTATAGTGTGTTATGAAAAGAAAGATGAGAAATAAGATAAGAAAAGGTGAGAAAATGGGGAAAATTCTTTTTCTTAATAAATTCAAAAGGTCATACAAAGTGAAATTTAAAGCAAAGCACTACATAAATAAAGGGAAAGTTTTATTTATTTTTTTTAACTAAAGCAAGCAAAATTCTTTTCAAACTCCAATTTTATAGTGTGTTATGAAAAGAAAGATGAGAAATAAGATAAGAAAAGGTGAGGAAATGGGGAAAATTCTTTTTCTTAATAAATTCAAAAGGTTATACAAAGTGAAATTTAAAGCAAAGCACTACATAAATAAAGGGAAAGTTTTTTTTTTTTTTTTAACTAAAGCAAGCAAAATTCTCTTCAAACTCCAATTTTATAGTGTTTTATGAAAAGAAAGATGAGAAATAAGATAAGAAAAGGTGAGGAAATGGGGAAATTTTTTTTTCTTAATAAATTCAAAAGGTTATACAAAGTGAAATTTAAAGCAAAGCACTACATAAATAAAGGAAAAGTTTTATTTTTTTTAACTAAAGCAAGCAAAATTCTCTTCAAACTCCAATTTTATAGTGTGTTATGAAAAGAAAGATGAGAAATAAGATAAGAAAAGGAGAGGAAATGGGGAAAATTCTTTTTCTTAATAAATTCAAAAGGTTATACAAAGTGAAATTTAAAGCAAAGCACTACATAATTAAAGGAAAAGTCTTGCTTTTGTTTATTTTATTTTTTTTAAAAAATAAATAAATAATAATAATAATAAATATATATATATATAAAAAAAAAATTAACATATTTGTAAAAGTTGGCAGGCCACAAATATTTGATTGTACAAATGGGTCACCTTTGAGTTGAAATAGTAAAAAAAAAAAATAAAAAAAAATGAAGGCTTCTATCCATAAATTCACTTGGGCTACCAAGAAATAGTTATATTTTGGGCCCATATTCAAGACTTACTTGGGCTTTCAAATCAAATTGTACAAAAAATCAAAATGTCGCGACTTATCCACTCAAGACGCATATTCAAGCATCATTCGTGGACAAGTCTCGAGGGGGCATTTGTAGACAATTAAAATTTGTAGCCAATTAAATGACGACACGTGTAAATTAATATCAAATAAATTCATTTATTTACATTTAAGGATTTAATAAAATTTTTTATTCTTAAATTAAATAATTGAATAATTGATATTTAAATACTTATTGTATTGACCAATTATGAGGTGCCATGTGGCAATTTTAATCATAATTAAATAATGGTGATTATGAAAAGTTTTTCACCCCTACAACTATAAATAGGGGTTCAAATTCAAGGATTCAGGGACCAATTTCACCAATTCACAAGTGCATTTGAGCAAGAGAAGACAAGAGAAGTTCCCAAATTCTCTCTACAAGTTCTTCAAATTCAAGAAGGCGTTCAAGGCAAACTTCAAGGCGTTCTAAGCAAAATTCATCAAATTATAACGTTTGATTCGAGATTAAGGTGCTAAACCCTCGAATAAACGTTATAGAAGTTCAAATCAAGTTAAAGGAAGATCAAAGCGACGAGTCAACCTTGAAGCTTTCAACTTTCCCAAATCATTTACATCGTTTGATCTGAGATTAAGCTATCGAGCCCTCGCATCAACGTTATAAATATTCAAATCCACATTGGAGAAGATCAAAGAAGTGATTTCTGCTCCAATATTCAAATCAAAGTTCTTGAAGTGAAGAATCAGAGGATAAATAATTAGAGATTTGTACTCATTAAATCGTTTGATTCAATTAAATATATTTTGTACAACATTTCTTGTTTGTTAAATTGCAGACTTAAAATTTGTTGTTTACAGTCTTCCAAGCAAGTATTTGACTAAGACTGTTGCCATGAGAGAATCACAGACATTGGAGACTCTTACTCCAGAACATGTGTTTTCAGAGTTAAAGGCATTTGAGTTCGAATTGGGTGAAGTCAGTGACACATCGACTTTAGTTACTGAATCAGGAGCTTTAATCGCTACCACTAAGAGTAAGGGTGAAGCGGTTAGTGAGGTGAAAGTGACGGAATCCAATGAAGAAAAGGAGATGGCTTTATTGGTCAAGAAATTCAAGAAATTTCTAAGATATAAAAAGAGAAATCCTATTGGACAAACTTCATTTCAAACTCCTCCTCCTGCTCCAGCGCCTCAGTATCAAGCTCCAGGGTACTCTGCAGCTCAACCAGTAGCGCCAGTTCCTTATCAAGCATCTACAACTCCTACACAGAATCTCTCAGCGCCAGTAGTTTCAAAGCGATTAACCACTGAACAAAAAATGAAAACTAATTTGTGTTATAATTGCAGGAAACCAGGGCACTACCAGGTAAATTGTCCTTATCCAAATGTGTCTAAGCCCACAAGGCAAGACTATGCAGATAGAAACCAATTCAGGAGCAACCTTCGTCAACAAGGTTTGCTAGCGGAATCAGAACCATTCTCCGCACCTGAAGAGGATTTGGAATCATCTGATGAAAGCAGTGATGATGAGCCTACAAACGACTCAGTGTTGATTTGTCTTATGGCAAGAGATGATGAAGCGTCTAAAGATTCGCTACCAGAGGTAACCAATGAATTATCTCATCCTCTCTCCTATGATGAATTGCTTGACAAAGTCAATGAATATTATAAAGATTGTGAAGATGCCGCCAAAATATATCAAAATCACTTCGCTATTATCTCATCACTCACAAGTGACAAAGTGAAGCTCAAAGCAGAGTTGCAAGTTTAGCAATAATGCATTGAGAAAAACCAATCGCTTGAGAGTAAGATTACTCAATTGAAAAATGATCTTGATATAATAGTCAAGAGAGAAGCTTATCTGATCGCTAGACCTGATAAATCAGAGCAACTCGTCTCATCATTATCAAAAGGTTCAAGAAAGTTGGATAATGTGACTGAAGTAACAAGAAGTTTTGGTGAAAAGACCGGTAAAGGATGCAATAAATTCGGTAAACAACCAAATAAATCTAATGTTACGGCGAACAACAAAGGAAAGGGGGTTTTCTTTGTTGAGAAAGGTTCACAAAGTCAAACGCTGAATGAACCAAGCGACAATGATACGAGGCCAAATGAGAAAGCCAAAGCTGACTCAGGCAAGGGTAAGGCAAAGACAAATGATTCACAAAGAAAGGTTCATCCAAACACTCAAAAGGTTAAGGATAAACCTAACCACTGTGAATTAAGCGCTAAGCGTCCAGCACCAAAAGTGCAACCCAAGCCAGCGCCCAGGAAATACTAGCGTCAATATCCACAAAGGTCTAGATCATATTATCGCTACTATGATGATTATGATTATGACTATGATTATGATTACTATTATAATAGAGGATATTATTATACACCCAAAAAACACACACAACACAAGGTGAACAAAAAGCGCACACAACACAATGTGAAACCGAAAAAGGCCAGTATTCCTACAATGAAAACTAGACAAATATGGATTCCTAGAGTTTTAATTCAAACCAAGGTTACTAACCTTGAAGGACCCAAGGCAACATGGGTATCTAAGAAGAATTAGAACTGTCCTTTAAATGCAGGTACCTAGAGCCAACACCGATACTTCAGTTTGGTACTTCGATAGTGGGTTATCAAGGCACATGACTGGATCAAAGGATCTTTTGGTCAACTATCGTGCAACCAACGGTCCTCAAGTTATATTCGGTGACAACTCCAAAGGTAAAACTAAAGGTATAGGTATCATGCATAGGGGGAACATCATGATTAGTGATGTATATTATGTTGAGGGTCTTAAGCATAATTTGTTAAGCATTAGTCAATTTTGTGATAAAGACTTTGAAGTAAAATTTTCAAGTGACTACTGCTATGTTAACGACGCTAAGACTAAGTCTACTAAATTAAGAGGAAAAAGAACAAACAATGTGTATTTACTGGATTGGGATTCTACAATTGATAACTACCCCACATGCTTTGTTGCTAAAAATCAAAATGAATTGGGTTCGTTATGACATAGAAAAATGAATCACCTCAACTTTAAGGCAATCTCTTAGTTAATATTGCAAAATCTAGTAGAGGGATTACCTAGGGGTTCCTTTTAGAAAAATCGCTTATGTGATGCATGTCAAATGGGTAAACAAGTTAAATCATCTTTTAAGAAGAAACCATGCCTATCTACTTCTAAAGTTCTTGAACTATTGCATCTAGATTTGTTTGGTTCTATTCAAATCATGAGTGTTAGTGGTAAAAAGTGCTCGCTAGTAATAGTTGATGATTTCTCTCGCTATACATGGGTAGAATTCCTAGCGACCAAAGATGAAACTAGTGTCAAGCTCACATCGCTAATTCGTCAATTACAATCTTCAAAAGATTTAAAGGTGAAGAGAATTAGAAGCGACAGAGGAACTGAATTTACTAACCAATTTGTTGAGAAGTTTTGTATAGATTTTGGAATACTTCATGAGTATTCTACTCCCAGAACACTTGAATAGAATGGAGTAGCCGAGCGACGGAACAGAACGCTTAAAGAAGCCGCTAGGATGATGCTTGTAGAGTCTAAGCTGCCTTAAATGTTTTGGGCCGAAGCTATCAATACCGCTTGCTACACTCAGAACCAGTGTATGATCAACAAGCAACATGAGAAAACTCCATATGAGTGTGGAAGGGACGTAACCCTAACGTTTCATATTTTCATGTATTTGGTTCAAAATGTTTCATTCATAACAATGGATCCCACAACCTAAAGACATTTGATCCTAAAGCGGATGAGGGAGTCTTTCTAGGCTATGCTATGAATGGAAAGAGTTTTCGCATCCTAAATAAGATCAAATCAAAGGTTGAAGAATCCATTTATGTTGTGTTTGATGGTGCTAACCAAGAACCGAGTAAGGTTAATCCTGATGATGTAGGAATTGAAGATCTTGCCCAACAAGAGTCACAAATCAATCTTTGTGATGATAGTGATGATGATGAGGATGATTAGATCTTTGTGCCGATTCCTAAGGTTACTCGTGAGGTTATTAATGAGGATAATGTCAGAATCGCTGATGATCATGAAGAGAATGATCATCAAGAGCAAATTAGAACTGTGAATGATGCAGCGACTGCGCCAGAGACCAATGAGGGTCAAGCGATTGGCAACCAAGAATCTCTCAACCCGTTCCAACCAAATCATAAATGGCTTAGAGATCATTCACCAGAGCTAGTAATTGGAGATATTGGAGCACCTGTTTGAACTAGGTCCGCTACAATTAATGAGGCCATGTTTACAAGCTTCCTATCTCAAATGGAACCAAAGAAAGTGGATGAAGCGCTCAGTGATTCAAGTTGGGTAGAAGCAATGCAAGAAGTGCTTAACCAATTTGAGAGAAGCAAGGTTTGGACGCTAGTACCAAGACCATCTCACCAAGGAGTTATTGGAACTAGATGGGTTTTTGGGAACAAGATGGATGAAGATGGAATTGTTATAAGAAACAAAGTCAGATTAATCGCTCAGGGTTATTGTCAAGAAGAGGGTATTGATTTTGTTGAGACGTATGCCCCAGTAGCCCGTCTTGAAGCAATTAGGATATTCCTAGCGTTTGCCGCATTCAACAAATTCACAGTGTACCAAATGGACGTGAAGAGTGCATTCCTAAATGGTAAACTCCAAGAAGAAGTCTATGTGGAGCAACCTCTAGGATTCATCAACAACCATGGCAAAAGTATGGTCTACAAATTGGATATGGCACTCTATGGCTTTAAACAAGCACTAAGAGCATGGTATGCACTCTCTCTATCTTTCTTATAGGTAAAGGCTTTTCCAAAGGCAGCGTTGATACAACGTTATTTAAAATTACCCATAATGAAGATATTCTCTTAGTCCAAATTTATGTTGATGATATTATATTTGGTTCTACTAATAAGCGATTGTGTGAGAAATTTTCAAAAATGATGCAAGATCAATTTGAAATGAGCTTGATGGGTGAATTAACTTTCTTCTTAGGATTACAAGTTAAACAACTCCCTAATGGCATATTTATAAACCAAACTAAATATACAAGAGATATGATTAAGAAATTTGGTATGGAAAATGCATCATCTTCAAAAATTCCAATGAGCCAAACGCTTAAGCTAGATAAAGATGAAAGTGGGAAGAAAATTGATATCACTAACTATAGAGGTATCATTGGATCACTTCTTTATCTTATAGCCAGTAGACCTGATATTATGTTTTCGGTATGCATGTGTGCACTTTTTCAAGCTGATCCTAGAGAATCACACTTAAAATGCTACCAAGAGAATTCTTAAATACCTAAAAGGCACACAGAATGTAGGCTTATGGTATCCAAGGGACTCTCCTTTTGAACTAATCGGTTATTCAGACGCAGATTTTGCAGAATGCAAAATAGATAGAAAGAGTACTAGTGGTACATGTCAATTTCTAAGTGATAGACTGATTTCGTGGCATAGTAAGAAACAACAATCCATAGCGACTTCTACCGCTGAAGCAGAGTATTTAGCCGCTGGGAGCTGTTGTGCACAAAGCCTATGGATGAGGCAACAACTTAGAGATTATGGAACCATCCTAGGTCCTACCCCAATTCATTGTGATAACCAAAGCGCTTTAGCTATGACCCAAAATCCTGTTCTTCATTCCAGAACTAAACACATTGACATTCGATACCACTTCTTGCGTGACCATGTTCAAAAGAAAGATATCTCCATGCACTTCATTGGAACAGATAAACAATTGACAGATATCTTCACCAAAGCACTCAACGAACAACGCTTTCTCACTTTGAGAAGTGAATTAGGTATGATCGATTTAAACGCTTAAATCATAAAGCATCATATTTTATAGGCCTAAAATTTAGGGGGAATCCACTTTAAATTTATGTCCAAAATGTTTTTCAAAAATTTTGAAATAAGTTATCAATTTTAGGGGGAACTTTAAAATTGTACTTGTTTCAATTCATAAGCGACTGTGATAAAAAATGACTTTGAAAATCTATGCATTGATCACTAGCGCTTATCTATTATGCATGATAAAAATCAATCTCTAATAAATGAAAATGTCTTATATTATTCCAAGCGATTGATTTTATCCTTAACTTTACGAAATTAAATTTTGTTCTCAAAAAGACTTCTGCGTCAAAAAGATCCCCACTTTAACGCTAAGGAAATTTCTCTGAAAATCATGCATAGTTTTTATCGTTGAAAGTAGCGTGTGGATAAGTCCAAAAGATTAGATTTGACAACTGCTCACACGTGCTTATCAAATCAAACTGACGGTTAATAATTCCTATCTAAAAACTAGGCGGTTCAGTAGCTGCACATGTCTGAGTACGTGTCAGTGTACTATAAGGCGCGTGCATTTCACGCTGAAAATTTCAAGATTTTCAAACGTTTTTAAAAAGTTAACTGCGGATTTCAAACTTTATATTCCACAGTTGTTACCATATTTACCACACTTTTTGACATCCGTATTTATGAGTAAACGGTTCAGATTTTATTTTTATTATTTTCAAAATAAACTTCTGTGCACGTGTCATTCATCTACCAGTTGAGAAGTTACTTTTGCCTCCTATTTAAACCCTTCACACCCTTTACAGTAAAACTTTATTACTTCCAAATTCTTATACTGTAAAAGCTATCTCTCTAAGGCAAAAAGAACATCTTTTCTCTCTTCAACCAAAACTTTTTCAGTTCATCAATAGCACCCAAAACTTCCAAATCTGCTGCCGAAAAATCTTCCAAATATGAAAAACCAGTCACTGTTAACGCCGGTTTTCTTGTTAACTGGGACTATCTATTTGATAACCAGAACTTCCCTCTTAGGACTGTTCTTCCACTCGTCCAAGAATCTGGTTTACGCGACATGATAACTGCTATTTTCAACTTATTTGAGGAAGAAACCCTATTCTTCTTCAAGAATGCAAAAATCTTCGACGATGGAAACTCCATTTCCTGTGTCTTTCCTTTTGCCCGTGAAACCTTCGTCCTCACTCCTTCTCTGATTTCATCTTTACTAAACTTGCCGAACGATGGAGCTGAAGTCGAGAATGTTACTATTGGTGATGCTACAAAGTTCTGGGCATTGATTAAGAAAGATGAAGTTGAAGCTGCCTATGAACCCAATTTCAAGAAAAACGACATGAAGGGCGAATATGTCATTCTTGCGGACATATGCGCCAAGATGATCGAATGCAGAAAGGGGAGCTTTGATAAGATTTCAAATCTCCAGTACAAGATGATGGTGGCCATTCTGACCAAGTTGAAGATTAATTGGTTGCTTTACGTTTTTAATCGCTTCAAAGCAGCGATGGCCGTCAGTAAATCCCAAGCCTTACGAGATTATTTTAAGTCGAATTCTTAGCGCTAGTGGTTTCATCAACTCCGTTGAAAAGAAAATACCAGCGCTAAAGTTTTATGGAAAGAAGATGATTGGCGAGCTGCTTAAGCCAAGAAAATGTGGTGGTGTAGCGGTTCCCAAAGAAGAGCGTGAGCGACTTCTTGCCGAAGGAGTTGTTCGCAGCGATAATGAAGAGCAAGCATCTTCGTCTTCATCATCTTCATCTGAAGAAGAGGTGGTGGTTAAGCGACCAAAATGAAAGATCGCTGTTAAGGTCGCTGAGCCAGCCAAGCCAGCAAAGAAGCAGAAGAAGCAGGAGCCCAAGAAGAAACAGAAATCTCTTTCTCCTTCTCCTCCTCCGAAATCTCCATTTTCCCCTCTAGCGTTTATCTTCCCTCCTGAAGAAGAAGAAGAGGAGGTAGAAGAAGTACCGGTAGCCCAAAAGCGTACTCCCTCATCCACTCCAGCTGCACCAACAAGCGAGCCAGCGTTTGAAGAACCAGCGAGTGTTCCATGTCCGTCTGATGCTATTCCTGAAATCAGCTCAGAGCCCAAAGCCACTACTCAATCTGAGAGGCTTTCTGATGTTCGGGGTAAGTACTTATGCAAAGCGATGTACTATATCCTTTCCTCGTTTGTTTCTAAGTCTCTAACGCTAGGATAAATTCTTTTCAGCCGAGTGTGAAGCAAATATTCAAACTGTTCTCAACACTCTTGAGGATTTGTATATTCCCATTCGTGCTGATCCCATTACTTCTTTTCTTGATTTAGATCCAGAAAAAGTTATCTCGAAGCCTGAGGAAACCGTACAAATTGTTGAAAAACAAGCGACTGAAACAGTCGATGATAGTCCTCAGGGTAAGCGTTGTAGTCTTTTCTTTGTAATTTCTACTTAGTAGAAATTTTTCTTGCTTTTCTCAACCGCTTACATGTATCAGCTTAAGAAGCACCAGATGCGATGCACCTCCACCTTCAGAGGTTCCCATTGAATTAGATGTTGATCTGGCAACTGTTGTGGATATAGCTAAAGAAGTAGCTCAAGTCCTTTCTGACGCTGAAACATCTCCAGTCAGCGAAGCGACTCCTCATACTGAGCGGTCGATAGAAGTGGCCCCTATCCCAACAGAGTCAATTGCCTTTGTTCCTACTTCAACTGGATCTCCTCCTCGTAACATTGATTTCTTTCCTCGCGGATATTCTACCGAAGTTGAATTTTATTATGCCGCTAGAGAATGGGACACCCAGACCCTTGCTGAATCAGAAATCAACTTGCAAACAACTCTCCATAGAGCTGATGTTTCCAATTCTAACAAGTTTGAATTCTTCGAGCGATTCGCTGACCTAGGTCTCTACAATCTTAAGCGTCTTCAATCTCGCCTTGAGTATATTCGGCGACCAGCGTTCAACATGACAAAATTTGACGAGAAGCGTTTCAACTTTACTTGCCATTCTGAAGAATCCTTTTATCCCTTGCGCTAAAATAAGGTTGTCATCAAGAATCCCCATATGGGTGATTGGTCAAAGAATCCAGACGAAGAAATTCTTAACAGGATTGGATACTCCGTTGACCCTAAAGTCATTCATTTTCCTCAGAACGCACTATCCCTTAAACCTCTTCGATTGTGGAAAGGAAAAGGCCCAGTTGTTGTTGAGCATCCAAATCCCATTAACGCTTGGATAGAAGATGAAGCCCGAGAATACCTTGCAAGATTATGGGCTGAGGATTATGATGAAGAAATTGAACGCTTTGAAAAGTTTCTTGCAGCTAGAAAAGAACAGAAGAAAGCTGATAAACTTGGGAAGCGATGGATGATGGATACAGCCAGATGGGCTGAAGAGTTCGTTTTACACTTCTATACTCTTGAAGAACTTGTGAGATATCCATTCTTATTTGAATTTAGAATATAGACATCGAGGGTTTGCTACCTTTTTACTTCACCAGCATCAGCATATTGCCGGAAATGTTAGCGATCTGCCAGGATATAGGCAACCTATCGAAAGCTACATCCGTCAACAGCTAGTCTTAGTCAGTCATGGCGGACGATATGTGTTCCTCCCTCGTCAAGCGTTTGTTCAACGCATCTTTCCAGACTTGAACAAAGAAGGCTCCACCAGTAAATAACCGCTTCTTCCAGGACACAGTGAAATTCGTGTCAATGTTGTAGATGTGCACGCTGAGTTTGCTGAATTCTACAGAGACAGAAGAGCAGTGATAGAAAATGCCCAAGCGATGGATGCCACTTTCAACCACTATTCAGGGATAAGCGACTTCCGAGGATACAATCTTCACCCTGTGCTCTTTTGTGAACAGAACATTCAAGTGGTCAAGATGATATCGCTAATCAGGCCAGTGGGCCAAGAAGCAGCTCAAGCGCTAATGCCTTTTATTTTGGTCTTTTATAGCTCTTATATTTCAGGAGTTGATCTGCCGGAAGGAGTGCAACTTACACTAAGCACTGAAGAGCGCGAAGACGCTATATTCTTTATTTCGCAGATAAACCTGATAAGTCCAAGGCATGTGATGGAAGCAATTGGCCCACTCTGGGTCCTTGCTGTTGAAAATCCTCCCTCTCCAATTGAGGTTGTTGCAATTGACGAGGAACAAACTCTTACTGTGGATGCCGCTCAAATTCCCGAGGCCTCTTTGCCAGATCTTTCTAGCGCCCCAGTAGTCGAGCCCCCGTCAGCGATTGAAGATCCATCCATAGATCAAGCGATAGAGGAAGTTCATGCTGAAATTGCTGAAGAGCCATTTATCAGAGATAAAACCAAAGGCAAGGCTGCAGTTTCTAGCTCTTATGGACTCATTCCGTCTCCTAAGTGCTCCTCATCGAATTCGAAATCGGACAGTGATCCAGATGCTCGAGATTTCAAACAAGCAGTACGGAACTCACTCAGCAACATTGAGGGTTCTTGCTCTAAGATTTTTGACAACGCTGATAGACAAATTCGAATCATGTCTGACACTTGAAGCCGTGATATCTCAAACGCTGCTAACAAAAGCATTATTGCTATCATGGAAAGCATATCACCTCTGATCGTTGAACTCTCCTCAGAATTCAATCATCATCTAGCCCAGAACGCTTCAGCTGATACTGAGAGGCACAATTCTTCCAATTCTGTTGCCCAGAGTATCGCTCAACAAGTTGCTTTACTCGTTGAAGAAGTTTGGCTTTTGCAACGAGATATCGCTGATCTGAAATCCTCCCTTGATGATGCCAAGAAGGGGGAAAATGAGAAAGAAAAGCATCAATCGTCTAAGGCTATCTCCAAGACCGATAATAATCATTGGCGTTCTATGTTCGATGAAATAGTAGGTATAAAGAAAATGCTATCTAAGAAGCGCAAGCCTCGATATTATCTAGGCAAGTACCTGTTTCCGGACTTAGACATCGATTTTTTAGAAAGTATGGGATTTCATCCTTATGCCGGACCGCTTAGACGACCTTTACACTGGAAATCCACTAATGATCGAAGACAAGACATTTACCATGACTTGATCCAATAACTTGGAATCCCTCCGAGGGATTGGGTGGAAAGATTCTTAGAGTTAAAGGAAAGCGCTAAACAGGGAAGACATGACTTTGATGAAGTCCAGTACACTACCATGATAGATATTGATCGACTCTTGCTAGACTTAGCAAATGAAATCTATCAAAAAGAAGAAATGACCAAGAGATAAAGAAGATGATGCTTCTCTTTTTCTTATCTTTATATTTTGTTGTTATTTTCTCTCAGCACAATCATTTGTATACTTTATTTGAAATTATTTGAATGAATGATTGAACGCTGAAACACCTTGTTAAGGCTAATCTAACAACTAACTAACTTATCTAACTTTCCAAAACGCTAACTTATATTCATTTGGGCTTTTCTTTAGAAACTCTTAATCTATAAAAGAATTATAAAAGTTAAAGGTCTTGACATCATCAAAAAGGGGGAAATTATTAGGAAATTTCATGTTAGATGTTTTGATGATGACAAGATAGAATTTTATATTAGACCCCAAATATAATGTAAGTTTATGTTTTCCTAGACCAATGTATAAGCGTTTGAAAGTATGTAATTTTGTTAGGCTTGTAATTTTTTATCTTTGTAGATTTTAGACTAAGTAATAGATACTGAATCGCTAATAGAATTTTAGGTGAGTCTATTAGAGAAGAAGTTGAAAATCAGCGTCTGAAGTCAAATGAAGATGAAGATTTGTTCTTAGCGACTGTCAAACGCTAAAGGACTATTTCAGGATTTATGGATTAAGCGCTCAAAGCACATCAGCGATCAGTATCAGATTCACTTGAAATAAATCCTCAAGTCATGAAGGACTTAAATGCAATCATTCAACGGACATTTATTTCCAACGGGAAATAAATTCAAATGCATTAAATGCCTGATAAGTGAATTATATGTGATAAGCTATATGTGATTGCGTATTGAATTGCTCAAGTGTGGGGTGTTTGTGGCTAAATTGGTGAAAGGATCGGACATATGTCAAAATTTTTGTTGAGTTGTTGCTGAAAATTGGTTAATTTGTTCACAATATTTGTGTTCACATATTTGAGCTCTTGACTATATAAACATATGAATCTGATTTTTGTACATGGATACTCTTTTTATTGAGTTTGATCACTGAGCCTGAAATTTGTGAAATTTTTATGCATCTTTACACACTACACACGAATTCTAGTAAAGGGAATTGATCGGGGAGATAAAAGCAATTACATATTTTTTTTGATACATGGTGATATTGGAGGAAAGTTGAAGAAGTATAAAAAAGAAAAAAAGAAAAAAAAAATATAGAAGGAAAAAAGGTTGATTTAGTGGGTTATGAATGCTAAAATCACCCAGTTTCGTTTCTAGCCTTTGTCACTCGAGTGATTAAGTCCGTTGGGGTGTCTTGACACCTAGTGCCTTAAAACCGACTGGTTTGAGAGTCATTGGCCCAAAACTCGTTACACGGGTGACATAGAAAGCTTGACTAGCGAGACATTGCACGGGTTGATAAATTTTGAATGAAGGAAAATGAATAAAGATGAAATATGATAGATGTTGTGTTCTTGCTTGAAATATCCGAAATGTTCCCTTGCTAGAATTCATATATTGCGCACGACTGGATGCATATTAAATCAAACTTGTTTGGGATTAGTGTGATGACTTGAGAGTAAAGATGTTCATATGTGGAAAAATAATGATTCTACGTGTTTATTGGTTTATGTGTGATGATTGTGGGGAGTCATAAATGTTGTGACTAGTTGCTGATTTGATGAATGATGAGACAGATAGACGAATGTCATGAATTTTGTGGGTATATTCTCTGCAAACCCTCACGAGACAAAACTCGTCCACTAGGGGTAACCTAGGGGTTTAACGGCTTGTTGCACGTGCTAAGTGCAATCGTGTTTCCTACGAAAGTGGTGTTATCTTTTGTTTTGTTTTTGTTTGGATTTACTCGAGGACGAGTAAAGGTTAAGTGTGGGGTGTTTGTTAGGTCTCATATTTTACATATTTTCATCATGATTTACCTTACATTTATCTTTATTTTATGCCTTGTAGTTAGTCTTTTCCTTTATTTTTAGCCCAATTTACGTATTTTGATTTCTAAGTCGTTTTAATATTTTGTAGGCATAAAAGCGTTTGTTTTGATGAGTTAAAGGAGTATTTTTACGTGAATAACGAAGGCTAACCAAGAGGAAGTGAAGAAATGCATTAAAAAGGCCAAACGAGAATGTTTCGTTGAAGTAAAATGAAGAGAAAAATTTCTGCACAGGCAACTGCACAACTGTGCAGATATTCTGCACAGCTGTGCAGCTGCGGATTTTTATATTTTTTTGGGCCGATTTTATGACTTGGATGGGCATAATTTATGTATATAAGACTCCTTTTTAGTTAAAGAAAGTGGAAAAAACATTTTATAGGCTAGAGTGAGGTGGGAGAATAATTCATTCTTGCACAATAAAAGTAGATCTTGGAGAAAAAGAAGACTTCTAGAGAGAGAAAAGAGATCTTGAAGAGTTCTTGGAGAAAAGCTTCATCTTCTCAAGTTGTATTCTTCCAATCCTCCATTGTTGAACATGAGTAACTTTATGTTTATGCAATTTATTTCTTGTTTTTCTTTAATTATGTATAGCTAAATTATTTTATAGGGTTTAAGATGTAGTCTTGTGTATTGATTTGGATTATTGATGATTCATGGATGTGATTTCTTGTTTGGTTTATCTATTAATGAGTGTTTAATGCTTGTAATTGATTGATCACCAATTGCATGATTTAAGATAAATTAAGAAGTACCGGGAGGTGAATTAGTTTATTGGTTCGGATTTAATAGACATGTGTAAATTGCTTAATAGGGATATTGGTAATTTTGCATGAGACTAGTAAACAATATTCATAGAACTTAATGGATTCATCTAAATTAGTTTTTGATCATGGGAGTGACGTTAATTAATTTAGGTGGGTACTCATGAATATCTCGGTAGAGTATTCGTGTATTTAAGGAAATTGGGTCTTTAATTTAAATAAGAATGATAATCCATTGAAAGTCAATAATCCATAGAAATACCTTGATGAAATCTTAATCCCTAGGCCTTTCGTTAATTGATTGTTCGTTTTAATTATATTTGAGTTAATTATTTATAATTAATTCTGTTTTTATAAATTTATGCTTTTAATTAGTTAAAATCTCAAATCTTTGATAATCGATAGTCTAAATAATAAGATAAACTTTGTTTGGTACTTGATAACCTTCCCTGTGGAGACGATCTTACTTTCACTATATTATTTGTTCGATTCCGTGTTGTTACGGACGGTTAACAAATTGGCGCCGTTGCCGGGGAAGGCAACAAATAGTCAATATCAATAAAAAGTTAATTCTTATTAGTTTAGACATTTTTCTTTCTCTATTTCCTTTTGTTTTGGATTTTTTTTATTTGTTTGAACTTTGATACTTGAGAGTATTGTTTCAGAATGGCAGACGACTTACAGAGGATTGAACCTGCTGCGCAGAGAACTCTCCGGGATTATGCTACACCAACATATCAGAACTTAACCTCCAGCATAGCGGTACCAACTGTTCAAGCCAATACCTTTGAGTTGAAGCCGGCTATCATTCAGATGCTACAGCACACTGCATTTGAGGGAGATATTGAGAGGGAGGATCCACATTCCCATCTGGGGAATTTTTTGGAAATCTGCAGTACTTTCAAGATGAATGGCGTTACTGAAGATGCCATAAGACTGCGACTCTTTCCATTCTCCCTATCTAAAAGAGCTAAGGAGTGGCTGAAAAACCAGCCGGCAAATAAGTTCACCACTTGGGCTGATTTGTCGACTGCGTTTCTGACCAAGTATTTTCCCCCAGCTAAGACCGCTCAGTTAAGGAATGCAATCACAGGATTTATGCAAACTGATAGTGAAACCCTCTATCAAGCATGGGAAAGGTACAAAGAATTACTCAGAAAATGCCCACATCACGGTATTCCTAGTTGGATGCTTGTGCAGACCTTCTACAATGGTCTGTCACATAGTATCCGGATGAATATCGATGCAGCTGCAGGAGGGAGTTTTATGGCAAAGAATCCGGATGATGCATTGGCTCTTATGGACGAAATGGCATCCAACAGTTATCAGTGGGCAAGTGATAGTCGGGCTGCAAAGAAAACACCGGGCATACACAATGTAGATAACATTACATTGCTAAATGCTAACATTGAAGCACTTGTCAAGCACATGGAGGGACTCAAGGGAAATGTTAGTGCAGTATCTCAGCCTACTTTAGCTTGTGATGTTTGTGGGGCACCTCATATGGCAACTGATTGCCCACTCATTGAGCAAGCTAATTACCTATCCAATCAGAATAAGCAGCAAGGAAATCCATTTTTGAACACCTACAATTCGGGTTGGCGAAATCACCCTAATTTTTCTTGGGGAGGCGAAGGGAACCAAGGACCTCAAGCAAATCCTCCTAGACAACAATTTCCTCCAGGTTTCCAACAGCAGGGTCCTCAAAATTTTCAACAGCCAAATCAACAGGGACCACCACCTTGAGAACCACAATCTTGGGAATTAGCCATTGAAAAGCTCGCTAATGGAACAGCAAAACGGTTTGAGAATCTGGAAGCAAAAATTGATCTTGTAGTGGGAGCAACGAAGAATCTGGAATTACAAATTGGACAATTGGCAAGTTCAATGAATTCGAGGTCAAAGGGTACACTGCCTAGCCAAACAGAGGAGAATCCGAGAGGACAGTGTAATGCCGTGACTCTGATAAACGAAAATATAATTGAAGAATTTGAGCCACATGCTGTACACAGAGATGAATTTGTAACGAAAGATAATTCAATCTTTGAACCTTCAGACAAGGTTGAGCCAGAAAAGGTTATCCCGAAGCCATATGTGAAACCATATGTTCCTCCAATTCCATTTCCCCAAAGGTTGCAACACAAGAGGTTGGACAAGCAGCAAGAGAAATTTCTTCAAACACTTAGACTGTTAAACCACAACATTCCGTATACAGATGCTCGGGCTCAAATGCCTGTTTGTGAGAAGTTTCTCAAAGAGCTATTGGGCAATAGAAAGAAATTAGAAGACGTGGAAACAATCTCCTTGAATGAAGAATGCAGTGCCATAATCCAACGAAATATTCCTCCAAAGCTAAAGGATCCAGGGAGTTTTTCACTTCCTTGCACTATTGAAAAATTCCACTTTGATAAAGCACTTTGTGATTTAGGAGCTAGTGTTAGTCTAATGCCTTATTCAATTTGCAGGAAATTAGGCTTTCAAAAGCTTAAAAACACAAAGATGTCACTTCAATTGGCGGATGGGAGCATAAAACGCCCCATGGGAATATTAGAAGATATGTTTGTGAAAATGGACAAGTTCTACATCACATGTGACTTCGTGGTGCTTGAGATGGATGAAAATTTGAAAACACCAATCATCCTTGGAAGACCGTTTCTCGCAACTGCGGGAACCGTCATCGACGTGCGTGCTGGCAAGCTAGCGTTGAACTTTGGAGAGGAGCAGGTGGAGTTCGACTTAAATAAGGTGATGAAATCTCCGCCTTTTGAAGGAAAATGTTATTCGGTGGATGTGATTAAAGAGGCCATCAAAGAAGAAATTGCTCAAGGTAAAAGAGATCCATTAGAGTCGTATCGCGAAATATCTTCTAAACCTAAGGTAAAACTTAAATCTCTTCCTCCATATCTCAGGTACGCTCTTCTTGGCAACAATGAATTTTTATCTGTTATCGTACATTCTACTCTATGTACACCTGAATTGGACTGATGGATAAGTGATTTGGAATGGAAGAAAGACGGAATAGGTTGGAATAATTCTGATATAAAAAGGATTAACTGTGCTTTGTATTTTTCAGGCGATGATATTCCTCGATGGGAAGCAATTTCCCTCGCCAAACTTCAACAATAATTTCGTCTAAGTCGAGCTAATGACTTTAAACAAGCGCTGCTTGGGAGGCAACCCAAGAATTTTCCTTATTTGTGTCGTTATTTTCTTCAATTTGCCTTATCGTTTTCAGTCTTTTTGATTCAAATTTTTCGCATTTGAAAAAAAATAATAATAAATAAATAAATAAATTTGGTGCACAGTTGTGCAGAAATTTCGCACAAGATTAAACTCGCCGTGCACAGTTGTGCAATTTTCGTGCACAATTGTGCAAAATTTTCGCACTTTTGCACTGTACATTTAAAAAAAATAAAAAATAAATAAATTCAAATTTTTAATTTTGGGTCAAAATCCCCAAAATTCAGTCAAATCACCCAAAAATTCAGTCAACCACAAGCATCTCTCTCTCCCGTTTCTCTCACCAACACAGCTGCCGTCGACCACCTTCCACCGGAGCCATGACGCCGCCGCCATCGTCTCCACCAGTCGCCGCTCCCACACCGCATCACCGCCGCGGTCTCATCTTTCTTCCTACATCACGCGCGACCGAGCACGACTCACTACCACCACCGTCATCTCCACTCCACCGCCGTAATCCTCAACCTTCGCCGCCATCATTACCATCCAGAACCAATTCCGTCGCACAACCTAGGCCGCCGTTTTTCTCCACCACGATGTAACCGCATCTCGTCCACACCCGCGCCACCGAGCGCGCCGGTCGATACCTATTCAAATCCGATTCTCTCTCGATCAGTTTCAGCCACCTCACCGTCAATCGCCGCTAGCTGCGCATCCAAGCCGCCGTCGTCACCACCTTTGCCTCAACCTCCACAACTCACGACGCCACCTCGCCACACAATTGCCGCCACCGTCTCCTTCTTCAAAACTACCAACTCCCGGGCCATCGCTCACATTCATAGGGGAGTATTTCTTTCACTATTCTTTTAATTACATTTTGCTTCCGTTCTTGAATATCGGTTTCACTTGATTACATTGAGGACAATGTGATATTTTAAGTGTGGGGTGATTGCTTGCATGTTGTGATTGCGTATTGAATTGCTCAAGTGTGGGGTGTTTGTGGCTAAATTGGTGAAAGGATCGGACATATGTCAAAATTTTTGTTGAGTTGTTGCTGAAAATTGGTTAATTTGTTCACAATGTTTGTGTTCACATATTTGAGCTCTTGACTATATAAACATATGAATCTGATTTTTGTACATGGATACTCTTTTTATTGAGTTTGATCACTGAGCCTGAAATTTGTGAAATTTTTATGCATCTTTACACACTACACACGAATTCTAGTAAAGGGAATTGATCGGGGAGATAAAAGCAATTACATATTTTTTTTGATACATGGTGATATTGGAGGAAAGTTGAAGAAGTATAAAAAAGAAAAAAAGAAAAAAAAAATATAGAAGGAAAAAAGGTTGATTTAGTGGGTTATGAATGCTAAAATCACCCAGTTTCGTTTCTAGCCTTTGTCACTCGAGTGATTAAGTCCGTTGGGGTGTCTTGACACCTAGTGCCTTAAAACCGACTGGTTTGAGAGTCATTGGCCCAAAACTCGTTACACGGGTGACATAGAAAGCTTGACTAGCGAGACATTGCACGGGTTGATAAATTTTGAATGAAGGAAAGTGAATAAAGATGAAATATGATAGATGTTGTGTTCTTGCTTGGAATATCCGAAATGTTCCCTTGCTAGAATTCATATATTGCGCACGACTGGATGCATATTAAATCAAACTTGTTTGGGATTAGTGTGATGACTTGAGAGTAAAGATGTTCATATGTGGAAAAATAATGATTCTACGTGTTTATTGGTTTATGTGTGATGATTGTGGGGAGTCATAAATGTTGTGACTTGCTGATTTGATGAATGATGAGACAGATAGACGAATGTCATGAATTTTGTGGGTATATTCTCTGCAAACCCTCACGAGACAAAACTCGTCCACTAGGGGTAACCTAGGGGTTTAACGGCTTGTTGCACGTGCTAAGTGCAATCGTGTTCCCTACGAAAGTGGTGTTATCTTTTGTTTTGTTTTTGTTTGGATTTACTCGAGGACGAGTAAAGGTTAAGTGTGGGGTGTTTGTTAGGTCTCATATTTTACATATTTTCATCATGATTTACCTTACATTTATCTTTATTTTATGCCTTGTAGTTAGTCTTTTCCTTTATTTTTAGCCCAATTTACGTATTTTGATTTCTAAGTCGTTTTAATATTTTGTAGGCATAAAAGCGTTTGTTTTGATAAGTTAAAGGAGTATTTTTACGTGAATAACGAAGGCTAACCAAGAGGAAGTGAAGAAATGCATTAAAAAGGCCAAACGAGAATGTTTCGTTGAAGAAAAATGAAGAGAAAAATTTCTGCACAGGCAACTGCACAACTGTGCAGATATTCTGCACAGCTGTGCAGCTGCGGATTTTTATATTTTTGTTGGCCGATTTTATGACTTGGATGGGCATAATTTATGTATATAAGACTCCTTTTTAGTTAAAGAAAGTGGCAAAAACATTTTATAGGCTAGAGTGAAGTGGGAGAATAATTCATTCTTGCACAATAAAAGTAGATCTTGGAGAAAAAGAAGACTTCTAGAGAGAGAAAAGAGATCTTGAAGAGTTCTTGGAGAAGAGTTCTTGGAGAAAAGCTTCATCTTCTCAAGTTGTATTCTTCCAATCCTCCATTGTTGAACATGAGTAACTTTATGTTTATGCAATTTATTTCTTGTTTTTCTTTAATTATGTATAGCTAAATTATTTTCTAGGGTTTAAGATGTAGTCTTGTGTATTGATTTGGATTATTGATGATTGATGGATGTGATTTCTTGTTTGGTTTATCTATTAATGAGTGTTTAATGCTTGTAATTGATTGATCACCAATTGCATGATTTAAGATAAAGTAAGAAGTACCGGGAGGTGAATTTGTTTATTGGTTCGGATTTAATAGACATGTGTAAATTGCTTAATAGGGATATTGGTAATTTTGCATGAGACTAGTAAACAATATTCATAGAACTTAATGGATTCATCTAAATTAGTTTTTGATCATGGGAGTGACGTTAATTAATTTAGGTGGGTACTCATGAAGATCCCGGGAGAGTATTCGTGTATTTAAGGAAATTGAGTCTTTAATTTAAATAAGAATGATAATCCATTGAAAGTCAATAATCCATAGAAATACCTTGATGAAATCTTAATCCCTAGGCCTTTCGTTAATTGATTGTTCGTTTTAATTATATTTGAGTTAATTATTTATAATTAATTCTGTTTTTATAAATTTATGCTTTTAATTAGTTAAAATCTCAAATCTTTGATAATCGATAGTCTAAATAATAAGATAAAATTTGTTTGGTACTTGATAACCTTCCCTGTGGAGACGATCTTACTTTCACTATATTATTTTTTCGATTCCGTGTTGTTACGGACGGTTAACAGTAGATTTCCTCCAAGTGAAAAAGGAGAAGAAGGACGTAGCTGGGATTACATCACCCAATGAACCTTACAATTTCTTGTGTCATTTATCTTCATTATTGTCTTATTTTATATTATTTTATCTAATCTGAAAAAGACAAACTAAAACCGCTAAGCGACTATTTAATCAAAATGAACGCTAAAGCTTTAAAATCATTTCCGCTGTGCTAACCCTGATTAAGTGATCTAAGCGTTACCCTACTTTGGTAAATTGCTAAAATCACTAAATCTAAGTTATCTTTACTGTGCGTCTGACCCAAGCGCTCAGTTGCCTACGTTCTAATCTTTAAAAGTGATACGAATTTTTGAAGTCGAAAAAGACTTCAGGGTCTATTCAATCCCCCCTTCTAGACCCTTTCGTATGCCATTTGGGACCACCACATACCTTGTTCTGGAATGAAGAACATGATTTTCTCTTTTCATATCTTAGAAATTTCTTGACGAATAAAGCCATTTCCTTTTCCTCCTCACTCAATTCTGTCGCTTCCGCACCACTGACTGATTTTCCCTTGTTTTTGGTAGTAGCGATTAATGCTCAGGAATCAGTCGCTGAAGTTGAGGTGTCACTGAGTGCACCCAATTTGAATTCAAAAGCCCTTATGTCCGAAAACACATGCTCTGGAGTTAGAATCTCCAACATCTGTGATTCTCTCATAGCAATTGTCTTCATCAAAAATCTACTGGGAAGACTTCTGAAAATCTTGTTGACCATTTCCTTGTTGGTCAACCCCATGCCTAGTGACGCTAACTCTGTAATGATCGAAGTAGATCTCGCATCTAATTGATCTAGCATCTCATTGGGCTGCATCTTAAAACCATTAAATCTTTCCTTGGCAATTGAAAGCTTGTTTTCTTTAATTTGTGCTGAGCCACCACATATTGTAGCCAACTTATCCCATATTTCCTTAGTCGTAGAGCATGACTTGACCTTGTTGAATAAGTTGTCATTATCACCAATAGCTATATATAGAGCATTTCTACCAACATTGTCGAAGTTCGCTCTTCGACGCTCATCTGGAGACCATTCATGCTTTGGCTCGAATTTTAGTCTTATAGTTGGACTTTTTGTAATTAGAAATCCTATATAAGTATGAGAAGTCAGAAAATAAACATCATCTGTTATTCTCTTGGAGAGAAGACGTGATTGAGGGAAGAAAGGAAAAGGAGAGAAAACTTGGAGAGAAAGAAAAGGAAGTTTTTGAAGAGAAGATAGAGAAATCTTGATTCTTGCCATCAACATAGGGTTCTTGGTTTTTCTTGAATTCTTCTTTTTCTCCAATTGTTCTTTATTATTTTCCACCATTGTTAAACATGAGATTTCTTAATTTTATACAAATTATTTCTTCTTCTTGTTTAATTATGCGTAGCTAAATTATTTTCTAGGGTTTAAGATGTAGTCTTGAGTATTAATATGGATTGTTGATATTCATTGGGTTATTTCTTGCTTGAATTAATCCATCAATGAGGGCTTAATGATTCTAGATGATTGGCCACCAAATACATGATCTAAGATGATTTAAGGAGTATCTGGAGGTGAATTAAATCATTTGTTCGGATTTGATATACGTGTTTAAATTACTTAATAGAGATATTAGTAATTGTGCATGAGGCTAGCTAACGAATTTTATTGAAATTAATAGATTCATCTAGATTAGTTGATGATCATGGGAGTGACGAGAACAAGCTTAATTGGGTACTCATGGAGATCTCGGGAGAGTACTCATGTAATTAAGGAAATTCGGGTCTTTAACGAATGCAAGAATTGACAATCCAATTATGTTAATAATCCATAGTAATACCTTGATGAAGTCTTAATCCCTAGGTTTTTTTCCCATTCATTGTTTTATCATTTATTTAATTCTGCTTTTATTAAATTTTACTTTTAATTAGTTAAAATCTCAAATCTTGATAATCGATAGTCTAAATAATAGGATAAATTTCGTTTGGTAATTGATAATCTTCCCTGTGGAGACGATCTTACTTACTCTATATTATTTTTCAATAACCTTCTCGGGGGTATGTGTTAGACTCTGATATTCCAACTCCACCTGCAAGGACACGTGCCAGCGAGGAAGAGGTCCAAGCCCATGAGAAATGGGTTAAGGATGACATCCGAGTTGTGGGTACATGTTGGGCTCAGTGACAAACTAGCTGCAGATGTCCCACGAGAAGATGACCATTGTGAAAGTCATCTTAGCACACTTGGTCGAGCTCTATGGTGAGCATAGTCACACTGCATGATATGATATATCAAAAGAGATCTCGGAGCCAAAATGACAGAAGGCGAGAAAGTTTGGATCTCGAGTATCGAGAGATTGGAGGCTCTCAACTTTACCATGAACCCTCAACTTTAGACTGATCTCATTTTGAAGTCTCTTCCTGATTCTTTTTTCTAATTTGTCATGAACTTGAACTGTAACAAGATTGGGTGTAATTTAGCTGGGTTAATGAACAATTTGACAACTGCACAATCTCAGTTGAAGCACAAGGGATATGAAACTGCTCCAGTGATCTCTTCTGGGGCCAAAAAGCCTAAGAACAAGAATAAGAAAACCAACAAATAGACAGTGGGCTTGGAGCTCAGGTGATGTCGATAAGGGCAAGGGAAAGGCTCATGTGGTTCATAAGAGTAAGGGGCCAAAGAAGATGGATAAGTGCCTGCAATGTGGTGAGCTAGGCCACTGGAGAAGGAACTGTCTGAATATGAGCCGATGCGCATCAGGTATAAAACTTTATGTTTTTTAAACTAATTGTTATATGACCGTCTATTCCACTTCATGGATTCTTGATTCCGGAGTTAGTGCTCACATATGTTGCATGGATCAGGATCTTGAACGAAGAAGGAAGAAGGGTCGTGATGAGGTGCAGATCAAAGCAGGCATCGGGTAGTGTTGGGTTGACTCATTCCCTCGGGTGGCTCGTGGCAGCGGAAGTTAAAATTTTACAAAAGTAAACGTACAACCACCCTAAAATAGGAATATGGATTGGTTCGATCGAATTTATGGGGAGGTAAACGAAATTATACCTTTCGAAAATTTCGTTATCACCTCGAGCTTTGGATCACAGCAACCCTGTGGTGCAAATCCACACAATTTCCCTTGGGTGAGAAATTGCCCGTCGTCTTTTCGTATCTTTTGATTTAGAGTGCTCCAAGTGTCGCACCTCTAAGATGTATCCACACCTCGTTCAAGTAATCAATTGTTTTGCCTTGCGTGCTAGACAACAAAACAATTCTAAGCTTGCCTTAGGCTTGAATATGTGAAGGGTAGGAATATTTATAAGTTGTTTAATTCAACACATGAATAGAACGACGTCTTGTTGGAAATAAGGAGAGAGGTGGCCGATTTTTCTTGGCTTGGAGGGGGCGAAATTTTCAGCTCTTAAGCATCATTTATTTTAGTCTCCATCATCTCTTATTTATAGGTGAAGATTACCTAGAGTCCAATTAGGAAAAGGAAACTTCCTTTCTCCTAAACTCTCTAGTAATCATTATCCTATGAAGACTTGGAGAAGGGGAAAACTCTTTTTCCTCCTCCACCACATTAGAAAAACTGCCCCCTCCCTTATTATTACTCTAAAAAATCAGTCAACACAAGAGATTGGACTCTAGGATTTTAATTTTGACTTCTCAATTTAATTATGGGCTCAACCCATTAATTAAATACAAGTCTAATTAAATCCAACCAATTCAATTTCCAACATATTATTTATTTAACTTAGGCTTTACCCAATTAAATAAAATACTTGGACTCTACTAGGTCCATTAATTTAATTAATTCTACAAAATTAATTAAAAGAGTAAAATTAATTGAATCCTTCAACTAATTTATATTCCACATTAGGAAAGTACTACACTTTCCCAATTTCCTCGAAATTGATTAATCACATCTTATTCAAACAGTGACTCTCTCGAGTAAGTGTGTGATCCCTTAGGCTCGTTTCTATCTAGTAGTAAGTACACTTTCCCACAATGTTAGTGTACCTTCCTTAAATGGAAAGTACTAGATCAAATCAATCATTTGATTCAATCAAGCCTCGAATTAGTCACCAATCTAATTCTCGGCACTTACAAATCGCGGTTTGCCCACCTAGCATAGGGTCCCAAAGACCTAGATAAAACGAAAGTAAAGATACGCCTTTTGTGATCTCGATCCTCGCATAAGTAAGATCCCTCTACCTAATCTCCCGATTGAATCTAGAGCAATGGCTAAGGTCGAAGCTCTATTAATTCAATCCTATGTTTCCCACGTTATGTGAGATCGACTTCGACTATCTAAACGAGGAAAACCTATGCCTCTTTAGATATCATACTTCGGCCGAAGATTCCTTAAGTCGATTCACTATGTAACCATAGGAGATTAACCGACAGGCTAATGTCAGAGATAGATTCCTCTCGATTCTCACGTGCCTTACCACGTAAGACGCATATGTCTGAGTTTGCCCATATTCGATCATCTAGAGTGATCATGTAACAAATCAAGAACACGTGCGGTTACGCATAAGACATCTAATGGAATCTTAGGTCCATAAGGATTACTCTTATACTACAAGACCACTGGAAGTTCCACATTCGACTGGGAATCCATTTTAGAAACTTCTATGGGGTTGTTCAGTTCGCCCATCACCAGAATGGCAACCCTCATATATGCATTGGCTTTCACCATGCCAGTATCTATGGAACGAGATACACTTCTCCCAGAGTATGCATCATATGAGCAAGTCTTTCGGGTTGCATCGATATCCCTTTATCTTGATGAACCCTTTTACGACTTGGAACATTTGTTTAAAGATCACAGCCTTCGAGACATATTCCATCATTGCCACACCCAATGTGCAATGATGTCCCATAGCTATGTGTGATCCTTCGGGACTTTATTCCAAGCCAAAGTAAAAACTAATTTAAGAATAAAGACATGCATACTTATAAAAGAGATTAACTTTATTTATAAGAAAACGATTGTTCAACTCTAGATTTACTATAACATAGAATGGCGCCCAATTATTGGTGCGCCGGGCACTAACTCTAACAGGTAGAGCGTCACATCTATTGGAATTGGATATACCTTGTTACTTTTACTTTCTGGACATTTACTTATTTTGGATGATGTTTTAGTTTTGCCCAAAGGCTAAAAAATATGGTTTTCATTCCTGTTTTAGGTAGACTTGGCTATTATTCCGTTTTATTGATATGCATTGCAACATTTATTATGGTAAGAAATATGCAGGTTCTGTTACTTTAGTAAATTGTTTTGTTGGGACCAACAATTGGTATCAGAGCGGTTGAAAGTGAAATTTTAAAAATCTCCAAGCATAACTGCTTGTTCAGATCCCTTTTTAAAATTTAGTTGCTTTAAAATTTCTCTTCCATGGCATTCGCTAGAGTTCCTAAGTTGACCGAGTCAAATTATGACTTATGGAAGGTCAATGCGTTTACTTATTTGTGTTCGTGTGATGATGAAATGTGTGATATCATTTCAGATGGGCCAATCCAAATTCTTAAGGTCATCATCAAAGCGCCTGGAGCCACAAAGGCAACACCACCACTGCGCCAATTCTGCTATCCATTGTTTTTCTTAACTTTTTCTTCAACTCAACTCTCTTCGTTTGGACTCTCCTTTGCTCTTCTTTAATTCTCTTAGTCAACCTCTTTACTTTGCTTAAACATCCCTTCATTTGCTCGTCAAATCGATCGTTCTTTGCTTACAAAAGCATTTAAACAACTTAGAAGCCAAAATACTCAAACACGGATAAACAACTAAAAAGATCAACTCAAGGCACGAATTCAAGACAAATGTGAGGTAAAAACATAATAAAATGATATTACTTTTAAGACCTAACAAACACCCCACACTTGGCTTTTTACTCGTCCTCGAGTAAATCTCAACAAAAACAAGATAATGAAAACAACAAAACAAGATAACACTACTTTGGTAGGGTACACAATTGCACTTTGCACGTGCAACAAATGGACATCCCCACAATTATCACACAAGATCTAACATAAATGCACAAATTAGTATTTTCCACAATATAAACACTTTTATTTAAAGTCAACATACTAATTCAAACCAGGTTTAATTTAAATATGCATCCACGTGGAAAGATGAATTCTAGCAAGGGAAATTTCTTGGCTGCGTTAAGCAAACTTAAACATTCTTCATAGCACAATCCTTCATTTACTTTCTTTCTCAAATTTCATTAACTTGTTCAATGTTTTGTTCTATTAGAATTTTTATGACACCCATGTACTGAGTTTTAGGTCAATGACTCTAACCAGACGTCTTAAGGCATTAGGTGTCAAGACACCCCAAAGGACTTAATCACTCAAGTGACAAAGGCCACAAAACAAAATCAGATTTTTTTTATTCACTAAAGATCAAGCATTTACTCAATTCATGGCCATTGAAGCTTTTTTTCTTTTCTTTCTTTTTTCTAGCATTTTTTTCTTTTTTTCTTCTTCAACTTTTCTCACAATTTCATAATATATCCAAAATTTGTAATTACTTTATCACAACAATCAATCCCCTTTACTAAAACTCATGTGTAGTGTGCAAGAATGCATATCAAATTTCAAAAAATTTAGAAAAAGAGAGTAACTAGCAAAAAGCATCCATATTACGTAAAATAGGTCCATTTGCTCATGTTAGTCTATAGTTCTAATATGGGAACTAGAGTGTTATGAACGTGTCACCAAAATCAATCAACAATTCAACAAAATATGCACACGTCTATTCTTTCACCAATTTTTGATCATCACACTTGAATCATTCAACAAGATAAACATGCAAACTCCCCACACTGAAATAGGACATTGTCCTCAATGGACTCATATATAATTAGAGGCATAAGCATAATGATACTGAAATAAAACAAGAGTGAAAGAGAAACTCCCCTATGAATAAGCATGATGATATAGGAATCGACATGATGAAGCTCACTATGATGGAGATGGTGAATCACCTTGAAAATATTTGAATTTTTTTTCATGCAACTGCGCAACTGTGCTGGAATGTGGAACTGTGGTGCCAAATCTCCTGTAATTGTTCAAACAGATTGAGTTTTCCATGTGGCACAGTGGTGCCAAATTGGCTGCGTTGGTAACCTTTGGTAATGACCTGAAATCAAATATAAAAACATTAGAGCGATAATAGATGAGCAAGAAAACATGAGAAAATTAATCAACAAGAACAGAAATAACACAAAGAAAATGAAACCCAAACAATTACAAAAATAAACAAAACCCTTGGATTTTCTCCCAAGCAGCGCTTATTTAAAGTCATTAGCTTGACTTAGACAAAATCATTTTTGGGGGTCAGTGAGGGAAATCATTTCCCCTCGAGGAATATCATCATCTACAAAACACAAAGCATGGTTAATCCCTTTAATATTAAACATATTCCAACCTATTCCTTTTTCTTCCATTGCAATTCATTTAACCATTTCTCCAGTTCAGATTTAGAATGTGCACCATTTACAATAACAGGTGAAAATTCATTGTTGCCAAGAAAAGCGTACCTAAGATGTGGTGGAAGAGGTTTAGTTTTACCTTCGGTATATAGGATATTTTGGGATATGACTCTAATGCATCTCTTTTACCTGGAGGAATTTCTTCTTTGATGGCCTTTCCAAACACACCCACCGAATAACATTTTTTTAAAAAAGATGGAGATTGCATCACCTTATTTAAGTTGAACTCCATCTTCTCATCTCCGATGTTCAACGCCAGTTTTCCAGCACGCATGTCGGTGATGGTTTCTGCGGTTGCGAGAAATGGTCTTCCAAGGATGATTGGTCCATCCTTCTCAAGTACCACGAAGTCACATGGGATGTAGAACTTGTCCACTTTCACAAACACATCTTTATAATTCCTATGGGACGCTTTATGCTTCTATCTGCCAATTACAGGGACATTTTTGTGTGTTTAAGCTTTTGAAATCCTAGCTTCCTGCAAATTGCATAAGGCATTAGACTAACACTAGCTCCTAAATCACAAGGTGCCTTATCAAATTGAAATTTTCCAATAGTGCAAGGAAGTGATAAACTCCTTAGATCCTTTAGCTTCGTAGGGATGCTTCATTGGATTACGGCACTACATTCTTCATTCAAGGAGATTGTTTTCACGTCGTCCAGATTTTTTCTATTGCTAAATAGCTCTTTAAGAAACAACACATAGTAGGCATCTGAGCCCGAGCATCTGCATACAGAATGTTGATGTGCAACATTCTAAGTACTTGAAGAAATTTCTCGTGCTGCATATTCAACCTCTTATGCTGCAACCTCTGGGAAAATGGAAAATGGAATTGGAGGAACATACGACTTCACATATGGCTTCGGGATAATCTTTTTCGATTCAACCTTGTCTAAAGGTTCAAAGACTGAATTATCCTTTGTCATAAGCTCATCTCTGTGTTCAGCATGTGGCTCAAATTTTTCAATTGTAATTTCGTTTATTAGAGTCACTGCATTACACTGTCCTCTCGGATTCTCCTCTGTTTGGCTAGGCAGTGTACCCTTTGACCTCGAATTCCTAGAACTTACCAATTGTCCAACTTGTGCTTCCAGACAACCAGATCAATTTTTGTTTCAAGATTCTTGAACTGTTTCGTTGTTCCATTAGCGAGCTTTTCAATAGCAAGCTCCCAAGCTTGTGGATGTTTTCGTTCTTGAGGTGGTGGTCCTTAATGATATGGAGGTTGCTGCTGAAAGTTCTGAGGACCCTGCTGGAAACCTAGGGGAACTGATGTCAAGGAGAAAAGTCTTGAGCCCCTTGGTTTCCTTGACCTCCCTGATATATGTTATTTTTACACTAGTTTTCCCCCGTTTATCGACTTAGTTTTGATTGTTTCCTTGATAATTTGATCACATTTGATGCTTTGATCCTTGTTTTCTCATATTTTCTAGAATAACATATGATTTGGAGGAAAAGAACAAGGATTGAAGGTAAATCATGCATAAAAATACAAACTATCTGCGCAGTGCTAGAGTTTATGGAATAGATTTCTCTACCCATGTCCAAATTACACACTTCTTATACCAATGGAAAGATAAGAGGCAAAGGTACATTTCTTATGTTGAAGACAAAGATCAGATATGTAGGGAAGGAGGTGAAAACGTCATCGGAAGAGACGTCTTACGATGGAGTTTTCTCATTCAGTGACTTGTGAGACAATTTTGTCATCTTTAACGTTTGATTTCGGCCCTAGTGTCTTCTGAAGAGTTGTAGAGATTTGTTTTAGGATTCTACAGCAACTTGAATCAGTGAATTCCGACATCGGTAGAGAAAGTTATGCGAAATTTACCAAAACTGGCTGGAGCAGCAGGGGACGAACGCCGCGGCGTTCATCCACGAACGCCGCGGTGTTCACATGCAGTAGCCAACGCCGCGGCGTTCAACAAGCGAACGCCGCGGCGTTCGAGGCAGCGGGTTGGTCTATAAATACCCCTTTTAGCCATTTTATACCCTAACTCACCTTGGATATTAGCAACCACACGAAAATAGAGAGAGAGGGAGCTTAGAAGAGAAGATTGAAGGTCAAAACATGGAGAATTCAACAAGGAATCCACATCTCTACAAGAATTAGGGAGTTTTTACATATTTGTTTCTTGAATTTGTTCAAATCTCCTATGACTTGTATGATTTATATTTGCACTTTTGACATGAATATGAGCTAAACTTGTTTGATTGAGGCCATGGATAGGCCGTTTATGTTATTTTGATTGTTGATTTGTTGGTGTTTATTGGATTAATTTTGGTTTTAGCTATGTATTCAATATTTGATCTCAATGCTACATTTGCTTGATCACCAATTGTTTGATAAAATGCCTAGGTTAGAGATCGAGAGATAATAACCTAGGGAAGATATAAACATTGAATACCCTATAGTTAAACCGACTAGAGATAGACTCGGTTTCTTTAGGTGGCTTTCCATTCCCGTGGGGAATTCCTAGACCTTAAATGCATCCTCGTTAATCGGGTTTTCATATAGAGATATATAGGAAATCGTTACCAAGGGTAGGGTTGCTATGCCAAGAGATTGGGTAGTACGTACGTTAGGGAATTTCGCCTTAGCTAAATCAATCTAATAATCCAATAGAACCTAAATCACAATCTAAATGCATAATCGGTTGAACCATGTGCCTTGATCGCTTCTCTCTATTGTTTCCTCCCTTTATTTGGTGTGACTTTGACTTAGTTTATTTTCTAGTATTTATTAATTAGTTAATCAACCTTTCTATCGACCGATTTAACTTAGAATTGAGTAATATAGTAGTCTTGGTACTTAGATTATAGTTGTCCCTGCGGATACGATAACCCCGGACTTAGAAATCCACTTTACTACTTACGCGACCTAGTTCTCTTGCTAGGATTTTGTCGTGTCACTCCCCAAGAAAAGTTGGGGTGATATCGCCACCCCGAATTATAAGTATTGGAGAATAGATTTCCCGACTGGTTGTTCTGATTGGAGATATACTTAGCTTGCTCCATGAGTGGGCCATTCGTAGCCATGTGAAGTGCTCCAGAAACATCACAAGCTTTGGTAGGCTGAGAAATGACACCGATATTGTGCTTGATTCCCTTGAAGTTCTTCACTAGAGCATCCATTTTAGCATTGAGCATGGTGAGTTCATCAACATTATGTACACCGACTACTTTCTTTATGGACCGACTGTCACTTGCCCACTGGTAGTTATTGGATGCCATCTCGTCCATGAGTGTGAGTGCATCATCTAGATTCTTTCCCATGAAACTACCTCCTGCAGCTGCATTGATAGTCATCCTGATGTCATACGATAAACCATTGTATAAGGTTGTACAAGCATCGAACTTGGAATACCGTGATGGGGGCATTTTCTTAGCAGCTCCTTATATCTTTCCCATGCTTGATATAGTTTCTCCCATTTCCCCGCATGAATCCTTTGATTGCATTCCTCAACTGAGCTATTTTTGCCGGTGGAAAATATTTGGTGAGATATGCAGTCGATAAATCTGCCCAAGTAATGAATTTATTTGCCGGCTAATTTTTCAACCACTCCTTACCTCTTTTGGACAGAGAGAAGGGGAATAGTGGTAGTCGGATGGCATCCTTAGTAACGCCGTTCATCTTGAAAGTACTGTAAATTTTTAGAAAATTCCCTAGATGGGAATGAGGATCCTCCCTCTCAATATTTCCGTCAAAAGCAGTGTTTTGTAACATCTAAATAATGGCTGGCTTCAACTTAAAAGTATTGGCCTGGACATTTGGTACTGCTATGCTGGAAGTTAAGTTATGATATGTTGGCGTAGCATAACTTCGGAGAGTTCTCTGCTCCTCAGCCATTCTGAAACAAGAATCTCAAGTATCAAGGTTCAAACAGATAAAAATCTAAAATAAAAAAAATAAAAAAAATAAAAAAAATGTCTAAACTAATAAGAAGCAACTTGTTATTGATATTGACTATTTGTTGCCTTCCCTGGCAACGATAGAGTAAGTAAGATCGTCTGTACAGGGAAGGTTATCAATTACCAAACGAAGTTTATCCTATTATATAGATTATCAGTTATCAAGATTTGAGATTTTAACTAAATAAAAGTAGAATTAAATAAACGATAAAACAATGAATGGTAAAAAATCTAGGGATTAAGATTTTATCAAGGTATTTCTATGGATTATTAACATCATTGGATTGTCAATTCTTGAATTTGTTAAAAACCCAAATTTCCTTAATTACATGGATACTCTCCCAAGATCTCCATGAGTACCTAACTAAACTCGTTCTCGTTACTCCCATGATCAACAACTAATCTAGATAAATCCATTAATTTCCATGAAATTCGTTAGCTAGCCTCATGCACAATTACTAATATCCCTATTAAGTAATTTAAACACGTCTATAAATCCGAACTAATGATTTAATTCACCTCCCGGTACTTCTTAAATCATCTTAGATCATGTGTATTTGGTGGCCAATTATCTACAAGTATTAAGCCCTCATTGATAGGTTAATTCAAGCAAGAAATAACCCAATGAATATCAACAAACCACATTAATACTCAAGGCTACATCTTAAACCCTAGAAAATAATTTAGCTACGCATAATTAAACAAGAAGAAGAAATAATTTGTATAAAATTAAGAAATCTCATGTTTAACAATGGTGAAAAATAATAAAGAACAACTGGAGAAGAAGAAGAATTCAAGACAAACCAAGAAGAACCCTATGTTGATGCCAAGAATCAAGATTTCTTTTTCTTTTCTTCAAAAACTTCCTTTTCTTTCTCTCCAAGTTTTCTTCCTTTCTTCCCTCAATCACGTCTTCTCTCCAAGAGGATGAAAGTTGATGTTTATTTTCCGACTTGTCATACTTATAGAGGATTTTTAATTACAAAAAGCCCAACTAGAAGACTCAAATTCGAGCCCATAAAAAAAGTATAAAAATCTGTGCGTTGCATAGCGGTGCCGAATACTTGCACCACTGTGCCAATTCTGCTGTCCATTATTTTTCTTCACTTTTGCTTCAATTCAACTCTCTTTGTTTAGACTCTCCTTTGCTCTTCTTTAAGTCTCTTAGTTGACCTCTTTACTTTGCTTAAAAATCCCTTTATTTACTCGTCAAATCGATCGTTCTTTGCCTACAAAAGCATTTAAACGACTTAGAAGCCAAAATACACAAACACGGATAAAAACAACTAAAAAAATCAACTCAAGACACGAATTCAAGACAAATGTGAGGTAAAAACAAAATAAAATGATGTTACTTTTAAGACCTAACACTTTTCGAGTATTACAGAAAATGGATTGATTGTCATTTTTGAGAGACATAAAATAGAAAATGTCTGCAGAAAATAAACTAGACTAAATTAGATGTTTGAAGTTGAATTATCCAAGTTAAATTAAAGACTTAAATTTAAACTTGGCTCTCACTATATTTTTTGAGATCTGCACTCCCAATGTAGAAGTCGGAAGTGATCGTTGTTCATTACTTCATAGTGATGATTGAGTTCTTTAATCAGTTCAGTGGATTGTAACCCTTTAACAATATGTTAGGAAATTTCATGTTAGATGTTTTGATGATGACAAGATAGGATTCAATGTTAGACCCCAAAAAATGTAAGTGTTCGTTTTTTAGATTGATGTATAAGCGTTTGAAAGTTTGTAATTATTATTTTAGGCTTGTAATTTTTTATCTTCATAGATTTTAGACTAAGTCTTAATGACTGAATCGCTAGTAGAATTCTAGGTGAGTCTAGTAGAGAAGAAGTTGAAGATCAGCGTCTGAAGTCAACCGGAGATAAAGATTTCCTTCTTAGCGCCAGTCAAACGCTAAAAGACCATTTCAGGATTTATGGATCAAGCGCTCAAAATCTCTCAAGCGACGGATGTTAGATTTACCTGAAACAAATCCTCAAGTCATAAAGGACTTAAATGCAATCATTCAGCGGACATTTATTTCCAACGGGAAATAAATTCAAAATGCATTAAATTCTTGATAAGAGCATTAAATGTGATAAGCTATTGTGACTTGTGGACAAGCCACCTTTTGACCAGACTGTCAGAAATTTCAGAGTTTTAGCTGCTCCCGTCCAATCGGCTTCAGCGAATTTTCAGGAATGTCAGACTTTAGGTATAATCACGCGTCGCGTGACAGGCACGCTCCTACATGTGTCCAACGGACAGATCCCAAGAAATTGCCTATAAATACCTTACTCCAGAAAACCCTAAAAAAAAACAACAACAATATACGTACAAGAGAAGAGAAATTATTGCCAAGAATTTTATGTACATTTTTCTGGAAAAAGCTTAGAAACTCCATAGCCAAACCTTTCAAGCTTTCTATCTACATTCCAGATAGTCACAAATATCTCAAACATCTTCCAAAGAAGAAATCCAAACTCCAACCGAGATATTCCAAGTTGTTTGATCTTTTCTAAAACAAACAAAACCCTAGTGACAAACATCAACCTTTCATCTGAGTGAGAAAAGTTGTTGACTCCTTTCAGGCAGTATTTCTGAGTGAGAGAAGCTTGAAGAAGACGATCTTCATTGGTGCTGAAGTCTGTGTGATCAAGGAGCCCAAGATCATTTTCATCCTTTACTATCTTATAAAAGATTTTGTGTGAATTTTTGATAATCATCATAGTAAATTCCTCCAAGTAAAAAAAGGAGAAGAAGGACGTAGCTGGGATTACATCACCCAGTGAACCTTACAAATTATTGTGTCATTTATATTTTATTGTCTTATATTCTTCATATTACATGATTCTGAAAAAGACAAGTAAAATTGCAAAGCGATTAAATTAACTAAAAGAACGCTAAAAATCATTTCCGCCGTGCTAACCCTGATTAAGCGATCTAAGCGTTACCCTACTTTGGTAAACTGCTAAAATCACTAAGTCTAAGTTAACTCTTCTGAACCGTCTGACCCAAGTGCTCAGTTATCCAAGCGTTCAAGCTTTTAAAGTGATACGAAATTTTTGAAGTCGAAAAAGACTTCAGGGACTATTCAACCCCCCCCCTCTAGACCCTTTCGTATGCCACTTGGGACCACCAAGTGGTATCAGAGCGGTTGAATTTAAGAAACCTAAGCGTTTCCGAGCGTAACTGCTTGTTCAGATCCATTTGTTTTAAACTTGGTCGCTTTTAAATCTATCTAAAAAAAAACATCTCATTATGGCTTTCAACAAACTGCCTAAGTTGGTAGAATCAAACTATGATTCTTAGAAACTTAGAGCATTCGCTTATTTATGCTCTTGCGATAATGAAATGTGTGATGTGATTACAGATGGCCCCATTCAGATTATGAAAGTCGTAACTCGAGCACCTGGAGCGACCGAGGCCACTCCAGATGGTTATGTGGAGAAACCTAAGTAAGAATGGACGCCTGAGGATCGGAAGAGAGCAAATCTAGATAATGTTGGACGAAGTGCACTTTACTCAGCGTTAGGAGACAATGATGCATTGTTCAACAAGATCAAGCAATGTAAAACTTCCAAAGAAATATGGGATAAGTTGGCTATAGTGTGTGAAGGATCGGCACAAATGAAGGAGAATAAGCTATCCATAGCCATGCAAAGGTTTGAGCACTTCAAGATGCAGCCCAATGAGACGCTAGAACAATTGGACGCAAGATTCACTTTGCTCATTACAGAGTTAGCGTCATTAGATAAGGAATTGACCAACAAGGAAATGGTCAACAAGATTTTCAGAAGTCTTCCAAGCAAGTATTTAATTAAGACTGTTGCTATGAGAGAATCACAGACCTTGGAGACGCTTACTCCAGAACATGTGTTTTCAGAGTTAAAGGCATTTGAGTTCGAATTGGGTGAAGTCAGCGACACATCGACTTCAGCGATTGAATCAGAAGCTTTAATCGCTACTACCAAAAGTAAGGGTAAAGCGGTTAGTGAGGTTAAATCCTTGGAATCAAATGAAGAAAAGGAAATGGCTTTGTTGGTCAAGAAATTCAAGAAATTTCTAAGATATGAAAAGAGAAACCCTATTGGACAAACCCCATTTCAACCTCCTCCTCCTGCTCCAGCGCCTCAGTATCAAGCGCCAGGGTACTCTGCACCTCAACCAGTAGCGCCAGTTCCTTATCAAGCATCTACAACTCCTACACAGAATCTCTCAGCGCTAGTAGTTTCAAAGCGATTAACCACTGAACAAAAAATGAAAACTAATTTGTGTTATAATTGCAGGAAACCAGGGCACTACCAGGTAAATTGTCCTTATCCAAATGTGTCTAAGCCCACAAGGCAAGACTATACAGATAGAAACCAATTCAGGAGCAACCTTCGTCAACAAGGTTTGCTAGCGGAATCAGAACCATTCTCCGCACCTGAAGAGGATTTGGAATCATCTGATGAAAGCAGTGATGATGAGCCTACAAACGACTCAGCATTGATTTGTCTTATGGCAAGAGATGATGAAGCGTCTAAAGATTCGCTACCAGAGGTAACCAATGAATTATCTCATCCTCTCTCCTATGATGAATTGCTTGACAAAGTCAATGAATATTATAAAGATTGTCAAGATGCCGCCAAAATATATCAAAATCACTTCGCTATTATCTCATCACTCACAAATGACAAAGTGAAGCTCAAAGCAGAGTTGCAAGTTCAGCAACAATGCATTGAGAAAAACCAATCGCTTAAGAGTGAGATTACTCAATTAAAAAGCGATCTTGATATAATAGTCAAGAGAGAAGCTGATTTGATCGCTAGACTTGCTAAATCAGAGCAGCTCGTCTCATCATTATCAAAAGCTTCTAGAAACCTGGATAATGTGACTAAGGTAACTAGATTATTTGGTGAAAAGACCGGTTTAGGATGCAATAAATTCGGTAAACAACCTAATAAATCTAATGTTACGGCGAACAACAAAGGAAAGGGTGTTTTCTTTGTTGAGAAAAATTCACAAACCTAAACGCTAAATGAACCTAACGACAATGGTACGAGGCCAAATGAGAAAGCCAAAGCTGACTTAGGCAAGGGAAAGACAAAGCCAAATGATTCACAAAGGAAGGTTCATCCAAAGGCTCAAAAGGCCAAGGATAAACCTAACCACAGTGAATCAAGCGCTAAACGTCAAGCACCAAAAGTGCATCCCAAGCTAGCACCAAGGAAATACCAGCGTCAATATCCGAGACAGTCAAGATCATATTATCGATACTATGATGATTATGACTATGACTATGATTGTGACTACTATTATAATCGAGGATATTATTATACACCCAAAAAGCACACACAACACAAGGTGAACAAAAAGCACACACAACACAATGTGAAACCCAAAAAGGCCAGTATTCCTACAATGAAGACTAGGCAAATATGGGTTTCTAAAGTTTTAATTCAAACCAAAGTTACTAACGTTGAAGGACCCAAGAAAACATGGGTACCTAGGAAGAATTAGAACTGTCCTTAATGCAGGTACCTAGAGCCAGCGCCGATACTTCAGTTTGGTATTTCGATAGCGGGTCATCCAGGCACATGACTGGTGTTAGGAAATTTCATGTTAGATGATTTGATGATGACAAGATAGGATTCAATGTTAGACCCCAAATAAAATGTAAGTTTATGCTTTCATAGATCATTGTATAAAGCGTTTAAAGAGTTTGTAATTCTGTTTAGGCTTGTAATTTTCATCCTCATAGATTTTAGACTAAGTCTTAGCGACTGAATCAATAATAGAATTCTAGGTGAGTCTATTTGAGAAGAAGTTGAAGACCAGCGTCTGAAGTCAACCGAAGATGAAGATTCCTTCTTAGCGCCTGTCAAACGCTAAGAGACCGCAGTTCAGGATTCATGAATCAAGCGTTCAAATACTCAAGCGACTTATAGAAGATTCACCTGAAATAAATCCTCAAGTCATAAAGGACTTAAATGCAATCATTCAACGGACATTTATTTCCAACGGGAAATAAATTCA
The DNA here is from genome assembly GCA_019426215.1 of Buddleja alternifolia. Lineage (NCBI taxonomy): Eukaryota > Viridiplantae > Streptophyta > Magnoliopsida > Lamiales > Scrophulariaceae > Buddleja > Buddleja alternifolia. Next base: position 15,704,624 of record CM033390.1, read on the forward strand.
AATTGCATTAAATGCCTGATAAGAGCATTAAATGTGATAAGCTACTGTGACTTGTGGACAAGCCTCCTTTTGACCAGACTGTCAGAACTTTCAGAGTTTTAGCTGCTCCCGTCCAATCGGTTCCAGCGAATTTTCAGGAATGTCAGATTTTAGGTACAATCACGCGCTACGTGAAAGGCACGCTCCTACATGTGTCCAACGGACAGATCCCAAGAAATTGCCTATAAATACCTTACTCCAGAAAATCAAAATATATAGAACAACATCAAGAATATACGAGAAATTATTGCCAAAAATCCTACGTACATTCTTTCTGGAAAAAGCTTAGAAATTTCATAGCCAAAACCTTTCAAGCTTTCTATCTACATTCCAAACAGTCACAAATATCTCAAATATCTTCCAAAGAAGAAATCCAAACTCCAACTGAGATATTCCAAGTTGTTTGATCTTCTTTAAAACAAACAAAACTCTAGTGATAAACCTCAACCTTTCATCTGAGTGAGAAAAGTTGTTGAAACCTTTCAGGAAGCATTTTTGAGTGAGAGAAGCTTGAAGAAGACGATCTTCATTGGTGCTGAAGTCTGTGTGATCAAGGAGCCCAAGATCATTTTCATCCATTACTATTTTGTAGAAGTTTCTGTGTGATCCTTTGATAATCATCATAGTAATTTCCTCCAAGTGAAAAAGGAGAAGAAGGATGTAGCTGGGATTACATCACCCAGTGAACCTTACAAATTATTGTGTCATTTATTTTATTGTCTTATATTATTCATTTCATATTATTCTGAAAAAGACAAGTAAAATTGCAAAGCGATTAATTCAACTAAAAGAACGCTAAACATTATTTCCGCTGTGCTAACCCTGATTAAGCGATCTAAGTGTTGCCCTACTTTGGTAAACTGCTGAAATCACTAAGTCTAAGTTAACTATTCTGAAGCGTCTGACCCAAGCGCTCAGTTTTTCTAAGCGTTCAAATTTCTAAAGTGATACGAAAATTTTGTGAAGTCGAAAAAGATTTAAGGGTCTATTCAACCCCCCCTTCTAGACCCTTTCGTATGCCACTTGGGACCACCAAGTGGTATCAGAGCGGTTGAAGTAGAAACCTAAGCGTTTCCGAGCGTAACTGCTTGTTTAGATCCACCTTTCTAAACTTAATCGCTTTAAATCTTTTTATCAAAACATATCATTATGGCTTTTAACAAAATGCCTAAGTTGGTAGAATCAAATTAAGATTCGTGGAAACTTAGAGCATTCGCATACTTATGCTCATGTGATAATGAAATGTGTGATGTTATTACAGATGGCCCCATCAAAATCATGCAAGTGAGAACTCGAGCACCTGGAGCCGATGAAGCCACTCCAGATGGATATGTCGAGAAAAATAAACTAGACTGGACGCCAGATGATCGAAAAAGAGCGAATCTGGATAATGTTGGACGAAGTGCACTTTACTCAGCGTTAGGAGATAACGATGCATTGTTCAACAAGATAAAGCAATGTAAGACATCCAAAGAAATATGGGATAAATTGGCTATTGTGTGTGAAGGTTCAGCACAAATGAAGGAGAACAAGCTCTCCATAGCCATGCAAAGATTCGAGCATTTCAAAATGCAGCCCAATGAGACGCTAGAACAACTAGACGCAAGGTTTACTTTGCTTATTACCGAGTTAGCGTCATTAGACAAGGAATTGACCAACAAGGAAATGGTCAACAAGATTTTCAGAAGTCTTCCAAGCAAGTATTTAATTAAGACTGTTGCTATGAAAGAATCACAAACATTGGAGACACTTACCCCAGAGCATGTCTTTTCAGAGTTAAAGGCATTTGAGTTCGAATTAGGTGAAGTCAGCGACACATCGACTTCAGCGATTGAATCAGGAGCTTTAATCGCTACCACCAAAAATAAGGGAAAAGCGGTTATTGAGGTCAAACCGGTTGAGTCAAATGAAGAAAAGGAAATGGCCTTATTGGTAAAGAAGTTCAAGAAATTTCTACGATACGAGAAGAGAACTCCTATTGGACAGAATTCATTTCAAACTCCTCCTCCAGCACCAGCGCCTCAGTATCAAGCGCCAGTGTACTCTGCACCTCAACCATTAGCGCCAGTTCCATACCAAGCGCCTCCATCCCCCACTCAGAATCTCTCAGCACCAGTAGTCTCAAAGCGATTAACTGCTGAACAAAAAATGAAAACTAATTTGTGTTATAATTGCAGGAAACCAGGGCACTACCAGGTAAATTGCCCTTATCCAAATGTGTCAAAGCCCTCAAGGCAAGACTATGCGGATAGAAACCAATTCAGGAGCAACCTTCGCCAACAAGGTCTGCTAGCGGAATCTGAACCATTCTCCGCACCTGAAGAGGATTTGGAATCATCAGACGAAAGTAGTGATGATGAGCCTACAAGCGACTCAGCATTGATTTGTCTCATGGCAAGAGATGATGAAGCGTCTGACGACTCGCTACCAGAGGTAACCAATGAATTATATCATCCTCTCTCTTATGATGAATTACTTGACAAAGTTAAAGAATATTATAAAGATTGTCAAGAGGCCGCCAAAATATATCAAAACGATCTCGCTATTATTTCGTCGCTCAAAAGTGATAAAGTAACACTCAAAGCCGAGTTGCAAGTTTAGAAACAGTGCATTGAGAAGAACAAATCACTTGAGAGTGAAGTTATTCAGTTAAAAAGCGATCTTGATATAATGGTCAAAAGAGAAGCTGATTTGATCGCTAAACTTGCTAAATCAGAGCAGCTTATCTCATCATTATCAAAAGCTTCTAGAAAGTTGGATAATGTGACTAAGGTAACTAGATTATTTGGTGAAAAGTCCGGTTTAGGATGCAATAAATTCGGTAAACAACCAAATAAATCCAATGTTATGGCAAACAACAAAGGAAAGGGTGTTATCTTTGTTGAGAAAAATTCACAGAGTCAAACGCTAAGTGAACCTAGCGACAATGGTACGAGGCCAAATGAGAAAGCCAAAGCTGACTCAGGCAAGGGTAAGGCTAAGGTAAATGATTCACAAAAACAAACTCATCCAAATGCTCAAAAAGTCAAGGACAAGTCTAATCACTGTGAATCAAGCGCTAAGCGTCAAGCACCAAAAGTGCAACCCAAGCCAGCGCCAAGGACTTACCAGCGTCAATATCCAAGACAGTCAGAATCATATCATCAATACTATGATGATTATGACTATGACTATGATTATGACTATTATTATAATCGAGGATATTATTACACACCCAAAAAGCACACACAGCACAAGGTGAACAAAAAGCACACACAACACAATGTGAAACCCAAGAAGGCCAGTATTCCTACAATGAAGACCAGGCAAATATGGGTTCCTAAAGTTCTAATTCAAACCAAGGTTACTAACGCTGAAGGACCCAAAACAACATGGGTACCTAAGAAGAATTAGAATTGTCCTTTAAATGCAGGTACCTAGAGCCAGCACCGATACTTCAGTTTGGTACTTTGATAGTGGATCGTCAAGACACATGACTGGTTCCAAGAATCTTCTAGTCTACTATCAAGCTACCAACGGTCCTCAAGTTATATTCGGTGATAACTCAAAAGGTAAAACAAAAGGTATAAGTATCATGCATAGGGGGAACATCATGATTAGTGATGTTTATTATGTTGAGGGTCTTAAGCATAACCTGTTAAGCATTAGTCAATTTTGTGATAAAAGCTTTGAAGTAAAATTTTTAAGCGACTTCTGCTATGTTAACGACGCTAAGACTAAGTCTACTAAATTAAGAGGAAAAAGAACAAACAATGTGTATTTAGTAGATTGGGATTCTACAGTTGATAACAACCCCACGTGCTTTGTTGCTAAAAGTCAAAATGAATTGGATTGGTTATGGCATAGAAAAATGAATCACCTCAATTTCAAGGCAATCTCTCAGTTAATATCGCTAAATCTTGTAGAGGGATTACCTAAAGGTTTCTTTCAAAAGAATCGCTTATGTGATGCATGTCAAATGGGTAAACAAGTTAAGTCATCTTTCAAAAAGAAACCATGTCTATCTACTTCTAGAGTTCTTGAACTATTGCATTTAGATTTGTTTGGACCTATTCAAATCATGAGTGTTAGTGGCAAAAAGTACTCGCTAGTAATAGTTGATGATTTCTCTCGCTATACATGGGTAGAATTTCTAGCAACCAAAGATGAAACCAGTGTCAAGCTCACAGCCCTAATTCGTCAATTGCAAAATTCAAAAGATCTAAAAGTGACAAGAATTAGAAGCGATAGAGGAACTGAATTTACTAACCAAGTTGTTGAGAAGTTTTGTATAGATTTAGGAATACTTCATGAGTATTCTGCTCCTAGAACACCTCAACAGAATGGAGTTGCTGAGCGACGGAACAGAACGCTTAAAGAAGCCGCAAGGACGATGTTAGCAGAGTCCAAGCTGCCTCAAAGGTTTTGGGCAGAAGCCATCAACACCGCTTGCTACACTCAGAACCGGTGTATGATTAACAAGCAACATGAGAAGACTCCATATGAGTTGTGGAAGGGACGTAAGCCTAACGTTTCATACTTTAATGTATTTGGTTCAAAATGTTTCATTCATAACAATGGATCTCACACCCTAAAGACATTTGATCCTAAAGCAGATGAGGGAATCTTTCTAGGCTATGCCAAGAATGGAAAGAATTTTCGCATCTTAAATAAGATCAAATCGAAGGTTGAAGAATCCATTCATTTTGTGTTTGATGATGCTAACCAAGAACCGAGTAAGGTTAATTCTGATGATGTAGGAATTGAAGATCTCTCCCAACAAGCGTCGCAAATCAACCTTAGTGATGATAGTGATGACGAGGATGATGGGATTCATGTACTTCCTCCTAAGGATACTCGTGAGGTTAACAAAAATGATAATGTCAGAATCGCTGATGATCATGAAGAGAATGATCATCAAGAGCAGATTGGAACTGTGAATGATGCAGCGTCTACGCAAGAGACAAATGAGAATCAAGCGATTAACAACCAAGAGTCTCTTAACCCGTTCCAACCAGACCGTAAATGGCTTAGAGATCATCCACCAGAGCTAGTAATTGGAGATATTGAAGCACCTGTTAGAACTAGGTCCGCTACATTTAATGAGGCCATGTTCGCAAGTTTCCTATCTCAAATGGAACCAAAGAAAGTGGATGAAGCGCTTAATGATTCAAGTTGGGTAGAAGCAATGCAAGAAGAGCTTAACCAATTTGAAAGAAGCAAGGTTTGGACGCTAGTACCAAGACCAACTCACCAAGGAGTTATTGGAACGAGATGGGTTTTTAGGAACAAAATGGATGAAGATGGCATTGTTATAAGAAACAAAGCTAGATTAGTCGCTCAGGGTTATTGTCAAGAAGAGGGTATTGACTTTGATGAAACGTATGCCCCAGTAGCCCGTCTTGAAGCAATTAGGATGTTCCTAGCGTTTGCCGCATTCAACAAGTTCACAGTATACCAAATGGACGTGAAGAGTGCATTCTTGAATGGTAAACTCCAAGAAGAAGTCTATGTGGAGCAACCACCAGGATTCATCAACAACCATGGCAAAAGTATGGTCTACAAACTGGATAAGGCACTCTATGGCCTTAAACAAGCACCAAGAGCATGGTATGACACTCTCTCTATCTTCCTTATAGGTAAAGGCTTTTCAAAAGGCAGCGTTGACACAACGTTATTTAAAATTACCCATAATAAAGATATTCTCTTAGTCCAAATCTATGTTGATGATATTATATTTGGTTCTACTAATAAGCGACTGTGTGAGAAATTTTCGAAAATGATGCAAGATCAATTTGAAATGAGCATGATGGGTGAATTAACTTTCTTCTTAGGATTACAAGTTAAGCAACTCCCTAATGGAATATTTATAAACCAAGCTAAATATACTAGAGATATGATTAAGAAATTTGGTATGGAAAATGCATCATCTTCAAAAATTCCAATGAGCCAGACGCTTAAGTTAGATAAAGATGAAAGTGGGAAGAAAATTGATATCACTAACTATAGGGGTATTATTGGATCACTTCTTTATCTTACCGCTAGTAGACCTGATATTATGTTTTCGGTATGCATGTGTGCACGTTTTCAATCTGATCCTAGAGAATCACACTTAATTGCTACCAAGAAGATCCTTAAGTACCTAAAAGGCACACAAAATGTGGGCTTATGGTATCCACAGGATTCTTCTTTTGAACTAATTGGTTATTCAGATGCAGATTTTGCAGGATGCAAAATAGATAGAAAAAGTACTAGTGGTACATGTCAATTTCTAGGTGATAGACTAGTTTCGTGGCATAGTAAGAAACAACAATCCATAGCGACTTCTACCGCTGAGGCAGAATATGTAGCCGCTGGAAGCTGTTGTGCACAAATCCTTTGGATGAGGCAACAACTTAGAGATTATGGAACAATCCTAGGTCCTACCCCAATCCATTGTGATAACCAAAGTGCTTTAGCTATGACCCAAAATCCTGTTCTTCATTCTAGAACCAAACACATTGACATTAGATACCATTTCTTGCGTGACCATGTTCAAAAGAAAGATATCTCCATGCACTTCATTGGAACTGACAAACAACTGGCAGATATCTTCACAAAAGCGCTCAACGAACAACGCTTTCTCACTTTGAGAAGTGAATTAGGTATGATCGATTTAAACGCTTAAATCATAAAGCATCATATTTAATAGGCATATAATTTAAGGGGAATCCACTTTATGTTTATGTCTAAAGCGTTTATCAAAATTTGAAATGAGTCATCAACTTTAGGGGGAACTCTAAAATTGTACTTACTTCAATGTATCAAGCGACTGTGATCAAAAATGTCTTTCAAAATCTTAAGCATTGATCACTAGCTCTTATCTTTTATGTATGACAAAATCAATCTCTAATAATGTTGTCTCTCATAAATCCAAGCGATTGATTCAGTTATTGAAATATTTTATGAAAAGACTTCAGCGTTGAAAGGATTCCCACTTTAACGCTAAGTAACTCGATTTCAAAAATTCATGCATAGTTTTCATCGCTAAAGAGAACGTGTGGATAAGTCCAAAAGATCAGATTTGACAACTACCCACACGTACCTATCAAATCGAACTAACGGTTATGATTCCTATCTAAACCTAGGTGGTTCAGTGATTGCATGAGTCTGAGTAAGTGTCAGTACACTATCAGGCGCGTGCATTTCACGCTGAAAATTTCAAATTTTTCAAACTGTTTTCAAATTAACTGCGGATCCGAAAAATGTTATAGTACCCTACTTTACCACACTTTTTGACATCCGAAATTAAATGTACACGGTTCAGATGCCTTTTGTCATTAACCTCTGAACACGTGTCATTCATCTGTCAATTGAGGAGTTATTTTCACCTTCTATTTAAACTCACCAAGACTTTTACAGAAAACCTTTATCACTTCCAATCTTTCCTACTGTAACAGCTTTTTCTCTCCAAAGGCAAAAACTCCTCTATTTTCTTCAAAAGCTTCAACTTTCAGCAATGGCACCCAAAGTCTCAAAATCTTCCAAGAAAGCAACTAAACCAGTTACAGTTAACGCCGAATTTTTGGTTAACTTGGACTATCTTTTTGATAACCAGAACTTCCCTCTTCGAACGATTCTTCCACTCGTTCAAGAATCTGGTTTGAAAGACATGCTTACTACTACTTTCAACTACTTTGAAGAAGAATCTCTCCACTTTTTCTACAATGGTCAAATTTCTGAAGACGGAAATTCCATATCCTGCGTCTTCCCCTCTGCAAAAGAGACCTTTGTCCTCACTCCTTCTCTGGTTTCTTCATTACTTGGTCTGCCTAATACTGGCATTGAGGTAGAACGTGTAAATCTCGGCGATGCTACCAAAGTTTGGGACGTGATAAAGAAAGAAGATGTTCACAACGCCTACGAGCCCAACTTCAAGAAGAACGATATGAAAGGCGAATATGTCATCCTCCCTGACATATGTTCAAAGATTATTGAATGCAGAAAAGGGACGTTCGATAAATCACTAACATTCAATACAAGATGATGGTTGCCATCCTGACCAAGTTAAAAGTTAACTGGTCTCTTTACGTGTTCAATCGCTTCAAAGCAGCGATGGCTAAGTCTGTTAATCCCAAGCCTTACGGGATTTTGCTAAGTCGTATTCTCTGCTCTAGCGGATATACGCAAGTTTCTGGGAAAAAAGATCCCAGCGACCAAGTTTTATGGCAAGAAAATGATAAGCGAGCTTCTTAACCCGCGGAAACCTGGCGGAGCAGCGGTTCCAAAAGATCAGCGTGTTGTTCGCAGTGATGATGAAGATCAAGCGTCTTCTTCATCATCATCAGAAGAAGAAGTGGTGGTCAAGCGACCTAAGAGAAAGATCATTCTCAAAGTCGCTGAGCCATCCAAGCCCGCAAAGAAGCAAAAGCCTGAACTGAAGAAGAAGAAGCCGGAACCCAAAAAGAAACAAAAATCCCTTCTCCTTCTCCCTCGCCTAAGTCTCCTTCTCCTCCTCCAGCGTTTTTCTTTTCCGTTCCTGAGGAAGAAGAGACAGCAGTGGAAGAAGAAGTACCGCTTGCACGAAGCGTACTCCTACTCCCCGCCTCCCGCAGTATCTTCTAGCGCTCCCACAATCCAGCGCTTAGAGAGTCAGCGAGTGCTTCCGTCTCTGACTCTGTTCCCGAAATCAGCTCAGATCCTCAGAGCCGTTTCTCCATCTGAAAGGCTTCCCATGTTCAGGAACCCGAAGAAGAAGTTCAGGAGCCTGAGGAACTTGTCCAAGAAACAGATCAAGCGACTAAGACAGTCGATGATAGTCCTCAGGGTAAGCGATGTAGTATTTTCTTTGTAAATTTCTACTCAGTAGGAATTTTTGCTTGCTTTTCTCAATCGCTTACATGTTTCAGCTCATGACGGAGCTCATGATGAACCAATCGCTGAAGCCCCTCCTCTCTCGGAGATTCCAGTTGAACTAGACGTGGACATGGCAACTGTTGTGAATATTGCTAAAGAAGCATCCCAAGTTCTTCCTGACGCTGAAAGCTCATCAGCGAGTGAAGCAACTTTAAACGCTGAGCGGTCGATAGAAGTGGCCCCCATTCCAACAGAAGCTATTGCCCTTGTTCCTACGCCAACAGGACCTCCTCCTCGTGTCATTGATTTCTTTCCCACGGATATCATCCAGACGTCGAATTTTATTATGCCGCCAGAGAACGTGACGCTCAAATGCTTGCCGAGTTGGAAATAAACTTTCAAACCACTCTCCATCGGCCCGATATGTCCAACACCAAGAAATTTGAGTTTTTCGAGCGTATTGCAGATCTAGGACTATATGACTTAGAGCGACTTCAATCTCGCTTTGAGTACATTCGTCGTCCAGTGTTCAATAGAGCTGACCTTGATCAACAGCGATTCACTCTAACCGGTCGCTCGGACGAGTCCTTTTATCCTCTGCGCCCAAGCAAGATTGTTTTCAAGAACCCACACATGGGTGATTGGAACAAAAATCCTGATGAGGAAGATCTCAATAAGATAGGATATTCTGCTCTCCCCTCCGTTGTCAAGTCTCCCCAGAACGCTCTCTCTCCTAATCCACTCAAACTCTGGAAAGGCAAAGGCTCGCTTGTTGCGGAGCGCCCAAATCCGGTCAACTCGTGGATTGAAGATGAGGCTCGTGAATATCTTGCCAGATTATGGGCTGAAGACTATGATGATGAAACGGAACGCTTCGAGAAATTCTTAGCAGCTAGAAAAGAGCAAAACAAAGCGAACAAACTTGGAAAACGATGGATGATGGATACAGCCAAATGGGCTGAAGAGTTCGTTCTTCACTTCTACACCTTGATGAACTCGTCAAATATCCATTCCTGTTTAATTTTGGAATAGAATACAGACGCCGAGGATTTGCCACCTTTTTGCTTCAACAGCGTCAGATAATTGCCGGGAATGTTAGCACTTTGCCACGATACAGACAGCCAATCGAAAGCTACATTCGCCAGCAGCTCGCCTTATTCAGCCAGGGCGGACGCTACGTTTTGCATCCTCGTGCAGACTTTGTTCAACGAATCTTCCCTGACCTCAACGAAGACGCTTCGTCAAGTAAACAACCAGTTCTTCAAGGCCAGAGTCAGATTCGTGTTGACACTTCAACAGAACACGCTGAGTTTGCTGAGTTCCACCGAGATATGAGAGCAGTGATAGAAAATGTCCAAGCGTTGGATACAAGTTTCAATCACTATTCAGGGTTAAACGATTTCCGAGGATATACTCTCCACCCTGTGCTCTTCAGTGAACAGAATATTCAAGTGGCCAAGATGATCTCGCTGATTAGGCCAGTGGACCAAGAAGCTCAGCTCAAGCGTTCATGCCGTTGATTTTGGACTTTTTCAACAATATACATCAGGGATTGCTTTACCAGAAGGTGTGCAACTTGCACTAAGTACTGACGAGCGCGAAGACGCTATATTCTTTATCCCGCAATCTAGCCTGATCAGTCCCCGGCATGTGATGGAAGCCCTTGGCCCCCTCTGGGTTATTGGCATTAGAGAACCTTCTCCTCCCTCAATCCAAATTCTGGAAGAAGATTCTGCTCCTACTGCGGAAGTCGCTCATCTTCCTGAGGCTTCCTTGCCAGATTCTTCTAGCGCCCCAGTAGTCGAGCCCCCAGCGATTGCTGATTCTACCTTGGATCACGCAATTGAAGAAGTGCACGCTGAAATTGCTCAAGCGCCTGTAGACCCTCTCCTAAGAGATAAAACCAAAGGCAAGGCTGCAGTTTCAAGTTCTTACGGACTTCTCCCGTCCCCAGAGCGTCCTTCTTCGGATTCAGATTCAGACAGTGATTTAGAGGCCCGAGATTTCAGAAAGGCTGTACGGAACTCGCTTCACCACATCGAAGGTTCCTGCTCCAAGCTTTCTGAAGCCGCTGACAGACAGACTCGCTTAATGTCTGATACGCGAAGCCGTGACATTGCCAACGCTTCAAATTACAGCACCATTGCTATCATGGAAAGCATGTCCCCTCTTATCGCTGAGCTCTCCTCTGAATTCAATCGTCACCTTGCTCAGAGCGCTTCGGCTGATGCGGACAGACACACGCTTCATCCGATGCCGTCGCTCAGAGTGTCGCCCAACAGATTGCTCTTCTAGTCGAAGAAGTTAGACTTTTGCGCCGCGATGTCGCTGATCTAAAATTGTCCCTTGATGAAGTCAAGAAGGGGGAAAGTAAAGAAAAGACCAAAGCGATTTCCAAGACGGATAATAAACATTGGCGTTCGATGTTCGATGAACTGGTAAGCATTAAGAGAATGCTATCCAAGAAACGAAAACCAAGGTATTATCTCGGAAAATACGCTCTTCCCCAGTTGGACCCCGACTTCTTAGAGAGTATGGGATTTCATGCTTATGCCGGACCGCTACAACGACCTGTAAATTGGAGACCGTCAAATGACCGTCAAAGAGATATATATTATGATCTGATTCGAGAACTTGGCATTCCACCAAGGGATTGGACGGAAAGGTTGTTAGAGCTAAATGAAAGCGCCAGACTCCGCAAGCATGACTATGATGAAGTCCAGCATACAACTATGATCGACATGATCGACTCTTAAAAGAACTAGCGTTAGAAGTTCTTCAAGGCGAAGAAAGAGCAAAGCGACAGAAGAAATAAATTTTTTTTTGCGTATTTTATTTCTTTCTTATTCTTTTTCACTATAAATCATGTATGCTTCATTTCAATATATATGAATGATTTATTTTGCTGAAACAACTTGTTGAAGCCACCTAACTTTAACTAACATATTACTACCCTTTCAAACGCTGACTTATATTCCTTTGGGCCTTTTCTTTTTTACTCTTAAAAATTAAGAAAAGAGTTACAAGTCTTGACATCATCACAAAAAGGGGGAAATTGTTAGGAAATTTCATGTTAGATGTTTTGATGATGACAAGATAGGATTCAATGTTAGACCCCAATAAATGTAAGTTTATGCTTTCATAGATCATTGTATAAAGCGTTTAAAGAGTTTGTAATTTTGTTTAGGCTTGTAATTTTTATCCTCATAGATTTTAGACTAAGTCTTAGCGACTGAATCAATAATAGAATTCTAGGTGAGTCTATTAGAAGAAGTTGAAGACCACGTCTGAAGTCAACCAAGATGAGATCCTTCTTAGCGCCTGTCAAACGCTAAGAGACCGCAGTTCAGGATTCATGAATCAAGCGTTCAAATACTCAAGCGACTTATAGAAGATTCCCTGAAATAAATCCTCAGTCATAAAGGACTTAAAATCAATCATTCAACGGACATTTATTTCCACGGAAATAAATTCAAATTGCATTAAATGCCTGATAAGAGCATAAATGTGATAAGCTACTGTGACTTGTGGACAAGCCTCCTTTTGACCAGACTGTCAGAACTTTCAGAGTTTTAGCTGCTCCCGTCCAATCGGTTCCAGCGAATTTTCAGGAATGTCAGATTTTTAGGTACAATCACGCGCTACGTGAAAGGCACGCTCCTACATGTGTCCACGGACAGATCCCAAGAATTGCCTATAAATACCTTACTCCAGAAAATCAAAAATATAATAGAACAACATCAAGAATATACGAGAATTATTGCCAAAAATCCTACGTACATTCTTTCTGGAAAAAGCTTAGAAATTTCATAGCCAAAACCTTTCAAGCTTTCTATCTACATTCCAGACAGTCACAAATATCTCAAATATCTTCCAAAGAAGAAATCCAAACTCCAACTGAGATATTCCAAGTTGTTTGATCTTCTTTAAAACAACAAAAACCCTAGTGATAACCTCAACCTTTCATCTAGTGAGAAAGTTGTTGAAACCTTTCGGCAGTATTTCTGAGTGAGAGAAGCTTGAGAAGACTATCTTCATTGGTGCTGAAAGTCTGTGTGATCAAGGAGCCCAAGATCATTTTCATCCATTTATTTTGTAGAAGTTTTTGTGTGATCCTTTGATAATCATCATAGTAATTTCCTCCAAGTGAAAAAGGAGAAGAAGGACGTAGCTGGGATTCATCACCCAGTGAACCTTACAAATTATTGTGTCATTTATTTTATTGTCTTATATTATTCATTCATATATATTTCTAAAAAGACAAGTCAAACTTTCAAAGCGGGATCTAAGTCCACTAAGAACGCTAAACTT